>CM035312.1:1413288-1817832 GCA_002900995.3 Ganoderma boninense
GCCACGCCATTCTCAGCAGTACCATGTTCCATGCGCTCAGGCGCCTCATTGCCCAGACGTTGGTGATACGCCTAACGAACGGGAAGACGATCTACGTCCACCAGTCATACACATGTTCAGCCGCTGCCCGATAGCGCGGTCCGTGTGTACCGCCCTCTCCAACTTCGTCACGGAATTCAGCTTCGGTTGTAGTCATCCCGAGCTCACCTTGGCACGCCGCGCCCTCCTCGCTGACCAGGAGTTGGAACACCTCACCCATTCCGATTCCCAGTGCTTGGACCGGCTCCTTGCCCACGATTTCTCCCTCGGCGTATCCCCTACCATGTGGCCAGAGTATAGACAGACCATGGACGGCGACACGCTACTCAGCGCGGAGGAGTGTTGGCGTCACCGCTTCATCTGCCCGAAGCAAGGTCGATACTTTGGCGACCGAGGATCCCTAGTAGGGTTCATCAACCCCCTTGGGAGAGACGAGGCGCGGTGCATGGATCAAAATGTCGCGCCTTTTGGCCCCGATGGTAGTGTGGCGGTTGATGTCCACGTTTGATTGTGATGATGGATGCGAATACCTCGACGACGTGCTGGAGCAGGGTGTCGTATCCGTCCCCGTCCTTTTCAAGCGAGACCCGTTTGGAGAACTTCGAGATTGCGTCTCGGATCGAAGCTTGCGAACATCGCCCTACTACCACAGATTTGGGAAGCCACGTTCGCTGTCGTTCTGATTATATAGTGCTGTAGTTGACGAGTGCGCCCTCCACCCTTCTAACGTCCTGTGGGAATATAATATATGCCGTGGTCCTTGCATGGGGCCACGTCTTTGAGCTACACAGTCAAATGGGCCGTTAGGGGATACCGCAACAGCTGGAAGGCAAGAATTAGGTACGCCTACAGATGTCAGTGGGGCGTTGAGCGGGTGAACCTCGCGCAAAGGTTTCGAAGCATCCAAAGACCCTTCGTGACCGTCATGAAACACCAGGTCCGAAGTCCCGTAAAGAATGACCCGCCGAAGTTCATCTCCCAACACCACATTGCACGTTATGCCGCCCTCTGTCAATGGTCCATGAGCCAGAAATGCACGAACAAACGAATACAACGCGTGTCGACTCGCGACCTCCCCGCCCGACACACCTTCAGAGGTGACAGGGGTCTCGATCAAGATTTGCCTTATATGGGATACGCCACGTGTTGATGGCACCGCTAACATGGACTGTCATTACTGAAATACAGACCTTACCACTAAAGTGTCCAGGAACAGCGCTGTTACTCCCAGTGCCTACATACATGCCCTGGCATTTCGGTGCGTAAAGACTCAAGAACTCCACAACATCGCCAATGCGATGACCGCCATCATGCACAGGATATCTGCTCTGCTGCCTCTCGCGCCGTTCCCCGCTCCACTGGTTGGAGACGGAATGCTAGACCCGGTGAGTACAGTGGCGCTGGCACTGGTACGGGCGGACGCGGATGATGGTGGAGGAGATGAGGGCGATGCCGAGGTTGAGGATGAACCGGCCGAAGTCGGAGCTGAAGTCGAACTTGCAGGCGCGGTGAGAGACGCAGAAACCCCAGGGAAAGTACTGCTGGCAGAGGAAGACGAGGATCCTGATCCACTTTGGGGTGCGCTGCTCGTCGAGTTTGCGAGGGTGGTGGGCACGGCAGGCGTTACCGTGATTGTCGTGCCGAAAGTGCCTGTACCACGAGGATCGGCGGGGTTGTCGAGGGTGAAGAATTGGCTCCAGTTATCGCTCGAGCCGAACACTAGAGTCCACGATGCGCGCCCATCAGCGAAATCCGAAGGATTGTAAGCCAGCGGGAGATGAGGCCTAGCAACGTACAGACGAGGAAGTAATTTTTCGCCGTCGGAAGAGCCGGCACGATTACGTCTACCTGTGCGTCTGCGAGGGTGAAGTTCCGTGCAAGTGGTGCGTTAACTATCCAGAGGCGTCAGTCAGAGAGCACTTGGGACTGAGGCGCATCGGACAGTGCACTCACACCAAATTTGCTGCGCGGTCTCCGTGAGATGGCCAATGTAGATAGTTCCAGGAAGAGGTTTCAGGCTGGGGTCGTACACATTGAAACCGTTCGTACTCCTACGGACAGAATGAACAATCCCGCTTCGTTTAACAAACCGACCGAACTGGACGTACCACTTAACCGTTTGCCTCTCACCTGCGGTCCACACGTCTCCGCTCTTGGGGACTACAATGGGTGGTAGTGCATTTTGCGCGAAGGCACACGCGCATAGTGCGGAGAAAATGGCATAGAAAAGGATGCGTATTATGGCCTCGGTCTCTTACTTGACCGGCGAATATCCGCGAGGGAGCTTTGGATGAGCTTGGAGGGGGAAGGTCGTGGGCACACCGTCATTCCTTAACTGGTGTTCCCTGCGGTCGCTTTATAGTCGCACCATAGCTCATCTAGGTGTGTCCGGGATGGACAGGACCCGAACAAATACGTCTAGCAGAGCGTTTTGCAAATGTCGGGTACACGATGATGTGATGAGAAGTTGAATTGGGTCATTAGCCCTGCGTTGGAAATTCACTGGAACTGAAGCCTGTTGGACTCCTGGAAGAGCCATTAACAAGAGTGCAATATCTGCGTACTTGTAAGCTAAAAGCCTTCGATGACCGGGAAACTGAAGGTCTTCAGACTGTTCTGGAACCGAATGTACGAGTCTTGAGGACGAACAGACTGCAGGATGCCACGCGCGGCGGAGTGGTCATCACGTAAGATACGGGATTTCGTGATCTTGTCATCGCCACCGGTGTTCGTGTCAGTGTCAGTGTCAGACTCAGAAGGAGGGCAGAGAAGAGGTCGATTGTTGAAGAGGCCATGACGCACCCGATGGAAGAGAGCAAGAAAGCATGGGCCGCCGGCGCTCGCAGCGTCGACACGGCCAGCCACCGACTCACGCCTCACGCTTGTTCCCAACCTTCATGACCACTCCTGCTCGGCGACTTGTATCATAGCCAGCATGACGAAGATCAGCTTGACATACAATGCCGCTGGCGACCACACAATTTGTTATTTAATCAGGAACCTCCGTCGCGCGCGGCTTGGAATTTCAAGTTGTGCGAGTACGTAACGCGACCTCAGGCTGCCCGCAACAGAAGTGCGACCGCCAGGAGGTTGGACTCCAACACTTTGCTTCCTGTTCTTCTCGGTCAACCTTACTTCCATCACTATCGACTGACGGCATGTTGAAGGCACTTTGGGCCACAGCGCTCGTCGCACTGACGACTATCTTCCACCCCGCACTCGCTCAATTGTCATACCCATCGTTTGCGCCAGTGCCGCCCATCCTGGTTCCAGCCACTGGGGATAAGTGGAATGTTGGCGACCTGCGGACTGTCCAATGGTACGCCATTGGTATTCGTTTCATGATTACCCAGAGCAAGTGAATTAATTGGTCGAATCCCATTAACATTTAAAACCTGTACAGGGGAACCACGAATGTCTCCCTCACAAATTCCAGCGGAGCGCCGCTCAAAGGAATACTCCTCCTTTCTTACGATGCGGGGAATGTGTTGTACCCGATCGTTCTGGGACGTAAGTTGATATCACCTTGAGTCCCTCGGAACAGTTTGCTAACGGGCGGCCTTTGAAGATCAACCGTTGGCACAGAACTTCACCATTTCCCAGAAGATGGTCAACATCTACGTACCTGAAGTCCCAACGAGAAGTGATTACCGCATTACCCGTTCGTTTCCCCCCCCTTTTTTATGACCTTCGAAACGCACTCATGTGTGTAAATGTATCATGCGTGGAAAGTGAATGCCGCCGATGATGGTCTGTCCAGGAGCGGTACAATCACCATTTTTAACCCGAGCGATCCACAAGGCACCGGAGCGGCTCCAAGCTCTCTTGTGGTCAGTTCAGCCCCACCCATATCCGTCACTGTAGTCCTTTCGACTTCTGCGACGGACCGCGGATCAGCCACTAGCGTAAGCACCATTGCTTCGCCATCGACTTCGTCACACGAACCAGCACCAGCCTCCGCTTCAGTTACTCAGACGGATACCCCTACAAATAGAGCATATCCTTTGTTCGGCAAGGATATGAGGAGTGTTTTGCTGGTGCCGCTATTTGCTATGGTGCTACTTTGGGCTCTGGTCTAACGACTGGGATGGGAACGCTATTTTGGCATATGGTTTTTTCTGTGTGTGGTTTTGATAGTCTAATGATCATGATCACATATCGTTAGCCGTAACCGTTCACAGTTCAACACCCGTTGGTATTGTTGGAATCTGGGATTGCAGTCTTGTCGGTACAAGTCCCGTTATGGATATGCTTAGTCAGCACGTAGTATACCTGCTCGTCTCGCTTGTATCTTGTCCCTCATGCGTTTGCAGAGCTCAGCCAAACGCAATTCATCTTGTTCTAGTTCTACCGCTCCCTCGCGAACTTCAACAGGTATTTGTGCTTTGGGTTGCCCTCTGATGCATCTCGTCAAAGGCGCCACAGACCCTTTACAGAGACCAATGACGTTCAAGTTGACCAAACCCAATCGCGTTGAACATTCTAGCAGTCAGGAGGCACTTCGTCGTGCGTCACGATTTTGCAGAATTGCTGACGTTCATCGGCTCCTTCTGCGTTGCATGCCCTGCGCGGTAACATGTTGTACATACCAGTCCGAGGCGTTTGGCAGGATCACTTCTTCTGGTGTCTCCCATGCGCGTATTTATACCCAGCCTCAAGCAGACATCCTGGCTGGTTCTTGCACACTCCCTCATCTCATCCTCGACGACCCCCCGCGACCTCAGATTGACTTTCTCCTCTACTTTGGAAGACTCAATACGCTCGTCCGTCCGCCAGGCGGTATGTTCATGCTTCCTCCAACCATGAAAGCCATTGTGATACTGGAGGTATGTGCTTGTAACATTCTTTTCCTCGCCCTCCATTAACACAAGACTTTCAATCCGAAGGGCAGGACAGTAGGGTATCTGGACAGACCCATCCCCATCATAGACGATGATGAAGTGCTCGTGAAGACACACGCCGTGGCGCTGAACAACTCTGATTGGAAAGGCAAGTCGTCGAATCTGGGAACCTGCGCTCTTCAATTGACGGCCTAATCTGATACGTCTGTGCTTTCGCGCTGTCAGTTATTGCTAGCCTCGGTGAGGTGGATAGCATCGTGGGATGGGACGTGTCTGGCGAGATCGTTCAAGTGGGCAAGAACGCTACCGCGCGCAAGGTCGGCGAGCGCGTAGCGACATTCGTTCACGGGGGGTATTGGCGCGATCGCGGTGCCTTCTCGGAATACGTGAAGGTCCAGGCGGAGTTGCTCTGGGTGCTCCCGGATACGACGTCGTTCGAGCAGGCGGCGGCCCTCAGCTGCGGGTGGGTCACGAAACAACGGCGCCAAGTGTTAGAGATGTACTGATGTTCGGTCAAAGGACCGGGGCCGCCGTGCAGAGCCTTTTCAGTCCGACGAGACTGGGTCTAGTTGAACCAGAAACGGAAGGGAATCCGATCCCCAGAGATGAATGGGTGCTCGTGTATGCGGGCAGCAGTCAGTGATATGTTTTCCTTCCATGTCGGATGCATCTGACGCATGTATAAAGCTTCTTGCGGGATGTACGCCATCCAGCTCCTGCACGCTGCTGGCTATAAAGTGGTCACGACAGCGTCTCCGCGCAACTTCCACCTCCTCAGGTCGCTCGGCGCAACGGCTGTCTTCGACTATCGCGACCCTGAAGCGGCCACAGAAATCAAGGCGGTTACTGGCGATTCGATCACAAAAGTCCTCGACTGCATCAGCACCACTGAATCACAACGGTTCTGGCGAAACGCAATCTCTCCAGAAGGGGGAAAGGCCATCGTGCTGCTACCTCTCGAAGACGTCGATGTCATCGCATCGCAGAAAGATATAGTGCAGCAATGTGAGTCGCTTCGACTGTTTCATACAGCATAAAGCATGGAGTTGAGTGTTTGGAACTTGCCACAGTCACGTTGGTGGTCACTGCCCTTGGGAAAGATGTCGTTACCATCGGGCGGTCATTCCCAGCCTCTTCAGAAGATCAAGCGCAAATTGCGGCCTTCTTCAGGAAGATGCCGTTCCTCGTCGAGCAAGGAAAGTTAGTTCAAAACCCTATGAAACTATGGCCCGGTGGTCTTGCCGCCATTCCGGAGGGACTTCAGTACATAGAAGAAGGTAAACAAAGCGCGGAGAAGATTGTGTTCTCATTGTAAGATCAGTAGTAGAGTTACAGGATATGGTGGTGTGTCCATGTACATCTGATTGTCGTAGAAGTAAAGGGAATAGAAAAGAACGGCTGTATGTCAAGGATCAAAAGCTCAAGCTGTCAAATTAGACTGTAGGACCAGGAACCCCATGAAGCAAAAGGAAACGAGCGGCGTGGGTTGGCATTATACGTACTCGAAAAGGGAGGATTACGCAAAATTTCGTTAGTGTATCTACCTTTCAACACCGAGTCCATTGTCTAGGGTATCGAGAGTCAGTGATATGCTACATGAGTAGTACAATGTGAATGCAAAGAGGGTCGTGGTCGTAAAGGAAGGAACCAGATCTTTAAGCATATGCGCTAATGCACATGCCTCCGATCATGCTGCAAGGAGGTCCGCGCGCGCTTCATCCGAGTGGGTGTTGTCGACGCGGCGGAACCAGATGTCACGGTAGTCGTTTGTGCCGCGGTCGGAGCCGTTGTAGGTTCCACTGCTACAGGCACCGTAGTTGCGGTGGTCATCGAGCTCAAGGGTTCTGAGACTGAAGACGTCGACTCCGAGGATGAGGGAGTAGTAGACGGGGAAATAGCTGTCGTTGTGGTGGAAAGTGAAGTGGTCGAGGTAGCAGATAGAAGGGGCAAAGAGAGCGAGAGCGACAGGCCCAAGGTAAGACTGGTACTTGAGAGGGAGAGGGGGGCTGCATTGGTCGTCGGCTGGTCCTGCGGGGATGTCGAGGTCAAGGACTGGGTGACAGAGATCGGAGGGGCAGTGGTGACGACGATCGAAGCTGGAGGTTCATCTTGACCGTCGACATCATTTGGGTTGAAGATTGTGATGGATCCACTCCAACTTGAGATGTCAGAGTTGTCGCGGGAATACACTAGGCATAGCGGCCACACATCAAGTTTCGGTCAATGACATAAGGAGATAGAAATACGCACTGTAGAGAGAATAATCCTCTCGTGAAGGAACGGAGGGGATAATTACGTTGGCGAGTGTATCGGAAATGTTGAACCAATCCGTGAGCTCTATCTCATAGCGTGATTAGCCTAGTTGCCATTGAGAACTACCAGTTTTCATACCACCGAGAGGCGTGGGCGACTTCGAACTTCCCCCATATGACAGGATAAGCTTTGCAGTGACGTTCTGTCCCTTGTCGTTTACTGTCCCTACCTCACCCAAGGTCCTTCAAGAAAACAAGATAGATAAATGTCCATGACGCCTCTCAAAAGCCGCATGGTACTTACCATTGAACAGTATGCAACTCCCCGACCCGCCACTTCTCTCCAGTCTGTGGAACGACGATAGAAGTTCCGTGCTTGGATGTTGGGAACGCGCCTCCGACGGCGACCGCGACGAAACAAATGAGTGCGACAAACACCACAAAGATTGCAACGATCTTGACTGCCTGCGAGCGGAATGACCGGGTCTTTCTCATGGCCTGGAGATGAAAATGAAGGTCGAGGATGGAAACTGTGGAGGATAGCGATGACTGTGGCTGTCAGCGACGCGAAAAGAGGAAGAATTCACGGTCATCACCCAGCCAGGAGTGCCGCGGCTAGCTGGATCTCCCCCAGTTGTGCTACGACTTCGCGCGTATTGGACCAAGAGTAAGTAATTATAAACTCCGGGTTCCGTCAGTGGCCTGAGACGAGCCACTAACAATTCAAACGCGTTCCCGGACTCCGTGCCGATGATGCGCGCTCTGGCCGGCCCCCGATCGGCCCTTGACGCGAGGGTGAAGAAGTGAGAAGGTGCAGAGTCTTGCATTTCCGAGTCGCTTCAGTTCCGGTCCAAGATGCGACACTGCCACCCATTACACGGCTGCTCGACAAGAGTCGAGCTGCTTGGCAGCGCCAGCCGGGGCGTCGTTGAACAGCCTGCAGGTTCATTGGGCGGGGTTGAGATCCAACGCGAGATGAACAAGTATTCTAAGGGTGGGCTATCAGTACAAACATCATAATGGCTAGTTGCTACACCTTGTATGTATTCTCGACAGCACCGTTCTCCGTCCTTAGTCGCCACCTAGAAGCCAGCCTGCGCGGCCTCACGCTCCGCAAGACTCCCACGCGGCGCCCATTCATGTTTATGGACGTGATGCGTCTCGTCCTCCCCGTCCACCGGCGATCCCCATGCGCCGGCGCCAGGCGTCTCGATGAGCAGCCGGTCGCCCTTGCCCATGAAGACAGTAGCCTTCCCGCCAATATTGATCTTCCTCGGCTTCAGCGGCGCATTCTGGTCAGCGTCCTCAGGTAAGTCGCCATCCTCCTTCCTCGGCTGCTTCACCCAAGTGTTCCTCCCGAAAGCACCAGGACGTCCTCCCGCCATGCCATACGGCTGCCGCGTTCGGCGTTCCGACAAGATAGAGACCTGAAGCGGCTCGAGGAACTCGATCTCGCGGACGACGCCGTCGCCCCCTCGGAAGCGACCTGTACCTCCTGAGCCCTCACGGATACCGAACTGGTGGACAATGACAGGGTATCGGCGCTCAAGGATCTCAACGTCACCAATACGCGTGTTCGTAATATGCGTGTGCACGCCAGAGGTGCCGTGCCATGTCGGACCCGCACCTGAGCCGCCTGCGATCGTCTATGGAAGGAAGAGGAGACAAGGTCTATATATGCGCTATATGGGGGGATAGAAGGGGCTGCTTACCTCGTAGTAACCCCAACCAGTGATGTTATTCCCGTCCTTATCCTTGCCTCCTGCGCCGAATGTCAGGTTGCTATTGGGACTATGAGCATAGCCCCGTTCAGAACCGTCGTAATAACTCACTTCGTGCAACCTTGACTGGCAGCACATGCATCGAACGCCTTCAAGACCACGTCCACAATGCGTTGCGACGTGAGTACATTCCCACCGCAGACGGCAGCGGTCTCAGAAGGTGAAAGAAGCGATCCTTGAGGCAACTTGACTATATACCAGGTTAGAAAGAAGTTCTGTCGACCCTGCAGATAGGGCTCACCGGTGATGGGTACCAAGCACCCTGCATTGAGCGGGATGTCCATGTCCAGCATGGCACGCATGCAGTAGATGACAGCGGAGTGCACGACGGAAATGGGGGCATTCAGATTTCCCCGCATCTCGCACCCTGTGCCCTCAAAATCGAAGACCGCAGAACCATCCTTCTCATCGATCTCCACCCTCAGTTGGATCTGGAGATTGTCACCATGAGCACCGGCTTCCGTACGAGAAGCGATTAAACACTATACAGGAGAACCGTCATCGAGGTAGTCGATGGACTCAAGGATGTTTGTGCCCGCGCGTTGCGCGACGTTGCGAAGAAGGTTGCGGACGGAGGACTCCGCGTTGGCACGGATGTGGTACATGTACTCTTGCACTGTCTCTAGGCCGTAGTCATTCACAACTAGGCAGCAGCATATGGTCAGGCAGCTGCCAGAGGAAATTAAAAAAGGACATACTCTGCTGGATAAGCTGGATGCCCTTGTGGTTTGCCGCGACTTGCTGCAACACATGCGACGTCGGTTCACAATCCGGAAGCAAAGCACGGACAACCAAACACATACCGCCTTCAAATCGCTCTCCACATCCCGAATATTCCTACAGCCCGAGCTCCCGGGGTACCGCGCAGGCTTCTCAATCATGTGCTCTTCGAGCCCCTTCTTGTCGAACACCCCATTGTTCACGATCTTGAAGCTCCGCACGTTCGCGCCCTCCTCAAAGATCGTTGTCGACGTCGGCGGCATCGACCCGGGCAGGATCCCACCGATATCCGCGTGGTGTCCGCGCGACGCGGTGAAGAAGATAATTTCGTGCGGGTCCGAGTCCGAGTCGAATACGGGTGAGATGATTGTGATGTCGGGCAGGTGGGAGCCGCCGGCGTACGGGGAGTTCGTCATGAGAACATCCCCGGGCTTCAGGGTCTTGCCATGCAGCTGCATCTGATATCTGACCGCACTGGTGGACGCATGGCAGACATGAGAATCGGCACAGTGGGTAGTGTAGGGTCGGGAGGAGGAGGGGATTTTTGGGCAAGGAGGCAGGTGCTTACAAGCTCATGGATCCGAGGTGAATGGGGATGAAGGGGGCATTCGCAACAAGGTCCCCATCCGGAGCGAACAGTGCACATGAGAAGTCAAGCCGTTCTTTGATGTTCGTACTAATCGCGGTCTGCTGAAGGGACCGTCCCATGGCCTCCGCGACGCTCATGAATCGGTTCGCAAAGAGCGTGAGGAGGATGGGGTCCGGAGGATTGTACTTCTTCGCCGGCTTCGACATCGTGACTGTCGTTTAGTGCGCTGCAGGAGGGTTCGAGCTTCAGCTAATGTCTTACGAGACCTATATCCCTAAGTCAGCGGCGACATTGGGACAAGGTCCACACATGCTCTTGCTCAGTGCTCACCGAATGCAAATAAGATGACTAACTAGCTCCCCCAAGACTCGAGCCTCCGTTGCTGGTTGTCGTCGGTTCGATGTCTAGATCGTTGACAAAAGGCCAGAGGCGAATTCATCGTATCTGCGATAGCGGGCTGTTGAGGATGACGAAGGTGTCGGTCACATGCAGAGACGGCGCTGGTCAAAGTCTCAGCGAGGAACGCGTTGAAGCGGACCGCGACGACGCTCTCGACACCAAGCCCTCCTGTCCTCCAGCCTCACATCTGAGTAGTGACTCGTCGTCCCCCAGTCTTCCAACCCCATGTCCGACTCAGCGACATTGTCCTCGGTGTTGGAGTCGCAAGCAGCGCTCGTACAGGAGGCCGCGCTCGCTCTTCCCCACCAGTTCTCTCAATGCACCTACTCCCTGGGCCCCATCCGCCAGTCCGTCTACCTGTGCCTCACATGCACCCCTACCACGTCTCCCGAGTCTCCCCGTGGCATCTGCGCCGCCTGCTCTATTGCATGTCACACCGACCACGAGCAGCTCGAGCTCTTCCCGAAGCGCGCCTTCCAATGCGACTGCCCTACCCGCGCCCTCCCGCACGCATGCACGCTGCACACGACGGAAGAGGTCCCCAACGACAAGAATCAGTACAGCCGCAACTTCCGCGCGCAGTTCTGTCGGTGCGAGCGGGCATACGATGCGGAGAAGGAGCGGGAGACGATGATCCAATGTGTCGCCTGTGAGGTGCGCTCGGCCGGGTATTGCAAAGCGTGTGCTAACGCCATTGCTTTCCTCTTTTTCGCCCGTCGCGTTTTGTAGGACTGGTTTCACGAATCTTGTCTGAACCTCCGCGAACGGCCGCCCTCGCGTGAGCCCACCCCCGAACCTCCCGTAGACGACGGCGCGTCGGACGCGTCCTCCTCAGGCCTTCCTCCGCCCCTCGTCCGTGCAGACGACTACGACGGACTCGTCTGCAGTGACTGCGTACGCAAGATCGACGCCCTCCGAAAGATTGCCGGCACCGCAGGCGCACTCATGGTCGTTCGCTCGTCTGAAGGCGAGTCATGGCGCATTATTGGCATGGAGGAGACCCTTAATGCGCGGGTCGATATCGAAGGCAAGGATGCGCACGTAAATGGGAAGGATGAAGAAGTTCCCAGCGCGGGTGTCAAGCGCGAGCGGGAGAGTTCTGTTGGGGCAGAGCCCTCTGCGAAGAGGGCGCGCGTGTCTCCCGACGTGGAGTCTGCGCCTTGTCTTGCGCCTTCTCAGGACAAGCGGGTGAACGGCCTGCTCTGTGCTCTCGACGGCTCACCGAATGGAGACACTATCACGAAGGAGGAGGAGTCGTTGGAGCAACCCGACAAATATTTCGGTGCTGGAGACGTCTTCCTCACTGAGGGTTGGAGAGCCCGATGGTGTCGGTGTAAGAACGTAAGTCTATATTTTAATGGCCATGACTTCGAGCGTGACGTTAATCCACGCTTCGGTAGTGTTTGCCATCCCTGGAAGCACGTCCATATCTGTTGGAGGAAGAAGAGACGTATGAGCCGCCGGAAGACCCAGACTCAGGTTAGTCTCAAGAAGGCTCCTCATAAGATTGCGCCTTCATCTTGCGCTTCCATAGGTCTCTCCTTGGAAGAGCTCGGAATGCGTGCTCTGAATCGTCTGCCTCGGGAGCGAGCGATCAATGGGATTATGGCGTTCAATGCGATGCGGTGAGTGTTCGGGAGCGAGCCCTTGGTGAAACCAGTGCTGATCGGTGCGCTGCAGGGATGACCTCATGCAACATCTCCGCCCATTTGCGGAGCGCGGGACAGAAGTCACCGAGGCTGATATTAGGGGATTCTTCGATGCACGGATACAAGAGCTCCAGTCGAAGCGTCGGACTCAATGAGCCTAGCGCCATACTTCTTGACCCTCATTTGTGTTCTTAGGACATGTACGTTATGTGGATATCCGCTCTTTGTCCGAACATCTACCCTGGTCCGCAAGAACGCTCCACTGTCAATGACAGAGGATCGGAATTCGTCTCTCGGTCTCTACGAGGACGACGGGCGACAGGGTTCAACGTTCAGCATTCGGAGACGTGGCGGGTCCACAGGGACTATTCCGCGAGGCTCGGGGGGATCACCAGAAGGTTGTGCAGCCTCTGTCTGGCCTGCGATGTGGCTGCCGCTTGTGTGGGGCGACGGTGGCCTCGGAAACAAGACGCTGGAGGGGAGGAAGCGCCAGGGGTTTTGGCCCGAGCGCGCGAAAGTGGCTGAACACGCGGAAGTCACGGGACTATGGAGGCACGTGCGGGGAGTTGTTGATCGTGAGTAGGGTTCATTCGAGTGAGCCACGCTCGTCTCCCCGCACATCTTGACCCTCGACTCCTACCATCCACCCTCTTTCCCCCCGCCCCCAAAAACTCACCACCGCGCGCCATAGACCATGCCCCGCAAGGCTGCTGTCCCCGCTGACTCTGCAGGAGAGCCCCGTCGCTCCGCCCGTATCAAGGATCTCCCTAAGCCCGAGCCCGCCCCCAAGAAGGCTCCCGCCAAACCGCGCGCCAAGAAGGCCCCCGCCGCCGAGGGCGAGGAGAAGCCCAAGTCCACCAAGGGCAAGAAGCGCACAGCCTCCGAGAAGGATGCTGAGGACGGCGCCCCCGAGGCCAACGGCGACAAGCCTCCCGCGAAGAAGGTGCGTCTTCGCGTCTCCTAGGCCCCCGCATCCACCACAACGATCGGCTAACCATCGCGTTAGGCCAAGCCCGCGTCCAAGGCCGGGAGCAAGCCAGCAAGCAAGGCGGCGGGCGCAAAGCCGGCGTCGAAGGTGTCTCGTGCGGGTTCAGCTAAGCCTGCCTCACGCGCCGCGAGCACGAAGCCTGCCTCCAAGGCATCCGCGAAACCCCCATCCACTGCTAAGAAGCCAGCTTCGCGTGCTGGCTCTAAGAAGCCCGCGTCCAAGGTGCGTCGTCCTCAACCGTTGCGATTTCGACGACCGGCTTATCGCGCCGTCCCCAGGCTGGTGCCGCTGAGAAGGAGAACACCGCTGCGGCGGCACCCGAGACGATTGCAGAGGAGCCCGAGGCCGAGGCTGCCGCAAATGGAGAGCCCGCAGTTGAGCAGGCGGCGGAAGCTTGAGATAGGTGAGTTCTTGGGTGTCTGACCTCGTCCAACCTCGATTCGCTGACGGTGACGTGGGTTTGTCTCCAGAACACGAACAATCGCCGCTAGGGCAATTATGCACCCCCCGTCTCCTACTGCTATCGATGTCTCGCTTTTTATCTCTCTTATTTAACCAAGCTGCACCCACCGGAACTAGCCAACCTGCCGATTCCTCCGATATCCTCATTCACCTCTTCCGACGTGGACCCCTCCCTCCCGCCCTGCTACGTTGTGCCGGCTTGCGTGTCATCTCATGGTTTTCGTACATAAGCTTCAGGGCCGTGTATCTCTTTCTTCCCCTTCATCCTCCCCCGCTGTCGCATTGCTGCCTGTCCTACCTGCTACGCGATGAGTTTGTAGTACATGTACGTTGCGGTGTTATATTACTAGTAGCGATTGGATTGATGTCTGTACAACTTAAACTCGGTTTTCTGTAGCCGGATCTGCGAAGGGTGTACGTCTACTCCATTTTTCTCTGTGTGGACTGTCAAGGTACCTATGAAGGTGACCTTGTCAAAAACAGAAGCTACCTCTAGGGCCAAGCTTTGAATGCTTGTCCTGTCAGGACGGAGATACAGGTATTCAATGAATTGACATTGGGTAACTTCTTGAGGGCATAGATACAAGTACAATACAACATGCTTGAGAGTTCTATAGTAATACGATCCATTCTAGCATACCACGAAAGAGAGCATTGCAACGACAAAGTCTATCCGAAGGTCCGACGTGCAATGGTTAGCTAGTTTACCAGCTGTTGAGCAACGTCTGCGCACACTCCTGCAAGCAAAGAAGGGGAGCATCAGTATAGGTATAGGACGTCCTCGCGATCTCCACGACGAAACAACGCACCTTGAGCCTCGCCATATTGTGCGCCAGCGCGACATTCACGATCGTCCGGAGCTTCCGCCGGACGTCCACCCGGTTCACCGTGAGCTGGAACGCGCCCGAGCACCCGCAGTGCCGCGAGACGTTGTCCGCCCGGACCTGCGCGCACCGCGCACACTTGAGGTCCTGCTGTGCGAAGCGGCGCTCGTATTCGTGCACGACACGGATGAGCGCGAACTCGATCCCCGCGCGGTCGTACTCGCCTCCGCACTTTGCGCAGAGCCATCTTGCGCTCGCGCCGGCATTATTGCCGCCAGCGTTGGGGAGCAGCGCGGGGTCGCGACAGAAGTCGAAGTCCTTCATGCCGTCGCAGTGGCGGCAGGGCACGGCGGAGAGCTTGAGCGGCTCGCATGGGTTCTGGAACGCAGCCTCCTGCGCGAACTCGCGCACGCCGACGAGGTCGAGCAAGTTCCGCTTCAGCAGGCTGACCTCGAGTGCGTGGTCTCGCGCAAGTGCGAATACTGCGCACGCGGCCTTCGCGAGTTCGAGCCCGGGGTTCGATAGGTGTAGGTGCGAGCCAGGGAGGAGCGGGAAGTCCCACTGTGCAAGAGCACTTGTGTCCTCGTCTGTCAGCGCGTCACGGTGTCGGTCCAGGACGCCGCCGAGGACACGGAGCATACGCCGGATCAGCTTGCGAGAGATGAACTCGCGGCAGGCGTTGAGTTCCTCCACTTTGGCGGCGTCGCGAGGTGTCGCTTCGGGGGCACCGCCGTTTTGGAGTGCGCGGAGAGGAACGCGAGTCGCACCTTGGGACTTTTGTGTCGTGCGGAAGAACTCGACGAGGAAGTAGCGGATGACGGCACGGAAGTCGGATTGGATGGCGGGTGGGAGGAAGGACTGGATGTTCCAACGCATTTCTATCGCGAGTTCTTCTGGTGGCTCTAAAGCTAGCGGGTCTTCACAGACTACGGCTCCGTAGTTCGCCTCGTCCATGAAGAGGAGGAAGTCGTAGAATCGCTCCGTATGAAGGTAGACGTGCTGGAAGAGCTCGTGAGAGGTCACAGCCGTGGTGATGTAGGTTGCATACGCGTGCGCTGTGCCAGGGGGTTTCGATGTGACGAGGAGGATCCGACTTAGATCTGCGTAGACCACGTGCGAGCCTAACCTCTTGAACTCGGCGAGCATTTGGATGAAGGTCTTCCGCATGAGCCCATGCACGAATCGGTGTATGCCAGTGTCATACATGTTCGACGCCGTTGAGCTGATCCATCTCCAGAAGTGATCGATGGCGATTGTTGCTGGGCTCTCGAAGTTGCCTTGGATCTTGTCCACCATCCATGCCTTGACTAACCCCTTCAGTATGCTGAATACCTGCGGGGATACACTCGACTCTCCGAGCGAGAGGTCTTGCATCGCCTCGCCTTTCGAGTACTCGTCTAGTGTCCGCGAAGCATCGAAGGCCGTCGCACCGCCGCTGCCTTCCAGCTCGTTCACGATGACCGAGTGCAAGACAGCATCGACAGCGAGGTTTCGAACGGTAACCTCAAGGCACACGTTAGAGTAGCATCCTGGCGAGATGAACTCGGTCTTCGCTAGCTCCTCTAGGGGTCGGTTGTCTTCTTCGATGCCTCCTAGGTCGGGTCGGTCTCCAGGTGACCACCAGATAACAATGTCCTGACTTGTTAGACGGCGTGCGAACTCGATATCCGCAAGCAAGAGGGGCTGATCGCCTTCGATATGCCCAACGGGCACGTCATAGTAGTCCGCCATCGCGATGGTACGATCCAGCCAAGGTCCAAGGGAGAGGTAACGGTTGATGAGCTTCTGCGCAACACTTGTTTGCCAGGGGAAGACATCCAAGGAATGCGGTGACTTGGCCTTCGACATGGACAGGACGGGGAACTTCGCGAGTTTAGGGGTGCGGAGGTCGAAGAAACTCTGCTCCTTGCTAGAGGAGATGACCACGATGTACGACTTGTTCTCGACGAGACCCAGCTCGCGAGATATGGCCTTGAGCGCTGCTGTGTCATTGCCGTGGTAAGTGGAAGTGAAGGTGAGGCGGTCAGGGTATTCGTATGAGTGGCTCGCGCCAATAGTTTGTTCGTGCTTGCCAAGGAGATCGGCGAAGAGCTCGGACAGGCGAGGTATAGGTTGTCGACGGGTTGCAGGGTCGACCAGATGGAGTTTGGCAACCTCACCGGGTATAAAGAGGGCGAAAACGTGCACAGGGGCGTTGGCGGCGCATGCATGATACAGGAATATGTACTTCCCGGCGCGGCCTTGGTCGAGGTATTTCCTTTTCGCGCTCGAGGGGCTAGCCCGGGCGAGCTGCTGTAAATCGAAGCCGTATGTCTCAGCCCGAGTCAGGGACATGGTCTTGTCCTCATTCGAGCACGTTTTTCCTAGCTTGAGGATGCCGCGCGTGACCAGTGGCACCTGGATCAAGAGTCAGAAGACGCGAACAACATGATCGCCACGGAAGCGAATTGTACGCACCTGAAGCTCATACACACCATCCACATTCGGGTCGTTCGTGATGTCAATGAAGTGTTCATGACCCTCGACGTACAAATCCTCCCGCACGGAGAGCTTGTAGAGGTTGACGCATGGCCTGTCCCGTGGCAAGCTCCGCACGACCTTCTCGCACTGATACAGCTCATGGTTGAACTGGTCCCTTTTCGGCGGGGACCGGAGGTGTATGTAGAACTCGCGGGGTATCCTGAGAGGGACAGCCCTCAGCGACCCGTCGATCGACAGCCACAGCGTGAACCGCCCAGGAGTCCTATTGGGGCGAATCTGCACGACGTCCCAGTCTGTACTCCTCGCCGTGCGGACCCCGCGGAACATAGCAGGCATGTCAACGCCCGCAGAAGGGTCCCCACCTGTAACCCCGCGCCGTCTGTGCGACCAACGTTTCTTCGCTACGCGCAGCCAGCCGGCATAGTTCCTGTCCCCGTCTGGCATCGGCTCCGCGAAGGCCTTCTCCGCCTCATCCGCGGCGGGGCTCTCTTCCCTGCGCGGCTTCCGCTTCACGACCGCCATGGGGCGGAAGCCGCGCGGACGCTGGGATACCCCGTCCTCCATGTCCACGTCCTCGCCCTGCGTCTGCGATGCCTGGCCGTCGCCGGCTCGCCTGAAGAAGTCCGTGACCTTGTGCTGGCGGAACTTGTCCTCCATGGCGACGATCCGGCGGTGCAGCCAGTCGGGATGTGCGATGCGCGCGACGGGATTCGCGACCCTCTGCATGGCGGCGGGGATCGTGATCAGCTTCTGGATGACGGAGCCCAGGCGCTCGATGTAGTAGTCCCAGTCGAGGATCGAGCGCAGGTCGAAGTTCGTCAGCGAGTTGTCCTTGAGCCACTTGCGCAGGTAGGTCCGCTTCACGCTCTCCTCGGCGGAGAAGATCGCGACGGGCACCGCGCGCTCGGTGACGGGCGCACCCATCGGCTTCGCGGAGATGATGAACTTGCATGCGAGGCCCTTGTCCTTGACCATCTGGTCACCTAAGAACTCGGCGAGGCGGCGGGCTGTACTGATCGACGTGCTCTTCTGCCCGCCGTACTCTGCGAGTGTCTTGGACATGGACCGGTTTTCGGCGATGAGCTCCACCAACTCCTCGTCTGCGAGGTCACCGGCGCGGGTGTACAGGACGTCGAGCCAGCTGTCTGCGACCTTCGCGACGGCCTCGTAGCATTCGGCGAGGGTCGTTCCGAGCAGGAACTTCTCGAAAATCTGGGACTGGAAGATCTTGATGAGCTGCAGCTCGCCGCGACGCTTGACCTCGAAGCCCTTGAGCTCGGCGAGCGAACCGTCGTCGTTGAAGACCGCGTACCGCTTCTTGAGCAACTTGTCCTCCTCCTTGGACGACGGCAGGATCATCGCCTTGTAGGGCCCGTCGAGCTCGAAGAAGATCGAGTTCTCCGAGTGTATGACGTACTCGCCCGTCTCGGGGTCGAGGTCGTGGTACTGGTGGTTCGTGAACTTGGCATGGACAAGGTGGTTGAGCATCGTGCACGGATACGAGAACTGGATCGCCTTTCCACTAGTGAGCTGGAACTTGAAGTTTTCTGGGAAGACGCCTGGCAGCATGCACCAGATACCGTCCGTGTCGAGCTCGAGAGGCCGCCCGATCTGCTCGACGAGCTGGCGCGCCATCTGGATGATGGTCGCGCCCGTGAGGCAGGTGATGCCCGCCATCTCCATCGAGTGCCAGCGCGCGCCCTTGCGCATGACGTACCCGTAGAACGAGTTGAGGATACACTTGTGCGCGAGCTGGAGCGAGTCGTACAGGACGATCATCTTCTTCGCCTCGTCGACTTCCGCGATGGACCGGTGTTCCGAGAGCACCGCATCTAGGTTCTTCTTCCACGTCTTGTGCAGGCCCTTGTACTCGTATCGTCGGTCGCGGAAGCGGCGCACGGTGTCGATATAGAAAGGGTTCTCGCGCTGGCAGATGATCGCCTCTCGGTTCTCGATCTTCGTGTCCTTGATCTTCTTGTACACCCGACGCGAGTAGTCCCCAAGCCGTTTGTGCAGCAGGGCAGTCTGTTCGGAGTCAGAGAGGTCAACAAACTTGCGTTGCGGGCCACCCGGCTTCCTGGGGGGGAACGTCTCCTGGTTCAGCGCGTGCTTGATCATGTTGTACTCGTCGCGGCGGGCGGGGAAGTATTCGCCGCGCCATGCCCATGTCATACGACGATCACAAGTTTTCCCGGGGCGATTGAAGTCGCAAACGGCGCAGGTAGCTTCGTCGACTACAGAGTCAGGTTGAAGTCGATTTGACAACATGATGTTCGGGTACATGGCGGCGACGTCCAAGTGGTAGATGAGGGGGTTGTCCATGCGCTGGGGATTATCGCGCATTTCTTCGAGCTTCGCTTGGATCTCTGCTTTGACCTCCTCATAGTTAGTCACGGACTCAAGCGCAGCTTTCGACTCTTCAACGATACAAAAGGTAAGCGCTGCGTCCAATTCGTCGATGAGCTGCATCGATCATAGTCAGTAAGATTGCAGATGTCGTGAAGCGAAGGCGAACCTGCTGCACAGCGGAGGGCTCGATCTTGAAATGCGTGACAATATCACTCCGGAACACGCCCGCCTCCAAAGCCTCGACGTGACCGCCCACGTAAGTCTCTGATGCGACAAGATGACCTTCGTACATTGTGCCGTGAGACTCCTCGTGCCGGTTTGGCATGATAATCTCTCCTCGGAATGCTTCCACCTACCAATGGTCAGATGGACAAGAGGGCCATAGATCAGGAGGATGCTCACCATGAGAAGAGTCTCGCACAGGGTTCCACTTCCTTTCCGCAACACTTCGTCGGGATTAAGGGGGATAATGTTGCATAGCGAGAAGATGAACGGGTGCACGTATTTCATGTAGAGGTAATACGTCGCCACGGCATCGGAGACGGAGTACTGAGCGAGCACTTGGGGCTGTTCCATTGCGTACCTGCACGGGTGTAAGAACAAGACCGGAGTGAGGAACAATATACACGTACGGCGTCATCAACTCGGGGTCAAGCTCGATGGGATCATATCCCAGCTTGGCCGTCGTGACGGCCTTTAAACCCTGACTGCCCTGCGGCAAGTACGAGTCGCGCTTGACCCACCGGAAGCAGTCCATGTGGACACAGCCTCGGCTCTTGAACTCGTCTTCGGAGTCCTTTGCGAAGCCACATTCCAAGAACATGTCGATTCCATGGACTTTTGCGCGAGCGCACAGGAAGGGAAAATCGAAGAAGTCACCGTTAAACGTCGCCATGACAGTCGGCTTCACATCCTGGATATGGGAGAACCACCGACGTATCGTAGCGGCCTAACAGACGTGTAAGCGAGAGCCGTTAGTCCAAGCAAGGCGGAAACTGACCTCATCCGGCTCATTGAACACCGTGAAAGGGCCCTCGTAGCCCTCTTTCGGGGTATATTCGAAGTCGTCAATATCCTCGCTCACGATCTCGCGGTTGGTGATGAGGTACCCCTGCCCGTCGATCATGTACGAGATCATCATAACCTGGTCAATCGCCTGGTCCGGGAACTTGAGAGGCGCCTTCGTCGTTTCAATATCGTACGCCATCACGACGGGATCCGCACGCTTCACGCGCGCCGTGAGCTGCTTGAATGCGGGCTGGCCCTGCGTGAACGAGACTGCGTACCACAGCCCGACGCGGATTTCGTTGTCCATGGCGACGCGCAGGTAGTACGGCACGTCGTATTCGCGAATGTCGATGATGCCCTCACGTGGGTCCTTGTCGCGCGAGCCCGCACCCCAACGCGCGGACGAGCCGGCCTGCGACTCGCCGCCATCTGCGGCCCATTCACCCTCGAGCTCGATATTGGTCGCCGCAGAGGACGTGGCGTTCACGACCTCTGCGTAGGCGTCGACGGCGTCGAGCTTGGCGCTGTTCGCAAGGGCGAGGGGCATGATGTCGCGCCGGACGGTGAGAAGGTCGGAGACATTACGAAAATGGAGTTGGAGGAAGAGACGTCGGTGGCCCATAAGGTGGTTCGGCATTTGGAGGTCTTCTTTCCGTTCACGCGTTATGCGGTAGATGACTCCTTCGTACTTCTTCATCAACCACTCTTCAATAATTGTTTCCATTCCGCTCTGGAGTGCCATGTCAGTATGCATTCTAATCCTGCCTCATGCAGTACAGCGATGATGGTGAACGGATATCTCGTTTTTGAGGCCAACTGTCTTGCAGCCTTTGGATCCACATCCACCACAGCAAAGCAGTCGGAGAGCAGTGATGGATGGGAAGTAGAGCAGCGAAAGGACGAATCGTAACTTGGCAGAGCTGAATGCCCATTCTGACAAACGATGCACATACCTTGCAAGCAATGTAGAAATACGGCTCGTACTGGAGCGTACATTTGAACATGCCACCATCATCCTGGATGAAATAAAAGTCGACAGCAGCCTTTCCTCCTGGCCAGTCTGCGTCTTTCATCAATGTCTGCGCATACAGTCAGAGCTATGTAGACGAGTGAACGCGTAGATTGCGCACCGGATGCATGTTAATCAGCCACCCCTCCCTAGCTGCACCCTCCTGGACGCGTGGAAAACCAAGCTTCTCGTCAACCTCGTCATTAGTCTTGACCTGCTCGAACCGTTCCGCAAGTTGGTTGCCGTCCTCATCTCGTTGTGGCTGGGCCTCAGATGGAGCTCCGCCGCGTCCTCGTCCGCGTCCTCGTCCCCTTCCGCCGCGAAATGAGGAGTTGCCTCGATAGTTAAAGCGAGAGTTGCCACGTCCACCTCGCTTGAAGGAGCTGGAGCCTCTGGCCATGGTAGAAGATGCGGACAAGATGCTGGTCGGGTCTCGACACAGTGACAGCGACCCCTGAAGCTGAAGGCCTCCAGCTCAAGCGCGGTAGCTCCTCCAAAGGTCACGCTTATTGTGACTGACGCGAAACGTAACGTTTCGTCACCCTCACGTTCCGTGACTTGTCACACTTACCTCCAGGCTCCGGCTCTGCAGGCTTGTCTGGGCGCCTTACGGCGAGACCACTGCCGCAACTTGCATCGCTGCATTGCAACGCTTCAAGTGCCCAAAATTATACGACTACGCATAAAGCCAAATCAAAATGTCTACTACATCGCGGCGTCTTCACGGGACTCGAGATGCCATTTGAATCCACTCCGAACTCGCAGTACGTGACAATTCTGGCGAAGGCCATCTACGGTGACAACGTGCAAATGCAGCAGAGCACACTTCTGTAGGTTCCCCATAGTCAAGCGGTACCGTGTACCTAATAACTGTGCAAATCTTGGAGCTACGCCTGAGGTGACTGTGCCTGGGCCGTCTCTCCTTCGGTCGTCTTAGACTTCAAGTTGTTCTTAATGGTCGCTTTGACTTAACGTCCACTAGCCTTGAAAACTCGTGTATTTTATTTAGTCGATGAAGTCTCTGGTGTGCAAGAGCGTACAACGCACGTTCGTCAAAAGGGCTGATCCTCCCACGGGCCAGAATCTCCGTTATAGCTCCGAACTGTCTCGTACGGAGCACATCAATTGAAGTTGAACTGGCGTACGCAAAGTTCGGTGGACGGGTGGCCACAGCATCAACACCGGAAATTTGAGGCAAGACCGGTGCTGTTGTGAAGTGGAGGCGAGGTTGGCAGAGTTGTGGAGGACATCGCCATGGGCGGTGAGAGCAAGCCGCAGCAGCGGAAACGCGGCGGCGTTACCGGCGGGGAACAGCCACCGCGGGGACGGCCGAGGGAAACGCTCGACGCGCCCCATATTTGGACCCGAGTTGTCGGGGTGCTGCCACCAGCCACCGCACATCCAAGGCACCCTCCGTCCTCTCCAGTCGTCCTCTTCGTCGTCCTTGCTTGCTCTCTTTCATATCTCCCATAGACCACTCTACCATACCAGCCTAGTCCTCTTCAAGCTACCATCCATAATGCCCTTCACGCAAGACCACGAACTCGACCTTCTCTTCCCTACCGACCAGATCCCCGCCGATGTCCGCACGCAGCTGCCACCAGAGCTCCACGTATGTACCCAGTCTTTCTTCCCCCTAGGCCCCGTTGTCTGAGTGCCTCTACGCAGATCCGCCCTCTCGCCTCGTCAGACCACGCTCGGGGCCACCTCGATATCCTCGCCGTGCTCACCGTCGTCTCCGACCTCGGCGCGGACGCCTGGCGCGCACAGTTCGAGGCGCTGCGCGCGACCCCACGCACGTACTACTCCATCGTGATCGTCGACAAGGCCTCCGACCGCATCGTTGCCGTCGGCACCGTCTTCGTCGAGCGCAAGTTCCTCCGCGGGCTCGGCGCCGTCGGCCACATCGAGGACATTGCCGTCGACAAGAGCCAGCAGGGCAAGAAGCTCGGCCTGCGCATCATCAACGCCCTCACGGGCATCAGCGAGAACAGCGGCTGCTACAAGACCATCCTCAACTGTAACGAGAGCAACATACGTAAGTCACAGCCCTTATCTGTGGTGGCCCAGTTGGCGGCGCGTGTGCGCAGGGAGACGGGGAAAGGGCGGCGCGCTAACTTGCGCTTGCTGTTTCAGCTTTCTACGAGAAGTGCGGGTACCAAAAGAAGGAGTGCGAGATGGTGAGTCTCAGCTGTTGCTGTGTTGGAGTTCTCGAGACACATGCTAACCGTCGTCCTCCAGGCAAAGTACGCCCCGACAGATCGCGAACGCTCGCCACGCCTTTAGACGATGGTTCCCACCCCGGACTGCTAGATGCGCTATCCTAAGCGCAACCTTCCCTCATTTAACGGACTTCATAAATGGACATAGACCCGATAGTGTATTGTATATTCCCTGTTCCAATCCGCCACATAATCCCAACGTTACATTAACCATAGTGCTAGTGATGCCCGTCCTGGTTCTGTCCCGAGGAATGCCCTTGCGCACTATGCGATGCTGTCCAATGCGCTCTCGCTGGTAAGTTATAGTCTCAAACGAATGCAAGAAGCCGGAAGCTCACCCGTGCGCTCCGGCAGTGTCTAGGAGGTGTATGCGTAGGTCTTGTTCACAACCAGCTCCATCGCAGTGATGTCCGCCGTGAAGTTGTGCTTGCTCTCGCTCGTCAGCCCGAACCATCCCCGCGACTCGTGGATGTCCGCCGTCAGCCTGCCGTCCCCAATGACCCGTCAGCGAACTCAGAGGAGGAGGAGCAAGACCCGCACGCACTTGATCGTCGACACGACCGAGTAGAACCAGTCGGCGTGGTCCGGGTTCGGCAGCGCGAACACGATCCGGTACTCCCACGACGAGCCGTGGCCCGAGTTCTCGTACGAGCTGAACCACCCGCTGCTCTCCTGCTTGTCCAGGTTGTTGAACGCCGAGTCGATCTGCGCGCGCAGCCCGTCGGTGTTGTTCGACTTGAGCGCAAAGGTGTCGACGAGGAACTGGGCGATCTTGCCCGCCATGTCGTCGACGGACGCGGTCTGGTTCGTGATCGACGTCGCCTGGAGCTTGTCGAACGCGAGGTCGGTGCCCGGGTGGGCGACGACGGCGTCCTTGAATGCGCCCCAGTTGAAGCCCTTGACCTTCTGGGAGTCGTCGAACTCGACGAAGCGGTTGGAGAGCTTCATGATCTTCGCGGCGGCGGGGATGAGGGGCCCGGGGAGCTTGGAGAACTCGTCGAATGCGGTGACACTGTGGAAGAAAGGTGTGTGGTCAGCGACTAGTGGGATGGGTGTATGCTGTTGTACTCACGGTCTCTCGGACATGGCTGTGATTGTTGGGTGTTGGGTGTAGAGGGTTGTAGAAGAGGAGCTGGCGAAGAGAGGTGTTTGTCTGTTGTCTTCGGGGCGAATCCACTCGACTTATATACGCAGGAGCTCGAGCCCTGTTCGCCGTTGTGGCTTTTCCTCCTCAAGTGAGCAGTACAACCGTCCTACCCAGTCAGTCCATGGAAACTGCTGACCTCCGTCTCGCTAGCGATGGACATCGGGATTTCGTGCACCGGTTCGTGTCGTTCCTGTCCCTCAAGGTCTGCTTGGCGATGTTCATTTAGGGAGACGAACTCACGGGCCATAATCGCTGCTTCAAGGTCGTAGCAGGCATGCAGCCGCCGGCTCCAAACCATGATTTCGAAATGGTTACGGTCTACGGTTGCCGAGCAGGATCAGGTTAGAATTTCAACAGAGTCAGGTTAAGTTCCTGAGATGTTCGAGCCAGATGGTCAGCCGCCGGCATTTGACCGGGAAACTATGCCTTTTATGGAAGGCGTCGGGAGTCGGGAGGTGTTGTCCGCTTACCCGGGCTCATTGTCTTTGATCTCTTCGTCGCCGTGCCGTACGATGAGCTGCCGTATCTTCGTGCCCACTTAGTTTTTTGAAGGCGCGTAAAGCTCAAAATGGCATCGTTATATGACCCCGCTGACCGTCACTTATATACACAATATTGACCGGAATCATGTTCATCAATGCCGACCTGAAAACGCAGTGTTTAGCGGTTAAACGACAACTTCCACGTCGTTATGTAATCGAAGAGGTGCGCGATAATGGCATTTGTTAAACTCGTACAAACGTCCTTGCCCGGTCTGAAAAAGACCGCCGCTGATTAAAACCCCTGTGGGTTCTAAAGTGTTGCTCACTGTCACAGGCAGCGAGGACGAGGTCACACACAGCGACCGTGAAGGCGGCACGTTGATCGTATCTTTGCCTAAAAAGGCATATTTGGGCGCCTAACGGGGGCCAAGATTAGGTCGGCCCTGTCAGCTCGCAGAATTGATGCACTGGTTTTTGAAAATTCAACCTGATCCTGCTCGGCAACCGAGATCCTGCTCGGCAACCGTACGGTCTGGGTCAACACACTATTGTTGTACGCATCGCGAGCTGGTCGAACCGCGGCATGCATGCTCCGGCGGACAGATGTCCAGTGGCGACACCAGGCACAGCTTGGTCTGCCTCCGCGAGGTGGACATGTTAACTTAACGGCCGGTAGAGCCGAGAGCCTAGAGTCGCCCACAGACGCCCATTCAATTACTTGCCCGCTCGACGATTGGTTCAGTGGCTCTCTGCAGACGAAGACAAACGAAGTTGCACAATCAACGAGCTCGACCTGGACCCCGCCAGAAATTCGTCTCCGTGCTTCATGCCGTTCCGCTGACAGCCACCCGCCGGGATGGCGACCGACAGCTGCTCCTAAAACATCCAAACGTTCAACGACTAACGTCGTGCATTGGCGCCCCCTAAGTTCTGGGTGTAGACTTCGTCTGCAAGCCGTGCCCTGCCGTGCTATTCCGATTGCAAACAACTCAAGGGGCAGGCACAACTCGTGCATGCAGTGTCAACGTGCAGAAAGCCGGCGGATGTGGCTCCGGTGCAGGGACTCGGAGCGCTCGACAAAGTGCCATGAAGAGGCAGATGACAACGGAGCAAGCGGTTGCAGGACTCCTTTCTTACGTCGGACGGGCACGAGTAGACAATAAGTACTTTCTTTTCCCCATCCCCACACAAGAACGTTTTGCGCCCGTTCTCGAACCCTTGACCCTCCTATCGCAAATGACCAGCTCGTACGTCCACATCACTCTAGAGTACAACTCCTTCAGCTCACGCGACGCACTCGCAGCACGAAATCCCCCAGTGAGTTCTTCCTCGACTCATACACACTGAGTTCATCCTGGCTGACTGACCGCAGGGTTCGACCTCATCGTCGATCTCCCGGAGCCGCTGCTCCCGTCTTTCAACAACGTCTCCACCTTCGCCGCCGCACACATCGCTGCCGACCAGACACCAGTCCAGGCCACCAGCACCCCCGCCCCCAGGCAGGTAGCCCCTGCAGCACCCGCCCACTTCATCTGGAACGACTTCAGGGACTCGATCACCACCAGGCCCGGCACCGACATCGCCTTCGACCGCGTGCAGTCCACCACGATCCACGCCGAGGACAACACCCCGGCCGTCCTCGCCGCCAAGGTCACCGAGTTCGTCGGGAACTCCTTCTCCGCCGTCCCGCGCGAGGAGCTCGCCAAGCACATCGGGCGCGCCTTCTCCGACCCGGCCAAGGACGTCTCGAAGGGCGTCCTCACTAAGATGGCGTCGCACGACCAGGCTAAGGGCCTGGACAAGACCGGGTGGGAGTACCGCCTGATCTGCGCGTACCCGAACGCGGACCTGCCCGACCACTTCTACTCGCTCGTCACCACCGTCAAGTGAGTGATTTCGTACCTGTGGTCGTCATGTGTTGCAACTGGCCCATCGTTCATCTTGCAGATACACGGACGAGGCGCAGAAGAAGCCCGGCTATCTCGGCATAGGAGGGTCGGTTAAGCACAGCTACTCCGTTGACATCATTGCGATGCAGGTGGCCGTCGAGAAGGGATTCGTGGGGGACATTTAAGCATCCACCGTTGAATTGATAGTTGAAGTTGAGATCACATGATGTATGCACAGCGAGTTCGGTGGCAACAATCTAGGTGGAATACTAGTGGCAAGTTGAATTGCCTAGAAGACGAAAAGCGACTGTCCATCTTCGAAGCCCCACTCCGTCAAAGCTGGCAATGCTGTCTGCTCCACAAGACTAACAGGACCGCAGATGAAGGTCGCAACGTTTCCGGTCGGCGAAGGCGCTTCAAAATGTTGCTGACTGAGTAGGCAAAGGTGGAAGTCAGTCTGCTGTAGCGGGTGATGACAATGAAATGCAATGCTGAAGCCATACATGATGTCACCATTGACCCGGCCTGTGCTGTAGTCCTACGATCCAATGTCATGAGATCCTGTACGAGCCAGAGTCGAAGGTAACGTGTCTTACCGTTGGGTCCAGTTTGCGTTCCCCAGCTTGGTTGGGACTCGACAGTACGTTCCACATTTTGAACCTTTGCCTGTGGATTCGAGCGTACTCCTCTAGGTTGTCGCGAAGAAGGATATCATCCTCGGATACGTTGCTAGTAAAGTTGTATCCGCTAAGAGGACTCAATGCGACCTGACCTTGTCCTACACGTACCAATTGATCAAGTTCAATGACGAACAATCTGTATCGGAGGAAAGAATGGCATGGATGAGCTGCCAGATTGGCGTAATCCCGGTTCCGCCCGCTAGGAGGTTAATCTTCACAAGCTTTTGAGTATGCCTGACGCAGAGCTCAACGCATCCACATCCACGCACCTTGTCAAAGCGGAGCTTCTTGCCGCGAACCTCGAAAGCCCGGTCATTGATATTGTAGGTAATATCACCTATTGGTCCACGAATGTCGATCTCCTCGCCTAGGAACCATGGTTGCATCGTCACTAAGGGCCATACACTCGCCGATGCTCGAGCTCACCGATTTGCAGACAATCCAAGTAATTCGAGACGGTACCACCAGGGGATGCCTTTTCCTGGTCTGGAAGGTACGTCTTGACGAGCAGCTGGAAGATCCCATCCGTATCCTCGTTAGGCAGCACCGGGAAGATGGGCGTGTAGCTCCGCAACACCGCTTGGTCTTCAAAGTGGACCGCTAACTGAACGTGACGGCCGACGGGAAGGCCAAGCTTTGGAGGCTTCTCCCCGACAGCGCGAGGGATCTCGAACGTGTATCGTCTAGGTTAGGTGTATTAGAGCCTAGCCCAGTTCTTCCGAAGGAAGGCAAGGTGGCGATATGCAACCAAGCTCACCTAACGGAGGAAGTCAACTCCAGACGTTCTTTGAGGAGTGCTCGTACGAATATGTCTGGCTGCAAGGTGAAGCCGCGCTGCTGCTCCTTCTGGCGGAGGAGCTCTTTCGCGGCACGCTCGGCGTCTTGCCTCATCCAAGCGGCTCCTTTGTCTGACAGCCTGCCGATGAGACAAGCATCGCGCATCGCGTGGGCTCCTGCACTCGCACTTTTAGATCTAACCTCATAACATGGCTATCACTTACTCACGTTTGTCGTGGATGGTGTCGTACTGACAGAGGGAGGAAAGATAATCAGCGCACTGACAAGCTGTGTCGACGCATACACGCGCACCTCCATGGTAGCATCAATCGAAGCCTTTCCTGCATATCTCAGCAAAATCGTATTCCCCCCTGGAATCCAGGGATACGCGTTTGGACGAATAATGCACTGTTAGAAGCAGGCTACTGACCCGGGTGTTGTGCGAGCATTGGTTTGTAGCTGGGACCGTACTGGCCCGAGAGGTCGTATACTTTGTTGTCCAAGATGATCCATGCATCGTCCTGTGCAAATAGCCATCATAAGGCGTATACTTGAAGTTCAGTTGGGGACAGCGCACCTCCTTGTCGTGCTTCTGAATCTCCTCCAGCTCGAAGGTAGGCAGATTCTGAGTCTGTTGTGCAACTTTCACATCTGCCTTGTTGGGTTCCATCCAACCTCCCGACGCATCCCCGGGAGCGACGGGGTGCTGAAACCTCAATACGGAGTTGGTCGTCTTGATATCCTGGACAAAGCTTCGTCGCACACGGTACCATGCGTTACTGGACGCGACGTTAGTTCGTAAATCAACATGAAATGCTGCGACGATCTGCGTACTTCATCATGCCCTGGATATGGATGCGAAAGATTCTGAGTTAGAGGCAATTGCGGGATCAGTATACTAGCTCAACAAACCGTGATATTCCTAGTGTTGAAGGCAAGGTGAGTAACATTAAGGACCATCCTCAAGTTGCGGACACACCAAGTAATATTCTCTGGCTGGAAGTTTTTCTTCTTGTCGTGCGCTCGAACGGTGATATACTCTGATCCGTGGATTATGTCGTTCACCGGAACTTCGCACGTCCTATGAAAGGCTCAGGCTCCCTCCTAGCACAGTCGGAAGATAACCGAACATACCAGAAGATCCACGCCCAGTACTTTTCCGCATGTCTGAGGGTAATCGGATGGTCAGTGATCATCATATCAAGACGGTTAGCCTGAGCAGAGTGACACTGTACCTAAGAGGAGAATCAACGAAGTGTCGGAAGCAGTACTTCCAAGTCTTGCCATCATCCAGGCTCAGTTCGATACGCTCTATGCGCTCGCCACCGCCATTGAATGCGATTCCCTTGATGGTATACTTGCCGTGACGCGTTTCATCTGTCAATTCAAGACGTTCTTCATGAGCAGGCTCGCAAATGATGGACTGCAGAGTCTGGTCGGAGACAGGGCCAACGTTAGCACAGTAGCATTACCAATGCAATGAAAAGGTGAAAAGTTTACCTGTTCCCAGCACGCGGTACTCTCGTCCTTGAATAGCGCTTGAGCAAGGGGGTCGCTCGTAGACTCGATGTACGAAGGGATGACTTTGTTGTCCCATAGGTCTGGGCAGCAGTTAGCTATGCCGGTGAGCTCGAGTGTAGGTAGTAAACGAACGATAGTAGGAATTGTTAGGCTTGGTGCTTATCCAGACCTGCATGAGTCATTAATGAGAAAGGCGTCCGACGACGTATGCCATCGAACTAACCTTCTTCAACCACTTGACTTGGCGACCGCCAACATATCCCTAAGGAAACGAGTTCGCCACTTCGTATGTATCAGCATCAACAGGGCACGACTCACAGGGATGATCACGCGTAGCGGCTGTATGAGATAGGTCTCAATTAATCCACCCTCACCAGTTCAAATCAGCACGCACGTATCCATGGTCCGGAGGGAGAACGCGACCGTTCATTCCAAACGCAAGCATGACGTCGTTTTTGTGGTCTAATGCGTATTCCAACGGAATGGAAGTCGCGTACTTTCCCTCCTGAAGCATCTCAGCCCCTTCGAAGTTCAAGTACCTAAAATTGGTTAGATACAGTACGCCACGGAGAGCTGCGGGACAGACCATCTCTCGCCTGCAGGTATCCTAGTGAAGCCCCAGTCGCGCAGCACTTCTGCAACGGGAACACCGCGCCATAGGGCCGTTGAAACGCCCGACGCAGACCAGCCGAACCCTTTCGTTCGTTTGACCATGTTCACTTCCTTGCGGCGGTCTACAAAGTAAGCGAGATCAGTCTCCGTTCCATGTCCGCGGGCGAAACAATGCATACTTCCGTCGCAGCCCATCGTCACGGGAATCTCAATAACACTATCCGTGAACTTGGCGCCAGTGAGTTCCTCCATGGTGTACTCCCGCTGCCCTAGGTCCAGTGGAACAGATGGGTCAGCATATATCAGGAGGGTATGGGTCTCCCAGTGGAGGACAGGGACATTTCCATGATTGCGGACATAGTGCAACCTGAACTGGCATCAGCAGGAAGATGGTTCCCAGTGTGGATGGCGTACTTGATAGGAGTAATCATCCCAGCCTGGAACAAGGAATGCAGATTCGGTTCGGCGTTGAACGGAAACTTTCCCGTGAGCCTGAGCAGCTCCGAGGAGCGGGGCACCCAGGAATCAGGGTAGGCCCTGCATCGATCATGTTAAGGAAACAACGCGCATACAGACGCAGTGACATAACATACTGATCCTCAGTGCTTAGGTCCCTCTCCAACTCCCCCGAGGTATCTCCGTCAAGACCTTTGAGTTCGAATGTGGGCTTCCCGAGGTTGCTCTTGAACTCGCTGATTTTCTGAAACTCGTCGCGAAGCTGCTCAAGAAAGAGTTGCTTCTCCACAGAAAGTAAAGATGGTCCCGACGTAGAAGTCGGCTCGGGTGGGATCAAGGTCGTAGACGATACTGCGCTCTTCAGACCCTGGGCCTTAATCTCCCCCTCTGTCACGGGAAGAACATAACGTGCGAAGTCGTGTTTCTTCGAAAATGTGTTCATTTTGCGTCAAAGAATAGAAGGGGCACGGGGAAAACCTTAGGATGGAGCAGCTTGAAGCTGCGAATCAGTCGTATCAATGGGCAGCGAAATAGGTAGAGGCGGAAAAACTCACTTTGGTTCAGCTTGTTTCACGTCCCGCACAGATACAACGCTCCCCGGCTGGAAATTCCTCAGTCTCTCGCGCCAATGATGATGCTCGTCGTCGACTTGTCCGTTGGCTACCATGGTTTGCGAGGACATGACTGCTGGTAGGAACGACGGACCAGCGTATCTTTGGCCTGCGAAGCTATATCGTAGCAGCGCTTCCACCGTCTACCCCTTCTGACCGATTCGTCCAAGATAAAGCTCCTTTGCGTTCCAGAAGGTGACCGAGCACGTCAGTCGGTGCTTCGCGATAAGGAAACCATCCTCGTATGGGGTACCTGTCATGACAGGTAGCTTCGAAAGCAGTCAGCAGGGCTCCCCTGGCCTCATTGAATGGTTTCCGCTTTCACGGAAGCGCCACACAGGATGTCTGAGGACGAAGTTTGAGACCACATTAGTATGCGTACTAAACCATCTAGCTAGCCACTCGTCGCGTGTAGCTGAGTCCAAATCCTATGGCAGACGAGTTCGCTGCGGGATCTCTGCCCTTTGCACTTGGTATTCCTGAAATATCCATGCCGTAAGTTCTTCCTCCGAGAAACGGGCTGCAATAGAGATAAAGAGGACAAAGATAACACGAGATGGACAGGCTCGGAATAGGTTCGCCGCCAGACATGCGCATGAGCCTGAGGAGTGAACACGAGTAAATTGTCGGAGACTCGGAGGAATGAGATTGGATATAGTTCCTATTCTATGGAGCTAGTCAGGACATTTCGTGAAGAGTCATAAACAAGGACGACAAACATAATCCTAAATAGAGAATATATGGCGGCCGACTCGGAGAACCTTCAAGTTGGGCAGCTTCGCACTCCCAACAACCTCGGCAAACTTGTTCCGTCGAGACCGTGGTCGCAGAGGAGCTTGTGCGCGAAAATAGTGCACTCTATGGTGAGAGGACTGGCAGAGACACGACGTCAAGCCACAGAGAACGACCTGGCCTCGGCTGAGCGCATGGCCGCGTGACTCACTGACTCAAATCGCCGTCGTCACTCGCTTCAGGTGTCACACGCCCGGTCCAAGTCGGTAGGCCGTGCAAATCGACCAAACGTGGCGACAGGATTAAGTTTGTAGGTACTTGTTCGCTAAGGAGTTCTTATATCTTGTCAAACTTGAGTATGATCACCTTGGTACGGTCGCCATCATGGTGCGAAGTTGGGCTCGCAACTGCGCGGGCAAAACTGTACCACATACCTAGCTCGAGCTACTACTCCCTCGTGCACTCAATCCAACCACACGAAGCTCGTCCTCGTCGGGATATCTGTGTTCCTCGTCAAGAGTTCCAAGTTCCTCCCGCCTTCCGTCCTCTTCAGCATGATCGTCCCCGCGCTCCCGGCCACCCCGCTCGCGATCAAGAACTCCTTCTCCGGCCCGCCGAGCTGCATCCCGCGGATCTGGTCGAGCCCCGTGAAGACGTACCCGAGGAGCTCGAGCTTCGGCTCCACACGGAAGATCGTGATCGCGTCCCCGCGCGGGTCCTGCACACCCGTATTGCGGTTCGAGACGTAGATGAACGGCTCTGGGAACGACGGGGAAGCCTCGGTCACGAGGATCTCCCCAGCGGCCATCGCGGCGCCCTCGGGAAGTCCGGGAGGCGTGATGTTGAAGTTCGCGATGAGGGGGCCGGTGGTGCCGTTCGGTGCCTGTGGGATCTTCTGCTCCGTCAGTGTGCTTGCGAGTTCGTGGAGCGTGTAGAGCGTGTTCCCTGAGGGGTGAATCGGGTCATAATGTGCCGATGAGCCGTCACCGTGGTCAAAAACGCACCTCTGACTGCAATGTGCCGAGGCCCGCTTCCAGATGGTTGGTCAATCTGGCCTTGTACCTTGAACACGCCAGGAGCACCGTCTTCGACGAGTCTCCAAACTTTGTCCGCCCCCTTCGTGACAGTCAGAGTCCCTCTGCCGGAGTAGGAGCCATAGCTGTCACTCACAAGGTCAGGAACAAACACCTCATTTCCGCGCTCAAGGGCCATGTGAGGGTGAGACACGGCCGCGTCGAAGGTTATAGGCGCATAAGAGGAGACGAATTCCAGAGGGTCCTCGCATTCCGTGGGGACGATGAGCCCGTTGCCAGAGCCGTACTGTTCGCGGCGTCTTAGCGATGCAGATCGTCCCAAGGGAGGAAATCGCTTACATTCATTACTGCGACCTGGCCAGTAGACAGTGGGGTTGTGAAGGCGGGGCTGTCTCCCTCTGTGCTGATTGTGTCCATGGGGCCAGTGAGGGCACCCTCCTGGCCGATCGTGAAGGTTTGCAAGCCACCGCTTGAGTTTTCATTCACAGCACTGCAAGAAGTTGAATCCGATGGTCAAATGTGTAGAGACGACTGTGACGTACTACAAAATGCTCTTGTTCGTGGGGTGCAAGGCAATCCAGGAAGGGTTGGCTCCCGTCGGAGACTGGTTCAGGACACTGAGCGAGTTGGTGTCTGAGTTGAATAGATAGGACACGACGAAGGAGGTGTATCCCCCAGCGAGGATGGTGAAGTTGACCATGGTTCACCCAGATCTCCGGGGAGCAAGGCAGCCGCGAGGAATACGGTGCATCGATGGGGGCATCGTATACTTATACGGGGTCGGGCATGATGGCGACTTCTCGGTCACCATCCTTGGCAGGAGGCGTTCCACAACGGAAAAAAGCAGCGGAAAAAGCACGCGGTTGGTGTGCATCATACAGATGCCGTGAGGAGGTCACGGTGCCGCCACAGCTGATTTTCCGAAGCTCGTCCGCGTGGAAGAATTAAATAAACTTGCCGCGAAGGACCAAAATCACATATTGGCTCATCATGCTCCCCATGAAGATGCTCACTCGGCTTTCCCGGACCACGCCATTGTCAGGCAAGAGATGAATCGCGGTCCGGGGAGGACCTTGGCAGTGGGACATTCGGTGATCGTACTTCATTGTTGAGCAGTTGAAAATGACAACCTCGGTGTGTGCGGAATATGACCGATGAATAAGAGCTTTAAGGTAAGCCGAGGCTAATCCGGTCGGGATGGACCAAGGAGACTTCTACGCCGGTCTCCTGTGTCCTGCAGGACTATAAGCCTCAAAGCTTCACCATGGCACGCAAACAAATTAGACACACCTAGAATACCACAGATGACCATGACATGAAGACGCAAGGCCATTTCGCGCGTTTGCACAAAATGTTACATTCACCCAGCTGTCAAAGATCCAAGGATTCCACACAACAGTAACTTACAACGACATCAGGCATGCGCAAGGGAGCATCGACATAGGGAGGCATGCTAGACTCATACATTTTGTGCAAGGTGGAGGGTCGAAAGCATGTAACATGGAAAGCGGGAAACGGGAGGGTGTACACTTTTAGCGGCCACCCTTGCCACCCTTCATCTGCTGCTTCGATACGCGGGGGGCAGTCGATACGGGTTTGTGGGCGGGCTGAAGGACGGCGAGTCGTCAAAACAAGCCTGGACGACAAAGATCGAGTCGCGCACCTTGGTCTTCTCCTTCTTCTCCTCCTTCGCCTTCTTCTCGGCCTTAGCCTTCTGAATGGCGGTGGTCCGCTGCAGGGCACGGACAGCGGCAGTCTGGTTCCTCCGTGCGGCGATGGCAGAGAGGTCTGCACCGACAATACCACGCTGGTGCTTCACAGTTCTGCGAGAACGCTTCTTGGCAACCTCCTCCGTGATGCCCTTCTTGTGCATGCGACGGTACACCTGGGTCCAGGCGATCTTACGGGGGTTCTTGCGCTGCAAGAAGAGCGACTCGTTCTTGGAGTTGGCAAAGCGGAAAATCTTTGGAGGCAGGAATGAGGAAGCAGAATAAATGAGGAAACACAAGGTTGAAGGGGATTGAAGGTAGGTACGGACCTTGTTGTCTCCGCGTACGAAAAGGCGGCCCCTGCTGGGGTAGATACGGAAGCCGGAGAATGAGTCGATTTCGAGCTTCTACACTCCGCAAACGTTCATTAGCATAAGATATGTGACAGGAGATGATTACGACGTACCATCTGGGTAGAAATATGCGATCCAAAGAGCAAAGTCAGAGAGCGTCCAAACGAGCGAGATCGGTTCAGCCATCCGTCATCCGCTATTCCATCCCGCCATCCATCCTCCCAAACGGCCGAAATGGGCACGTTACGCCTATCAGCATACTCCCAAAACACCTCTCCATGCAACGATATGGCCCACGAGCCTTCCAGAGCCCAAACGAACGTACTCACCTTGAATTTGAGGCGGAGGGGCGTGTGTCGTTGGCGTTGTGTAGCGTCTCGGCTCCAGATTGGGTGTGCTGTGCCACAGTCCAAATGACGCCAAGCAAAGCCACGTGGAACCCGATTTGGGCATGGAGCAACGCCATCACGTGATAAAACGCGGTTCGCGACGCGCTCCGAAAGTTGAACACGGTCCTCGGCTTTGACCACCTCCACGACGACCCCGGATGCGACCATGTCCACAACGATAACGTCCCTCTTGAACTCGCTGCACACACATCTACAGTCTCAGACACAGCTACTTCCCACTCTCCATGCCCAGCTCGGCTTGCCCCCAACTGCTCTCCACGACGAACTGTCCGCACTGCAACAACAGCTCACCCAATGCATAGAGAGCCAGATTGATTTGCGGCGGAAACAGGTCGATGAGTGGATGGAGAAGTGCAGCACAGTTGAGGAGGACTGTTTGCGATATGGGAATGCTCTGGGCAGCCACCTCAAGTCCTCAGGTCCGAGCGCAGGCGAGATTAGGAAGGAACAAGTTCTTCCTCGCCGTTTCGAGCTTATTTCCGAGTACCAGGAGAAGTTGCGACAAGTGAGTGTTTAATATGCAATCCTGGTACCCACGTCCTCCTAAAGTGGCCAGGGGGGCCCTTGCCGCTGAGAGGGCGGCTGGCTAGTGTGCAACAGTGGTGTTCTCCTTCAATTTGCGTCTTAGACAAACAAGTAGCTGATAATCTTTACTTAGCAATATCACACGAAGCTGGAGCAACTACTCAACATTACAAGTAGAATAACTTCTCTAGCGAATACGCTCGGTCGCGACTTCTATTCTTCTGACATCCTCGAGCCCACTCCTGCTGTCGGTGAAGACGAGTACGACTCAACATCCCACAGAGACGTGACGCCAGAACGCTTTTCGAAGTTGGAGAAGGAGTTAGTCCGCGGAAAGGGTGAAATTGTGAGTAGTGGCGTCAACCACGGATTCTGCATACCCCTAACTTTTCATCAGACCAAGCGTTTACATCAACTCTCCGCCAACTTCGTCCAAATAGATTGGCTATACACTGAACTGGGAATCACACCTCCCTCTCTGGATGATCTCCCTGGCGCCTCTTCTTCTACCCTTGGCCTGCCTCCCCTTCCACGCCCTGGTTCGTCTTGCGGCAACCGGGGAGTCCATTCAGATCCATTCCTTTCCACTTCGATGTCCATCCCAATGTCAACCCCAACACCCGCATGCCGCCTGAAGCCCATTACTCCCCTCCTGTTCTTGTCCGATGACACGCCACACACCACCGAGACCGACCACCAACGGGTCTTCGCAAAGTTTGTCGCCCGAATGGAGGAGCTTTCCGACGAAGACCTCCCTGACTCAAATACTGCAATCGGTCTAGAAGGCATCGAGCCAACTCCGGCGCTGATGGCATGGGCGGAAGCTACCCGCACGGATCTCGAAGAGACCAAGAGGCGGCGCGAGGCACACATTCAGACGATGTACGACCAGCTCGAGGCGCTCTGGCGGAGGCTCGGTGTGACGGATTCGGACATGGACGCGTTTGTCGAAGCGCAGCGTGGGACCACCGATGTTACCATCAAAGCGTACGAGGAGGAGCTGGAACGTATGCTTGAACTCAAGCGCGAGCGCATGGGCACATTCATCGAGAACGCGCGCACAGAGATTACGAAACTGTGGGATGACCTCATGGTGGGCGAGGAGGAACGCGCCGACTTCGCGCCTTTTGTGGACGGTGAGATCATCCTGCCTTTAGTTGTTGTTGTGCCAGTGTACTGATTAGGTCATGTTTGCCACAGATGAGCACACAGAGGAGCTTCTATCCCTTCACGAGGAAGAGATTAGGCGGCTGAAGGACGAGCGTCGACTTAAGGGTCCTCTTCTCAATAGTATCAAGAAGTATTTCGACATATGCGAAGACGAGAAAGAACTCGCAGCCGCCGCTAGTGACCAAAGTCGGTTGCTGGGTCGAGGACCCAGAGACCCTGGGCGACTGCTTCGGGAGGAGAAGATGCGGAAACGCGTCACAAAGGAGAAACCCCGGGTAAGTTCTGTCGAGATCTTGCGTACCTCCACTGTACTGAAGAATGCTGTAGTTGGAACAGGATCTCCTTGTATCGCTACCTACGTGGGAAGCTGAAACCGGCCGCATATTCTTCGTTCACGGCATCAGCATGCTGCAGTTCCTCATGGAGACCGTGAGCGCGGCCGACAAGGAGAATGGCAACAAACGCGCCAAGGGCCGCGCAGGCTCGGTCCCTCCACGCGCCACCACGCCCAACTCCACCAACCACCTTGCACCGTCTACGTCCGGACACGGCAAATCGGGCGTTGTTACACCCGCGGTCCGTCCCGCCTCCACCTTGGGTAGCTCGCAATCGGTGCCCAACAAGCGACCGCGCCTTGGCGATTCCACTTCTGTCCACACGAACCGTGCCCCCCTTGGCAGCCACAGGGGTCCGAGCATCAACCGTGCGAGTTCCCCGACGAAGATACCTATCCCAGGCAAGACGCCAACGACTGCCGGCTCGTCCCTGCCCCGCCCCGTCCCTCTCGCCATGCCCGTGCCGAAACCGGGGACCGCGCACCACGGGCTTGGGCACGGCCGCGTGCCATCTGCCCAGCAGCTCGGGGCGAGCCATGCTGCGTACCAGCCGTCGCATCGCGCGGTGTCGTACATGTCAACATCCTCCTTATCCTCGTCGACGTACAGTTCAAGTCGATATGGGGGCCCCGCGGCCGCGGCTGCGGTAGTGGCGAAGAAGGCGTCCCGTGCGAGAAGGGAGAGCTTCAAGCCCCGGCCGAGCGTGGACGAGAACTGGGCGGCGGACATTGCACTGGGTGGACGTCGGTGGGCGGGTCTCGCCGGCACGGTCCATGAGGAGGACGAAGAGTATTGAGCTCTGAGTGGTCGGGTCTGGGGCAGCTTTCTGGGTGCGCGACATGCAGGTGTTCGCGGCATGCCTCGCTCGACTGTCCTTCTGACTCTGCCACAAGATCCTCTCGTCCATTTCCTCTTGTTTCCGTTCGAGTATGCCCTGCGGGTATTGGTGACTTATGCAAACATATCTAACTCGAAGTATGCTGTATGATTTCAGTCTAGTTGATTATCCGTTACGACTTTACGCCTCATTATGATTTTATTTTGTACGAGTACAAAGGTCGCGACTTCAGCAATCGAAAGGCGCAGCATGCAACACGGCGTACTGTGGGTGCACATATCGGGCCTCGCCACAGGCGCATTTTTGAGACCGGTGGCGGTGAGGCGGAGAGTGCTTCAGTGGTTGCGACCTGTACATGCTGCGGCATTTGCTTTGAAGAAAAGCGTTCAGTAACAAAGCTGCATCTCCCACCGTGCCATAGTGGCAAACTGTTGGGCGCCTGATACGCATACAAGGTCCTCTTTGCCACCCTGCAACTTGAAGGTTACTCCTGGTGGCCTTATGTTCGTCCTTCAATATTTCATGCAGGATTCCAATGCACCCGGGCAACCTTCGTATAAGCCCGTTCATGCAAGCCCATTCTGAGCTGAGGATGTCGCTGGGGATGAGTGCCCGTACTCATTCATCCGCAGCCGTCCTCGGAGATACTAGCCGCACGTGGCGAGGCAATGTCGTACCGCCTTGACACTCTACACCCAGGCTGTCGATTTGCATATCAAGATGTTGCCCCCCGAGGTGCCAGAAGAGTGAGAGGTTACCGGGGTGAGTTCCATCCAATCCCTGAAAACAAGGATCCAACCTGGCGATCAAAAACATAGACTTTTGGCCTCAAAGCACCTCGTATCCGCTACTGCAACGTACTGCACCGTAAAGGACCAGCGGCTGGGAGTTTTAACGGATGATTGCATCCCAAGTTCGTCTGATCTCGGTTTTCAGCGAGGTCTTCAGCTAATATACGGCGCATATAGCCTAAGCTCGTCGAATAATCTCATAGATAATGCGATTGCTTGAGACCGAGACCGGTCAGTTCGCAGAGTTTACCGACATTACCGATCTTCGCTACGCCATTCTCTCGCACACGTGGGATCCGAATGGAGAGCAAACCTATCGAGAGCTTCGGAAGCTCCGCAAGACTTTTACTGGGGAGGATCTTCCTGTCTCGGTCAGTCTCCCCGATCTCGATTCCGCCACCTCAGCCATGGATCGCCTCAGTATGCACCGGTCCGTAACCTGGTCTGAGCCAGAGGCCCTCTCCCCATCCGAACCCTCATCTCCATCGGGTACATGCTCATCGGCCGATACTATGCGTGCCAGCTCCTTCTTGGACGACATCAGGATCTCCCTTAAGGTCCGCATGGCGTGCGCCGTCGCGCGCGACCATGGATATCGCTACATCTGGATCGACTCCTGCTGCATCGACAAGTCCAGCAGCACGGAGCTTTCCGAAGCGATCAACTCCATGTATCTCTGGTATTGCAGAGCCGCCATCTGCTATGCGTGGCTTGCGGATGTCCCGGACGACGACGAGCCCGACGCCGAAGACTCCGCCTTCCGTCGAAGCAGATGGTTCACGCGGGGATGGACACTGCAGGAGTTGATCGCTCCACGCCTCGTTGTCTTCCTGTCGGACCAGTGGAGCGCACTTGGGACGAAGGCGACGTTGGCAGCAGTTGTCGAGGAAGTTACGCGTATCGACCAAGCTGTTCTACTTCACCAGAAGTCGCTCGAGGAGGTCGGTGTGGCAGAACGGATGTCTTGGGCTTCCGAACGAGCGACGACGAGGGTGGAGGACGAAGCCTACTCGCTGTTGGGTATCTTTGATATCAACATGCCCACTCTCTACGGCGAAGGTACCCGCGCCTTCCGGCGACTGCAAGAAGAGATCCTCAAGCGGATCCCGGACCAGAGTCTCTTCGCCTGGGGTGATGCCTATCTGGAACCACTGCCGGAGTCAGAGGATGCGCTGCTGGACTCACGGCGGTTTGTGTGCCTTACGAAGTACTCGACTAGATCCCTTTTTGCTGCATCCCCGGCGGAGTTCTTGGAATCAGGATCGATTCGCCCCGTTCCGCACAATGCCTACCTCCGACGTCTCGGCCTCTCCAATGTTCCTCTTCCGGAATACTCCTCATCTCCATATGGTACCCGTCTACAGGTCCCTATCCTTCCTATCTCATTTTGTCTACCATCCTGGTCCGTACACTACCAGGAACGTAGCCATGCCTCCGATTGGTGCTTCGCTCTCTTGGCCTGTGAGCACTCGCGTCGGCCAGGCCACCTTCTGGCCCGCGTGTGCCGTGTGGTCCGATCCCTCCACTCGCAGGTAGAGGAGCTGCACTCTGGCTTCGTCGCGATCACCCAAGCACGGCGCTACAGCGGTTACCCGAAGTCGTTCACCCTTTCACCGAGCCAGATGACACAGTTCCGCTCCGACATCACCAACAAGACGATCTATCTACCCCACCTGCAACGCATCGTGTCGCCCAGTCCGAACCCGACCATCATATCGAAGGCGTTTCGGATGGCCCTGTCACCATGGGCCTCCTCTGTCCTTCAAAAGCAAGGATACGACATCGCATTTCGCAGCCCCACCCAGACCTCCCCCTCCACATACTGCCTCTTCCTCTCCAAAGACGACCACACCCTCAAAATGGAGTTAGAGTACTCGCAGGACAGCTTCGTCTCCCAGGAGGGCCTTCGCGTTGCAATATGGGACTTCCACCTAGACGCCACCCTGTTCGCTGCTCAGAACGACTCCGAGGCTCCACGGCCATGCCATCAGGTGTGGTGGGAAACTCAATCTGGTTTCCCGGACTTCGAGCTCGTCGATCCGCTAGGCAACGAAGTGACCCTTCAGCTCGGGCTCGATGCCGCACCAGGATCGTCGGATAACTCCTTCAATCTCTGTTTAGAGGTCATCCACCGAAGGACTACGCACCGGGACTGTACCTCTTCCGTGGTTGCATAGGGCTACTCCCTCGATTTACGTGGTTTCACGGCGCCTTTCACCTAGTAAACCATCATTGAATCCGTTCCTATTGTGTGTACACCGTGTATTCCTAACTTCCTTGAACTATCAATGCGATATTTAGAAGGCGTCCCCTACAAACCCCTTCTCGACAGCCACCTGCATGGCGATGACGTCGACCGAGTAGCTATGTTTCACCGATCCTCCCATACCAAGAACACCAGATTTCTTCTGCGCCTCATCCGTGTACCTGCAAGATGAACGATGGTTCAGTCGCAAAACAAAACACCTAGTGGTAAGGGATTGCTCACTTGACGGTGGTGACGAGCGAGTAGAAGTGGTCGGGCAGGTCCGCATTCGGGTACGCGCAGATCAGGCGGTACTCCCACCCGGTCTTGTCCAGGCCCTTAGCCTGGTCGTGCGACGCCATCTTAGTGAGGACGCCCTTCGACACATCCTTGGCCGGGTCAGAGAAGGCGCGCCCGATGTGCTTGGCGAGCTCCTCGCGCGGGACGGCGGAGAAGGAGTTCCCGACGAACTCGGTGACCTTGGCAGCGAGGACGGCCGGGGTGTTGTCCTCGGCGTGGATCGTGGTGGACTGCACGCGGTCGAAGGCGATGTCGGTGCCGGGCCTGGTGGTGATCGAGTCCCTGAAGTCGTTCCAGATGAAGTGGACGGGTGCGGCGGGGGCGACCTGCCCTGGGGCGGGGGTGGTGGTAGCCTGGACTGGTGTCTGGTCGGCGGCGATGTGTGTGGCGGCGAAGGTGGCCACGTTGTTGAAGGACGGGAGCAGCGGCTCCGGGAGGTCGACGATGAGGTCGAACTCTGCAACCAGTCAGCCAGGGTGATGAGATAGAGTGTATGGGTTGAAACGTGACGCACTGGGGGGCTTCGCGCTGCTTGCATGTTGCTTCAGCTGGGACAAGGAGTTATCATAGGGCAAAGTGGACGTACGGGGTGGACATCTGAGGAACGTCGTGCGATGTAGAGGCAGAGTTTCGAGGAGGAATGCTAAACTCCTGCATGTGAAAGGGGACAAGGAAGTACTTATTGCACTTTGCGGACTGTTCGTCGCAGGAGAGACGCCGACCAGCTCCAGACGACTTGTGTCGTTGTCACCTGCCCTTTCCTGGTGCAAACATTTTCGGCCCCCGCACCGGAGACACACCTACCGGATCTTCATTTCCAAAGTACGTGCCTGTCCCTTCAGTCATTCGTGGTCGGAATAGCCTGAAGTTTGTACGTGAATGCTACAACCAGGCTGCTTGAGCAGACCACTCTCGACCATGTCTTTGAGGCTTTCGTCGACAGCTGCAGGGAGCCATCCCGGCGGTTGGATGTCAGCGGAGCAACACAAGGCACAGAAATGAGTGGCCCATGAAGTTCCGGCCAGGCTAGTTGATTGTGCACTGTTGCGGTCCATCACCCAAAAGCACGGCTGAACCAATGGCGTTGAGCGGGCTGTTCATTAAATTAGCGCTTGTTTTGGATTCTGGGCCTTCGGCAGTACCGGCCTTTAATTCTCGGGACTCCTGGCCACTTCGCGGACGCAGTCAATGCTGTGCCTGGTGTCGCCACCAATTGACATGTACACCTGTCCGACGATGCATGCTGCGGGTTGAACAACTCGATACGTGTACGACAAAAACGCGTTGACCGAGACCCCACGATTTCGAAATCGCAGACCGGAGCCGGAGGACCCTGTTCGCGAAACTTGCTACAACCTCGAAGAAGCGATTATGGATTGGCCAGCCTGGATGAACATCGCCCAGCAGGAGGCGGAGGAGGTGAGGAACAGGAACGACACGAACCGGCAGAGGGAATCCCGATGTCCACCGCTAGCGAGACGGAGGTCAGCAGTGTCCATGAACTGATTGGACTAGAATACTACTCACTTGACGAGGAAAACAGACGATGACACCGGCGAACAGGGCTCGAGCCCCTGCGTATTTAAGTGAAGCGCATTCGACCCGAAGACGACAGACCAACACCTCTCTCCGCCAGCTCCTCTTCTACAACCCTCTACACAACACCCAACAATCACAACCATGTCTGAGAGACCGTGAGTACAACAGCATACACCCAACACCCATCCCACTAGTCGCTGATCAGACACCTTCCTTCCACAGTGTCACCGCATTCGACGAGTTCTCCAAGCTCCCCGGCCCCCTCATCCCCGCCGCCGCAAAGATCATGAAGCTCTCCAACCGCTTCGTCGAGTTCGACGACTCCCAGAAGGTCAAGGGCTTCAACTGGGGTGCCTTCAAGGACGCCGTCGTCGCCCACCCGGGCACCGACCTCGCGTTCGACAAGCTCCAGGCGACGTCGATCACGAACCAGACCGCGTCCGTCGACGACATGGCGGGCAAGATCGCGCAGTTCCTCGTCGACACCTTCGCGCTCAAGTCGAACAACACCGACGGGCTGCGCGCGCAGATCGACTCGGCGTTCAACAACCTGGACAAGCAGGAGAGCAGCGGGTGGTTCAGCTCGTACGAGAACTCGGGCCACGGCTCGTCGTGGGAGTACCGGATCGTGTTCGCGCTGCCGAACCCGGACCACGCCGACTGGTTCTACTCGGTCGTGTCGACGATCAAGTGCGTGCGGGTTTTCCTGCTCCTCCTCTGCAGTTCGCTGACGGGTCTTCGGGGACGACAGGCTGACGGCGGACATCCATGAGTCGCGGGGATGGTTCGGGCTGACGAGCGAGAGCAAGCACAACTTCACGGCGGACATCACTGCGATGGAGCTGGTTGTGAACAAGACCTACGCATACACCTCCTAGACGTGACAATACGTGAGTGTCTGGGGCATGACGTTCCCTTTGGGCAACGACTCACCAGCGTGAGCGCATTGGACAGGTTCGAATAATGCACAAGGGTATTCCTCGGGACAGAACCAGAACGGGCATCACTGGCACTACATACGGTTAATGTAACGTTGGGATTATGTGGTGGATTGGAACCGGATTTATGGTATGCACAACCAAACCCACACGCGTGTCCTGTTCTTCCGACACTTCTCGGCGTTTGGAAGGTGTTGAGCTTGAAGACATGCGCGAAATTGAAGCTCCCTAGAACGCTACCTTGAAGGACGTGGCCCTAGGGAGATATACTAATGACGCAACGATACTTAACACTTAAGCGTTCAATCCAACCGAAGGCTCTATCATCAAGGACGTAGGGCGATCCCTCCAACGAGCGCCGCTTGCCAGCGTCGGGATGAGGTCCTATGCTCGGCGTCTTGCGATGTTCAATTTCTACTCACCTGATACTTGACTGGTACACTGGGCGAGCCTAGTATTGTACCAGCGAAGATATAACGATTTCGCCGCGTCTGTCAGGGGTCTCGTTTCAAGCGCTGCAGGATGGAGGACGAGCGGTTGTTGGACTTGGTCGACCGAGCAATTTCTTCTCCTGACCATAGAGGGCTACGATACCCTTGGCATTCCCGTGGCCTCAAATTTCCAAAGGTAGTGGTGATGCGGGAGAGTAGAGGAGGAAGAGCGAAGGCATGGTTCCATAGAACGGTTTTGAAGCCGAGCTGAGGCCTAGGAGGGCCAAGGGTGGCGCCAGAGCCGGCAATGGCCGGTGACATGGCGATTCGGAAGAGGATCGAGCAAGTCGAGTCTCCTTCACTTTATTGCGGCCTCTGAGCAGAAACAGAAGCCCCGGGTAGGCCTCTATGTCCCGCCCCACTTTATCCCGAGAGCTAATACGCTCGTCTCCCTCTTTACCACCATGTCCACGTCTCCCAACCAGCCCGACTCCCTGTCCGACCGTCTCAAAGCGCAGGGCAACCAACTCTTCAGCGAAAAGGACTTTGCAGGCGCGTCCAAGAAGTACACCGAGGCCATCGAACATGACAGCAAAAACGCCATTTTGTATTGCAATCGTGCAGCCTGCGCCTTCGGTCTCGGCAGGTACGTTGTACACTCGCCGTGGCACCACAACCTTTAACACTGACCTCTGGCTCCAGGTATCTAGATTCATGCACTGATGCTACGAAGGTTAGTCAAAACTATCTTCAAGATAAGATGGGTCGTAGAGGCCCGCCGTCCTGCAGGCAACAGAGCTAGAGCCCTCGTATACGAAGGCATGGGCCAGGTTAGCTCAAGCGACCACGGTCAGTCAACATTCAACACTGGCATCGGGTTACGAGCGACCATCGCATACGAATTTGCGGTCGGTACTGACGTTCTTCAAATCGACATAGAGCATGAACAACCTTGACAAGGCGATCCACGCCTGGAAATGCGCCATCGCTGCGCTCCCCCTTGAGAACTCGACGCCGACGCAGAAGAAGCAGAGGGATAATTACACCGCGGAGCTTTCTGCCCTCCAAGCTAAGCTAGCAGACCCCAAACCCATACCTCTCAATAATTTCACCTCGGCCAAGGGGCCCGAAGGCCTGCCCTGGAACCGTGCGTCGCTCTTGCTTCCTCAACTGCAATCTACTAGACAATGGAATAGCAGCGTAAGTCCGTCTTGCAGTTCAAAGGTATGGTGTGGTTATTGAAGTTTGCCTTCACCATTCCTAGGCTTGGGTCGTAACCAGGGCCTATCGCGTATACCCTTTTGTTGCGCATCTGGTGTGCTATGCTAACATGGTTGTTGCAAAGGAATGGCAGAGCGGGATGGAAAAAATAAAGATGGGAGGATCCGTTTCAACATCGTCGGGACAGCCAGGTTGCCTCGATCGACTGGGTGTAAGTAGCACTCCGCTTCCTGTTTTGACCAGTACTTGCAACAGTCTCTCTTAGGCTGTCGCTGAACTCGTCAACACACTGATCATCGATAATCGAGCATTCCTTATCACTGAAAAGGATTGGCTTGATCTGTACAATCGGCAATGTAAGGGGCCTTTATATTGTCAACTAGTGCTCCGCTAATACACCTCAGTTTATGTTGAAATAACGCACGCAAAGGGTTGGGCCAACAACGGACCAAGACAGATCATAGAAGAGATCCCTTCGAAACTCAAAACAGAGGGTTGGGATGCTGTTCGCCCAGCAATCTCGATCACAATCAAGTGCGTCAAAGAGTTCTTCCGCTTACTCAACTCTGCGACTGAGACGTTACGCTTGACAGTGGTTGGATTATGCGTGCGTTCATCGAGGAGAGGCTCAAGGACAATATCGAGACTGCGCTGGATTTTTTCACCTCCGCCCTGGATCTTCTTCGATGGGGACAGGAGCAGTGGAAGGACGTCTCCTTCGAAGAGAAGGGTGAAGTGTTTCAGCCTGCTTTGATTCGTGGAGTACAATGCTTGCACCTGGAATCGTTGTTGACGGTATACATGCCAACGATGTCCCTTATACGCACCTTACCCGACATTGAACATACAATCTTTAGGCATACAACAAGGACTCTTCCAAATTTCCACTCAAGGACATCCTTGTTGGCGCGGAGGAGCTATTAGCGGAACTTGAGGGCGCCCCAGAGCTACCAGGAGACACGGAAGACATCGGAATGTTCTTGTCCACCTTTCGGTATCCTCGCGGTCAAGCATACGCGTAAGCAGGTCTCGATCCGCTACGTCCCAGAGTGATTCGCCATGCTCACATCGTGTGTAGCTTGCGTGGCTTCTACCATAACCATGCAGCGAACCTGAGAGCAGTGGTGGAACCGCCCAGTCAAGAACTGCTGGCTCAAGTCATGGATGAGGTCATGCAAGCATCCGCCGAGTATCTCAAGGCTGCGTACTACTACCCTATCGACGATGAAAAACACGCATGTAAGTCGCCGATCAATACATACCTCGGTAGCAAGCTGGAGACTCGGCGTACTGATCCTGATTCGCCAGGGTACCTCCATATGGCGTTCAGCGCGGCGTCGCAGGTGTGCGGGCCGGCGAACTACCGGCTCACGATCTTGAACAAGCTGCACGACTCAATACCCCGCATGAAGCAGATATGGGAGGTGACGCTGACTCCAGAGTCTGGGGTGTGCGAAGATTTCGCGGCTGATATGAGGCAGCGAGAGGAATTTTTGCACGTCGCTGAGGGGATGGACGAGGAAGAGCTGAGTGGGATGGTGGCGGCGCTGGTTGGACGAAGATAGAAAGTGAGCATTGTGTTTTTGCAAGTGATCAGTCTTCGAGAATTGTGTTCGTCTTCCCAAGTCGTCTGTCGTATATGTCGCGTCGACCGGCATCGCGCAACCTACGTGACCGCCGAGACTGGCAGACTTGTTGGACAAGGCGGCACCGAAGATGGACGTTACCGGCCGCCCTGATTATCCTAGACGTTTGTATGACCATGACTCCCTTGCGTACCACATTTTACTCAAGATATGAATCTGTGAAGCTTGGAGAATGGACGAAAGACTGAAGTTCACTGGACTGGCCAGTCGAGCGCTTGACAAGACGACAATAGGCGCACGCTTTTGTTGGAAGCGCACCGCCGCGTTTGACCACGACAACGATCATTTCTGTTGCTCGCTTTACTGCCTCTCTCTCATAGGCTCCATCGAGCTCTCTGATATGATAGAAAAACAATGCCTTCCTGTTCATCTTGTGCATTCCACTCGTCTCGTCCAATGCAAGCAGCATCAAAACTTCGCGGCTAGGACGTCTGCCAATACTTCAATACGACACCACTGTAGCGTCGATCGCGTGCCCATGCTGTAATTTACGGTAACGACGGTGAGACTCACACTTAAGCTTCATCCTCGTCAACATATGTATGTGATCTCCTGATGATGATCGTTAGGCCAAGCTTCGATCGTTGCACCAAAAGGGCTTTGTGGACGAGGAAACACGCGGACCAACGGCGTGACATCCTCATCAACACAATTGGCCATCAAAGCGAATAGCAATTGGGCCCTCCAACTTAAATACGCCGCCCCCATGTGCAGTTCTCTTTGGTCCCCTTCATTTTCCCAACGATCCACGCGTCTCATTACCTGGTGTTCTGGACGTCTGACGACCTGCTGCCGGCATATACTCTAATCCTCCGCCTAGTACTTGAACACCCTTCCGAGCCCAACTCCGGTCTGCTTTCTCCCCAACCGTTGCACTACGCACCATGGTCAACTTCACGATCCTTGCTGGAGGCTACTCGTCGGCCATCGCCACTTATCTATTTAACTCCAACGCCGGCACGCTTTCCCTCGTCCACCAATCCCCAACCGGGACGAACCCGTCGTGGATTGCGCTCCACCCCACCAACAGCAGCATTCTTTAGTGCGTTTCCGCAGTTCCTAGGTGCTCGTCTGTCCTGACTCTCGCAATAGTGCCACAAACGAGAACACCGAGGGCGCGCTCCAGTCGTTCGTCATCAAGAACGACGGCACGCTGACCGACGCCCTTGCTACCGTTTCCTCGGGTGGGAATGGGCCCGCGTTCGCAGTCCCTCTGTCCACCGGAGAACTCGCAGGCATGAACGTGAGTTCCAACGCATTGCACCTCGTGTTCTCCCATCTTCGAAATCCCACCCCGAGCAAGGCAGCTGTATGCGCCCGTCCCCACCCCTTCTGTTTAGCTACGGCATAAGCGTGGACGGCATTCTCACATTTTGCCACAGTTCGGCTCGGGAAACGGGGTCTTTGTCCCCACCGGGGTGGACCCCACCCAGTTCTCCTCCGGCGCACCCGTCCTCACCTTCCCCGCACCCGCGGCCCCAGCGGTCTCGCATCCTCACATGGCGCTCGAGGTTGGCAAGGAGGTTTTCGTTCCTGACCTGGTACGTGCCCTCTTCAGTTTCAGTCATATATGCCTGTGTCTGTGTCGCTGTGGCGGTGGTGTGTCGGCGTTCAACGATGCGAGATGTGTCCGCGCGCGGCGCATGACCATCCGCGTTGACCGTACGCTCTTGGCTCGCGCATCCTGTGATGAATTTTTGGGCGGGTGGCGGAACGCCGGCGTTGGACACTAGTACTTTGCGTGTATTTCGCGTTGTGGTCACTGCGAACGCCCGGGTCTTTCATCGATGCGCCCAGACGCAGCATCATTCTTCTAGCCTCTCCGAGACTCAGGATGGCTTAAAGGAGTTAGCCTAGGATGCATACATACTGCACAGGGAGGAGTCGATGACGATGCTGTAGGCCGAAAACATAGGATCAAGTCAGCCACAGGGCGGTAGCGTGGGCCTTGCAAGCCAATGGACACATGCATGGCTAAACTTCCTCGACAAGCGCAATTGCATCCTGACACTGGGGATAGAAGATCCCCTTGGGGTTGGATCTCCCGGCGGCAGAAGCATGCATGCGCTCCGTCCGTCCTGAATGACTGCGTCCATCCGCGCATGCGCGGAACGCCTTCCCCGACAATGCACTATGCCGTTTCAACCTCGCACTCCGTTTTGCACGCACATCCAGCCACTGACGCGCATGCATATCTTCCTGCCACAGGGCGCCGACACCATCCACCGCCTCGCCCGCGACGGCGCGGCAGGCCACTTCAAGGTCCACGGCGAGATCAAGCAGCCCGCAGGCTCCGGCCCGCGGCACATCGTCGTGCGCGGCGACCAGCTGTACACGATCCACGAGACGGCGTCGACGCTCACGCAGCAGACCATCCCGCGCTCGCTCGCCGCGTCCACCGCGCCGCTCACCGCGAACTTCTCGGTCATCCCGCCCGGGCTGCCCGCGGGCGCGCAGATGTTCGCGGCGGAGGTGCTGCTCGCGGAGAAGTCGGGCGCGCAGGGCTCGAGCTTCACGCAGCCGTACATCTACGCGTCGAACCGCAACCTGGGCACGCAGGACCCGCGCGGGGACGCGATCGCGATCTTCCAGGTCGAGCCGAAGCTGAAGCTCGTCAAGCACGTCTTCACCGGGCTCGACCAGATCCGCGGCATGGAGCTCAGCGGCGGGAGCGAGAACGAGTTCCTCGTCGCGGCGGGCGTCGCGGGCACCACCGGCACCGTCGTGCTGAAGCGCACGAACGGCGGGGCGGACTTGGAGGTCGTGGCGAGGAATACGGACCTCCCGACGCGCTCGAGCTTCGTCTGGCTGCAGGACTGAATGGGCATGCGTGCATGTATCATTGTATGATGCTTGTTCACGATTGTCTGAGCCGGTGAGCGCAGTGTTGTTGAAACTGTTGTGATGCTTTGACCCCGTCCACGCTGTCGTTGTACTCGAGGTGCGATATGTACAACGTATTGATGGAGCTGTGTACATAGTGATCGTTACATCTACGTTGCGAGGTTGCGGGGTGTCTTTGCAATTGAATAGAACAAGGAATCAAGAGGGTATGTGAACCCATTTTATACAATGCATCATGGCGCGATACTGGCATGTAGGAAACAACTTCCCCAATTGCTGGAACCGAGTGAACGTTCTTCATAGGAGGCTCGAAGCCCAGTACCAGGCCTCGGGGGCACGACGCCGGCTGGCAGCAAGTTATGCCCAACCCGATGGAGCGTCCTGTAAAGTATGTATAGACTCGGGCAGGGCTCATCATCCGATTCCTGAACCAAAATGCATCGGATATGGGCGATATATATTCATGGCATCTGCCCGCGCGGTCCAGCTCCTTAGCGTGGTCACCGGGTAGATCAAGGCACTCAGGTTCTACAAACCGGGACCGGGTGTGCGCGCATGATGGCACCTCGGTCCCCGCCTCTGGCCGCCGCCGGTCGTCGGACACTAGCAGTCGGGGCCGTATGCAGCAAGTCTCACATTCACAGCGCCGGCTGTCCTGCTAACTTCAACTTGGTGCACTCCGGACCCGGGGTAAGCAAGCATACTGTGCAAAGTTGGTATATTACGATGGGGTATAGAGTTGCGTGACGACGCGATGCACAGGAGCGTTATTACTTAGTGGCTAGCGGGTTATACTAGCTATGTACAGTATGTTTTGCCCGTCGCTGGCACTACGCGGCGGGATATTTCGAGGAAGGATCGTTATGTGGTCGTCTATAGTCCGTGAAGAATAAGTAACCAACCATAGCCCAAGAGAAAGAGACAGGAGGGAGAAGGAATGCACGAGGGAGAAGTCCGTTGAGAGGCATGAGAACGTTATGTAGAAATGAGCGTGGGGGGTATGAGGCGTACAGTGGCAGCGGCCTCCCGGCTCCAACTCTTGGTGCAAGTGAGCGAGCGAGCAGGCATGCCATGTCGGGGTACCGGTGTGGGGGGGTATTACGGGTATTAACACGGAATTGTACATATATACAGCGGCCACGCAGAAGCAATAGGATGCGGTAACGTATGTGTGCGGGTGCGCCAAGGGGAGAAGAGACCGGATCGAGAGAGGAAGCACGTCCGTCACGATCAGCAGCAAGCACTCGCAGCCTTCACAATCCAAGAAACACGTCACCGGGGGCCCAACCGTAGTCTTACAAGAAACACTTCAGCTTTATCCATCCGTCCGTCCATCCGTTCTTCCGTCTTCCCTGCAGGTCCCGAGTCTGATCATGAACTGTTTTGCAACCCCCGCTTCATCGCGGAAGCGGTGGGCAAAGGCCGCGGGTGCACTCCCGCCTCACGCGGCAGTCATCCGACGGCCGCCAGGCGTGCTCCGCCGCGCTGCGGGCTGGCCGCCTACGAGCGCCGGCTGCGGCGGCCGCGCGCTAGCACTCGCATGGAAGGCGGGCGTGCCGTACGCGTAGTACTGGCCTGGGTAGTTCGCCACCGGCTGTTGATGCTCGCGGCGCTGCTGGTGCGCAATCGGATACTGGATGCCCGAACCGGGATACGAAGTGCTGGGACCGGCGACGGGCGGGGGTGCGTATGCGTACGCCGAGGGGCCGGCGAATGATCCCGGGGCGTAAGTTGCCTGGCTGGGACGACGGGAGACAGGAGGGCAGGTCGGCGGGGGCACATCACGTTCATAGCCCCATGTGGGCACAGACATGGGCACGGTAGACATGACAGCGGCGCTGGCGGCGCGCGCACGAACGCTGGCGACGATGCCGGCGTGAGATGCGTGGAGTGCGGGAGAGGGGCTGGCGGCGTGGATGAGTTCAATGAGGCGGGGGTGGCGCTTTGCCTCGGCGAGGAAGAGGTGCGCGCCGACGAGTTCGGGGGCCGGATCGAGGACGACGCGCTTGAGCGCCGGGTTCTGCGCAATCTGTCGAGAGGCGGGCCAGAGTCAGTCTCGCGAAGCCGTTTCAGAGTGACGTGAAAAAGAAAGGGAGGGGATGGAAAAGGAAGGAGCGACGCAAAGCAGTGGGCCCGAGGTTTCCATCGGACGGAGAAGGGGAGAAGGCCGGGGAGGAGAGCAAAAGAAGACAAGAAGCAGCGGGAGACGCACATCGAGCAAGGTCGTATTCCACACCGTCGGCAACATCGTGCTCAGCGTGTGCAGCCGGGGGGCTGCAGCCAGCGCCTTGGTGAGCGCGCTCGCGGCGGGAGAGGGGCTCATCCGGAAAGCCACGTTCACCGATTCCTGGTACACGCAGATAGAAGCCGTCAGTTACGTCAATCACCAGATGTCGAATCACCAGTCTCTCGTGTCCTCCCACAACACCACATCCGACATACTCGCTGCCCACTCACTCCACCCACCACCCAGCCCGGTCACCCGGCCACGGGGGCGACAGAGGACAACATCCATGCCGCACGATGACGCTGCGCTAGCGCGAGGCTAGGACTCACACGAGAGAATGACACGGATCGAGGGGGGAGCAACTCACCAGTTTGCGCCAGTGCACGATGGCCTTCGCGAGCTGCTCGAAGATGTAGATTGCGTTAGGCTGCGTCAGGTACGCATTCTTGCGGATGACGAGGTGTCGAATGCCCCGTGTCTTCCCGAACGCCTCGCAGAATTCAACCACACTCCGGTCGCGAGGGGCATCCTGCGCCGGAGGAGCCGGAATGACACCAGTCGCCACAGTTATGGGAGACGAGTCCGCGTTGTCGACAGTAACATCGAGGGTATCAAGGTTACTGCACAGGGGGACGAGCTGGCGGAGTGCGGGAGAGGTGGCGTGAAGGTGGATGCTGCGCACGCAGGGTGCGAGGGAAGGGTCGTGGCGGAGTGCTCGGAGGAGTAGCTCGACATGACGCGGAGTACGGAGGACTGGGTGACGGTAGTGGACGGGGGTCGCGATACGTAACCATGATCGACATACGAGGAGAGGAGAGATGACGCCCGGGGAGGTGGTTGGAGGCGTCTGGTAGATGTGCCACGACGGCCGCGAGGGCTCGGGAGACTGGATGAGGACGAGCGCGAGGATGCGCTCGAGGATCTCCTCGGGGACGTCCGCGAGGGTCGCGAGGCGAGTGCGGGGAGCTGACCTGCGGGAGAACATTGGGGCTTGGATGGTCGTCAGGATTTGGGAGAGTGTGAGGTGCTTCTGGATGATGCGCGGGGAGAGCAGACAAGTGATCTGCGTGGCCTTGAGGAGTTTGGCGGATTGGGGACGGGATGGTCTGGCGAGGGTGGGGAGATTTAAGGAGGAATCGCTAGCGGGCGAGGACAGGCGCGCGAGGGTGTTTTACCCGATGCGAGTAACGCAGACCCGACGGGAAGGGCCCGCGCCTTTAAGTATTCTGGCCGCTCACGACTACGCGAGCCATTTGCGAGCAGATGGGCAGCTCGGGGAGGTTTGTACGTGAGCTGTGCTGCCCTGCTCCATCGACGGCCATGGTGCAAAGAATGATGACCGAGATTGAGTGTCCAAGCTGGCTCTGAGGCTGTAACTGCTATTTGTTAACCGCAATTGTCTGTGCAGCCCCGCCGCTTCTGGCAGCGAAGGTGGTCAAGCATCCTCCCGTGAGCGAGCAATTAAAGAATAAAGTGCAGGTAGCACCCCTCACGACGGCTCGACAGGCTCTCCCACAGGCGGCCTGCCGATGTCGGCGCAGTGGCGAGAACGGCGCATCCGCAGAGCCGCAGAGCCGTCAAGTCGCTCGACCGCCGATTGCCTGATCGGGAGCGCGCGCTCGGCGTCCCATGCGCCATATCGGGAAATCTGCTCGGCTGCTATCGCCGATCCTCCGATGCGTGATGCGAGGCTGACCGGCGGCATGTCCATTTGGGGGAGATGGGAGGCGCTGTGACCCGAGTGGCCGGGTGGGGGACGAGGTACGACACGGTGCCCTCCCAACGACGCAACACGGGCCTTCGATAAATCTTCCGCCTTCCCCTTCCGACGCGTCCGACCCCTCTCGCCTGTGTCTATTCAACACCCTCTCTCGTTATTCATTTTCGTCAGAAGATCCCCCGGCATCTAACAGAAACTGTAATTTACGTGCGTCCTTCATCTGCCCCCAATCACTTTTCCCCTTGTCCTTCCCTTCCCCCTGGTCTTCCTCACCGCGGATACCAAACGCGCTCGCGCCCGCGGTCCTGCCACTGATTCGCCCAGGTCCCCGCCCTTCCTTACGACATTGCATTCGCCCCGCTCCAATGACAACCACACTGCCCATCAAGTACCGCCAGCCGACGTCTGTCCCTTGAACTTACCCCCTCCCAGCAACTCTGATTACCGTAAACACACCCTGGCGCCATGTGCCAGCATCTGCCGCTCACACAGGGACTTCAAAGTTGGCTCGCATGCGGCGTACACAGGTCGCGCGGGTTCCGCAGGTCCCCTTCCACCGCGGCTCGCCGGCGGGCGAGGGTGGCCCATCCCACAGATACCATCTGGATCACACGTCATCATGCACTACTGCGCGCGCCCCAGACTGCCGACTGACATCCGTTCTGACGGATTCGTTCGATGCGGCTGAGGAAATCGAAGAAAAGGCCCGCCAGAAGTCCGGGGAGGGGGCAAGCCTTGCATTCTTGCCTCATCCGGGCGGCCCTTTGAACGCCCCGTCGCACGCCCGCTTATTGCCAATCCTATTGCATCAGACGATTCAGACCTGCCCCCCGCTTCTAGTATGTAACCCAAAACCTTGCACTCTGAACTCGGTGCGACATTCGCAACCTGCCGCGTCGTGCCCATCAGCGTGCCCATTCAGCGAACGTGATATCCATTCTGCTACCATCTTCCGCCCAATTACGAAGTCCTGACTCCCGAGGGGGGGTGCAGTGGGCAGTCCGATGAATTGGTGCGCGCTGCTTTCCGAGCTCTGGATCGGCTCGCTCCAGTCTCGATCTCGTACTGCGGCGAGCACGAGCCCATGCGAGCATGCTCCTGGCAGCAGGGTTGCCTCCCGTTGTGACGTCTGACCAGCCCTGGTATGAGACCTGCCGTCATACTTACGCAGTGGCAGGCGATTCGAGATCCTCGATGACACCCTGCCGGCGTGCTGTCCATCGCCGGCGTCGAGCGCGATCCCGATATCACCCACCCACAGGCGTTGGCAAAGCTCGAACCTTGCTCGCAGGACATCATGTCGAGACCCGAGCCTGGAGCCTGGACGTCCTCCGAGCTCCCGTCATCACCAGGTCTCGTGCATACTTACATGCCACCGCCTTCGCAGGGATCGTCCACGCGTCACGCCCAACCCTAATGCTTGGCTTGATTACTGGACGCCATGTCGGCAGGCTCAGGCTGTGCTACAAAAACTGGAACTGAAGGCCACCCTCGGATGCGCCCTCGGTCTGCTCGGCCACCCTGAGGCGAGCGTTAACCGTGATTCACCGCATCCTCGCTTTGTGCGCTGCGCCCGCTATGACCGAATGCTGGGCTGGCTTGAGTTCGCTTTGCTGTGCAGGCTCTCGCACCTCTTTATGATCGCTGGCGCCGCAATCGGATGAACGTTTACTGTGCGGCCCCCAACTCAGACTGTGTATGAACTGCAGTTCCGGGATGCACTGCGCTGGCAACGGCCCGGCTTCTCGCTGTGGATCGTCGGACGCCTCGGGAGAGGAGAGAGTGCGGAGATACCGATGCGTATATCTGGGTATCTGGTTCGGGGTTCGTGGTTCGTTCGTGCATCGTGCACCACGCCAACAATGACGAGAGAGTGGTGAAACTGAAACGTTCCGGGACGGATAGATTCGAGGATTACGAGAACGCACTCCACCACGATAACCAGCGAGAACCCGCCTCTCCCCTCACTCCAGGCTCCCAAGTCCCCAGGCTCCTGGCCCTCGCCCACCGCTCGGGCCCCCTCAGTGACGTCGGGACAAGAGATGCGCCGCAGTTGCCAGGGTCTTGGAAATTCTCGCGTCTTGCTCAGGCCTTCCTCCACTTTCTCGGCACCTTTCTGTGCATTGCACGCCGCTCCTGCCAGTGGTTCTGACGCGGTTCTGCCCCACTTCCCCCGGGGGCGGACGCTTCTGCGGCTTCGACTTCGAGGCACGAGGCACTCCCGCTGTGACGCGTGACGCGTGGCCCGGTCGGCCGGCGTCGCTCGAGAGCCCCTGCGAAGCTGAAGAGTTCGAGTTCTGCAACTTAGGTTCATGTTGTGCTCTGCTCGCGCCATAACTCGCTGCGAACACAGAACACAGGGTGGTGCCGGCTGTTCTGCGGAGTTTGCGGATGTGAAGAGCGAGCCGACACCCCGTTCTGTGTCCCTTCAACATTCTCCCCCTGGAATACAGACACAACTGTCGGAAGTGAGGGGCAGGGGATCGCTCGGGCTCCGGGGGCTCCCTCCAGTGGCTGACGCTCCGCGCTGGGTGGGCTTCTGAGGGAGCCTGTGTGACGCGGGGGTGACAGCCACCGGCGGGGTGGATGGAGGGAGCGTGAGGTGCCAGGGATCTGCCAGAGCCGGCGGCAGGCGCAGGACGGGGGCGAGCGGCGGTTCTGGCAGCGATGTGCCTCGCTCCACTTTGCCTCGGCTTCCCTGCGCTCCCATCCAATCCTCCCGTCGGCATCGCGGTTCTGTTTTGGTGAACGTCTGTCCACGTCCACGTCGCGCGCGCGCGCGGGGCCGAACAGGCAACCATCATGCATCTCGCCCCGCGACCCCGAAGTCGAAGCCCGAGCCCGCTCGCTCCCCGTAGCCACTGGGTGCAGGGAGGGGCGCCGATTGCCCAGGGAACGTCGACAGCAAGAATGCTCCCAGTCTGCTCCCAGTGCTCGCCCCACCTCGAATCGTGCCCACGCCGGGCGAGCCTCTTCAGCGGCATCCGTGCGCTGCGCCGAACAAGGTCAGTAACCGTCGGGCCCTCTGGTTCTCTTCCGGCGACGTCGAACGCGGCTGCGTCTGGAAAGCGGGAATGTTCCCCACCTACGTAATGTAAGCCAGTGTTCTCTCTCTACCCGTCCTTCCTCGCTCACACCTCTCGTGCACGACCCAGAGCGCAGTCTGACTATCAGGCCGAAGAAGGCGGAACACGCGCACCCGCGGGCTCACGCTCAGGGCTGCGTTTGGACGTGGATGGGGCATAATGCGCGCACGAGGGGTCTATAGAACGGATATATTGCAGGTCGCCAGGAAACAGCAACAGCCTTCCATCTGTAGACCGTGCACGCCCTGCCGGCCTTCCAGCCGTCGCAGGCTCCCGAACCGCGTAATACTTACGGTCCCACAGCGCATGCGCACGCACACACGTCGGGACTCGGCGACCCTCGAACTCGGCGGGGATTCCACGCGACGTTCCATCATTAGCATCGGGCGACAGGCTCTCTCTGAGCCTTGTCTTGGACGCGGGTGCGGGTGCGAATGCGATCAATTACGAGTGCTATTCACTCACTTACTTATCAGAACGCACCCCTCGGGCTCCCCGCAAGTTGCCAAAGTGCCCAGCACTGTATTGCGAAGGACTTCCTCCTGGAATCCCTCGCCATTCGCCGTGCCTGTCGGTCGAATCACTACACATCACCCGCCGTTCGTTCGGGAGCTGTCGGTAGCCATATCAGTTTCGTGTCGACGTCGTTGGGAAGACACACATACGTAGACGCAATGCCACCATTTCAACTGGCCATGGCGTCGTTGGGCGAATCCATACGCCGTGTACGAGCCGACGCCATCGATATTGCCCTCGTGAGAAGGCCTGAGCGGACGCGACTCGCCCAAGGGAGCCCAGTGCCCGTAATGCGCCTTCACATGTCGCATGGCGCGACGTCCGCGACGGCTCTCCGCGCGCGCGCCCCTCGCGGGTCTCGTCAGCCATAATGCGAAGGGGCAAGACATCGCGTGCGTCGAATATGTACACCCATGCGAGACGGGGACGGACGCGCGCGCCCAGCCCAGCTCCTGTCAGCACTTGCGGTCCCCCGTTACTTACGGTTTTGTCGCACCTGTCCCCGAGAGGCGCAAGAAGGGGTCCGGGCCCCAGCTCGCGCCCGAGCTCGGCGCGCCCGCGCGCGTACCTGAGCCCAAGACAGAACTCCCGCCTATCGTCGGGGCGCAGAGCCTTGCCTGGAACCCGGACTCGGACGAGACGCCTGAGACCGACCTCCACTCGCGAACTTCGGACTCCGGAGCCCGCCCGCCCCCCGCCCGCGCATCGACAAGCTCCAGGATCGAGTAAGCAGGCCAGTTTGGGGGTTACGTACGGCTCCTTACGCGAGACTGCGATCCTCCCGTGAGCCGCGCGTCGTCAGGGCGCGCCCGGCCGACGTCGCAACCGCTTCCGAAACGTGCCCCCCTCCCCCCCTTAAAGCCCCTCGCTGGGAGCCCGCCGTTTCCCAAAGAATACCGGGCGGTGAGATGAGAGAAGAAAGAGGGCGGCGGAAGCCTCACCGCCGACGCCGCATTACCCACGCTCGAGGGAGAGGATGCCGGCAGAGGCGCAGCTGGGGAAGATAATCTCCGTGCGTGGCAGGCCAGAACACGCTTCAGCGCGCCACACGCCTATTTTGCTCTGGATGTGTAGACTGACATTGAACACCGAGCACTGGTGATTAATGTTGCTGCAGCGCATGTCAGTGAGCCACCCTCGCGACCTCGACAGATTGGAATTGGAGGGTCACTGCGAATTTTCCGGGGGTGTCACTGTCAGGGCTGAAGGGAGGGGACGTGGACGGCTGCTCCGAGCCCGCGAGGCTATCGAACGCGTAGTCGGATGTGGCATGTGACGGGGCGGGGCGGTGGTTTGTGTATAACGGGTGGGAACGCCGGCGTCGTCCGTCACACTGGCAGGGCGCGGCCGGGCATCCAACGCAAAGCGAAATTTAGACGTCGGGGCCTCGAACTTCTTCCGCTTGGTCCGACGTTGAAAATTCTGTTTTTTCCGATCCCGAGCCCGAGCACGACCTCGGCGTGTGTGCCACTGCAATTAAGTTATACATGTCGCAATGGGCGGGCGAGCTTAAGACGACCCGCTCTCTCCGGCCTTCGGGCTGATACAGGTGAATTGGCGGAACGTCGGACGCACTGATACATGCATATTGCACGGTTGCTTCGTTCGCCCGCGCCAACCTGGTGAGGCGCGGTATGTCCACACCCATCGCAACGGGCCACACCCGAGCCTGCAGCGTCCACTCGCCGGTCGGCGGGACGCGCGCAATTTATTGAGTGATTGAGCTGCCTCTTCGTGTCTGTTTCGTTTCGTTGTGCCCGTCGAGACTTCATCCATCTCTCTCTCCATCTTCAGCCCGAGAGATGGCAACGGACTCGCAACAGTCCGGATCTTTCCAACGTCGCCTCGAGGCTCGTACGTGGATGTACATAGAGCGGCCGGAGAATCACCCCTCGGGGAAGGAAGCGTATGCGTATTTGCAGGATGTGGTTGCACGCAATACGTACACGGCATATACGTCGATGTCGGATGTGGTCTTTCTTCCACTTCCACTTCCACTTCCACTGGCCTGGTGCGCCGAGCCGCCGGTATCGAGTACCGGTGGCGGGTCCACCCTGGAAAATTTGCGTGAGTCAAAGAGTCTATCTGATCCTGATCCTTGCGGCCGTCGGTTTGGACGACCTTCGCTCACATTCGTCATATTCGCTGGCGGGGCAAGCGTTCCTCCCCCCGCATATGCGCCACGACCGTAGCGATCTCGTTACTTGTGCCCCTTTCCACAGCATCCGCCACCATGGCTCGTCAGGTGCCAAAGCGGGACGCCTGTGTACGACCCTGACGCTGCGAAGCCAATGTGAGAGCAGTCGACGTGTGGTCGGGGAAGGGTCGAGGCCTTCGACCAGCGTGTGGACAGACGGACACTTCTGCGCCGAGAGCTTGGGGTCGCGGTGTTCGCACATGGACCATGGGCAGACCAGGGAGCCTGTCTGAGCCCTACGCAGAGCTTGAGCCTCGTCGTGCGCGCGAGAGTGCGGCGTTAGCGTTAACGCTTCTGCTCGGGGGAGCACGCCCCGGTCGCACGCGCGAGAGGGCGTGCACGTCCTCGGGGATCTTCTTTTCCTCATGCTGCTGCTGCCGCCTGGACCTGGACTCCGGAGGCTCGCTAAATGTGTCTTGCCTCTTTCCCGACAGCTGGAAGTTGGACTGCGTGATCGGAGGACCCACGCCCCCTCGTTGCGGCGCGCCTCGACGACGGTGCGGATCGGTTCTGGGTGCTGGATGTTGCTGGAGCAGGTGGCAATCAGCTGTGGGCCAAGGGCTGCGAGGTCACACCCTTCTGGAGACTGACCAAGCAGTAGACATGCTGGCGTGGCCATCCTGGTCTGGAGCATCACGAACCACCCTGGTTATCCTATTGGGCACATACCAACCGCTGCGGTGCGTCCTACAGGAGCTTTTACTTAATTATGGAGGGATGAATGAATTGACGACGCTTACTTTAGGCTCACGCGAGAGGCCCTTTACGTCCGGAGGCAACGACAAGACGGTGGTGGTGACGGTGGATCCGCGCTCACGGATGTCTGCGAGTACGGGCGGCCCGTGCAATACAAATGTAGTTGGACGGTGACCGGGGTGGTAGACATCTTGGCCCTGCCTGGACACGATTGTTCAATTACACACAATAGCATGTGTACTGGGGGAACCATATTACACCATCGCATGGCGGAATGGGCGTGGGGGCTCCGCAGGGCTTCCGACGGGCTGGCGACCTAGGCCTGTTTCAACCCTCTTTTCCGCGGGGTTAGGCCGACGAGGGTCTGTAATATGTAACTTAGTGGTCGCGGGGGTGCACGACACGGCCTCCGGATTGTGCCGCGGGTGGAGGGTGCCAAGGAGAGTAGAGTCACAGCGGACCATTGACAGGTCACCCGGTGATGTGCGGTTCAAGGTCACCGACGGCGGCTGCGATGGGGCAAACCCCGGCCTCTAGAGGAGATAAAACTGCACAGTAAGTTGCTGGACTGCACGCTGGAGGTCCGATCAACGCTCACCTCCGCTGAAATGCATGCAGAATGGTCTCAAACATGTACGAAGGGAACGTCCAGTGCCACACTGACCGCAGTTCCCCGTTGTTTTCACGAGGAGCAAAGGACTCGGAGGTAAGTAAGGGGCGGAGCTAACCAGGCAGGAACACTTCGCGCACCAGGACATGTTCGAGAGGATGTTGAGATTCCGATAAGTTGCCGGTGTTCGCGAGGTCGCCGGAACAATGATGCTTGGCGGAACCCCAGAGGCCAAGGATGGCAGTACTCAGAACATCACACCACGTTGAGGGGCACTTCGGCTAGCATGAAGGTATGCTCCAGCGGACAGCCGCGCGCCACAGTGCTGGTCGAAGCTCGAATGAACGCGGGACACCTGCTGCTCCACGAGCCTGTGAACCCGCGACGCCGCTCGTCGATGCAATCGTACGTGGAATGGGAGGGTCCACGCAGCAAAGCGCTGCGTTAGGGCTGCGTTTCATGCTGCCCTGAAGAGCTTAACTGACGAGTTGAATCGCAATCGCCGCGGATCCGTAAAAACAGTTGGGTGCTTCCAAGTTTCGTTAGCATCTCCCGCTTGCAAGACGGTGCCGAACGAATAGGAGTAGGGTGTAGGGCCGCCGGCACTGGGGCGTGTGGCCTGTGAGGCGTGTTTTGTGGTTTAGGGTGGCGGGTGCAGTGGGCTTGAGCCTGACAATAGAGGGCACTGTTAATCCAACTCCGCGCACGAGCGTATGGAGGGTTATGAAACGCCACCACCAAGTTCCACTGCAGCCTGCAAGTATTTGTAAGCCGATGCATCCGCTGTGAGCAAACCACCGACCTGATCAATGGTGGCGGAGGTGGTGGCGACACTAGCGGGACGAAAGCTGAGAAATTGTAGCATCCGATAGCGGAGACATTGTTCTTCCTGGCATCATGGATCAAAACATTTCGGGCCACGAAAGCGTTCTGTGTCGACGGTACGTGGTTGCGCTTTCGCAATGGCTAAGCGCTGACCATTCGCTGCCTCCATGTTCCGTTTTCTGGGTGAGGGTCCGAAAGTCTCCTTCAGATACGGGAGGTTCTCGGTTGCTAGGAAATATTAATGGAAGTTGAGTAGGACGAGGAAGAAACAAGTAATAACGTTACTGATATCCATACAAACACTGTCCAGTGACAATACACCTCCCACCCTTCTCCTCCCCTTCGCTGCATCTTATGGTATCTCAACACCCATCCCTCAAGCCCTCTCTGGCGACCGAAATCGTGGCATGGAGTTCCGCTACTTGTGCCGGACAGCCTAGTCGAACCCGGTATACCAGTTAAGCACCGTCTGTGCGAACCACACGAACAAGATGAACAAGAAGAATGCCAGGACGACGAGCACCACGCTGAATCGGAACCAGTACAGCTCTGCGAGCTGTTCGAGGTACCGGATCATCACTTTGCCCGTGAGCTTCGATTCGCCCTCTGAACGGACACCGAAAGAGAATGGGACTTCCGCGATCGCCCTGCCAGGAATATTGCACTTCACAAGCAGGTCAAGGGCGATCTTGAACCCGTCGGAGTTCAGGTTGCGCGCCTTCAGGAACTACAAACAATAGGTGAGAAGCGTGAATGCGGTCCGAAGGAAAGAAAGGAAGACATACGGTCTCCTTCCGGATGCCGAAGAAGCCAGACATGGGATCACTTGCGGAGGTGAGGGGGAGCGCGAGCATGCGCGCGCCGGAGGAAATGACGCGACGGTAGAGCGGCCAGCCCTCGTCGATCTCGACACCTTTTGCGTACCGGGTGCCGAGCGCAAACTGCTTCGTGGGCGACATAGAGGCGAGCATTGCAGGGACGTATTCCGGAGGGTGCTAGTGCGGCGGGTCGGTTTGAGGATTCGCGCGTCAGGTTCTGGGGTACGGAAGGCGTACCTGCAGGTCGGCATCCATGCACAACATGTTGTCCCCCTGAGACTCCTTGAAGCCGCGGACGACCGCGCTGCTGAGTCCGCGCTCTGTTGTGCGGACAATAATACGGACGTTGTAGCCTTCACGCCGGAGATCGTCGACGGTTTCGACGGAGCCGTCGCGCGAGTTGTCGTCTACAATGATGACTTCGACCTCGTGAGGGCTGACGGGCGAGCCGGCCTGCGACAACGCGCCAAAGATACGAGTGACGAGCGGGCGCAAGTTGCCATTCTCCCTGAATGCGGGGACGACGACGGAGTAGTGAATGCCAGACATTTCGAGTTTGATATGTTTGGCAGATCAGAAGACGCGCGGGTAGAAAAAGTCTGGAAACTAGTCCGTGGAAGGGTTGGAACAGCCCGGGTTTTGGAGGATATGTGAGAGAGAATACAGACAAAGGAGGGGACTAGGAGGCTCTGAGCTCGGAAGAAGAGAAAGAGGGGTATGAGGTGGCAAACTGAGTTGTATGTTGCAGAGCGGGACTGGACACGTCGACAGCCCAATGGCCACGGGCGCCAGCGAGTCTCGTTCCTCCGCAGCTCTCCTCTGGCTCATGATTTCTTTCTCCTACCACATGCCCCATTCAATCACCATGTTCTCGTACTCTTCTCTGCGCTGTACAGGTGCATGCATCACCGTATATGCTCGCAACAGGGTCCAGGTTTTACCGAGGCGTTCAACGTTCATCTTTGGCTCTGCGCAGCGCGTCGTAACCATATCACACAAGTCTGTGCTCCACCGCCGGCCTTACTTTTTGAGAGATGAATCCGAAGAGATTCAAGTAGACGTGAGTGCCACACCCACCCGCTGGAGCATCGTACAATAACTAGAAGAAGCTAGCTCCCAGAGCACCCAATCCTGACTCACGCTTTGCAGGGCAATGTTAACGATGTCAAGGAGAGTGATGCCCACTGCGGCGTTGTCATTGTCATTCGATGCTGGCTTCCAAGACGCGTAGATTGGCCAAGAAAAGCTCCAACTCTATCACCTCCAACTCTTGTGAAGCCGGGCAGCCCATTTCGACTACCTAGCACTCCTCACATCTTCCAGCTTATCACCCGTACCGTGCTTTGACTCCTCAGGTGCCGTCGAGTAGCAAAATCGTTTGCTACAATGTTGACAAACCTGTCCTGGAAACAGGTTAGGCATTATGCGACTCCTCGATACTGAAACGGGACAGTTCGCGGATTTTCCGGACGAAAGCAAGCTGCCGCCATACGCGATCCTCTCGCATACATGGGACCCTCAAGGTGAACAAACGTACCAGGAGTTAAGGGCTATTCGTTCGACTCCCCTTAGCGGCGTTTCCCGCCAGACAGTGACGACCCAACCAGAAACCTCAACCTCCCTCCCTCCTTTCTCAGACGACCCTGCAGTCTCAGCCAAGGTCCGCATGGCTTGTGTCACCGCACGAGCATATGGGCATCGCTACATTTGGATCGATTCGTGTTGTATCGATAAGTCGAGCAGCACGGAGCTTTCTGAAGCGATCAACTCGATGTATCGTTGGTATGGGAAGGCTACAGTATGTTATGCCTTCCTCGCCGATGTCTCCCCGGAGGAGGACGCACGCGACACAGCGTCGCAGATTCGCCGAAGTCGATGGTTTACTAGGGGTTGGAGGCTCCAAGAGCTCATTGCCCCTCGCCACGTCGTCTTCCTATCTCAAGGGTGGCGTATGCTCGGATCCAAGTCGAGTCTTGCCTCGCTTCTAGAGGATGTCTCCGGCATAGAGCGCACAGTGCTGACCCACGTCAAGGAACTCGACGCTGTTAGCGTGGCCGCCCGGATGTCGTGGGCCTCGATGCGTACTACCACTCGCGTGGAAGATGAAGCCTATTCCTTGCTTGGCATCTTCGACATCAATATGCCCACTCTATACGGCGAAGGACGGCGTGCCTTTGCGCGGCTTCAAGAGGAGATAGTCAGACAGATACCCGACCAGAGCCTTTTCGCGTGGGGTAACATCTACTTGTATTCTTCCCCGACTCCCGTGCCTACCGACCATTTCTCCGCCATATATGCGTCTAGATCGGTCGAGTTGTTATTTGAACGCGACTATAAGGCACAAAGCCTTTTCGCACCCTCACCGTCGTACTTCAAGCACTCTGGCTCCGTTCGCGCGGTTCCTATAGAAGTGGCCAATCGACTCCTCGGCCTCAACGATGGTAGTGCTCCTAGTCCAATGCCCATCCCATCCTACACTGTGACCCCGTATGGCATGCGCACAGACCTCTTGCTATTGGATGCCGAGTTCCTTCAGCTGTATCATGGGTCCCTCAAGACACGTACTAACGTCGGCCGCTGGTTCCTAGCGATTCTCGCGTGCAAGCACGGGCAACGCGATGGGGAGCTATTGGCTCGCGTCTGCTACATGGGGTCAACCTCGTCCCAGACGAACCCGTTGTGGGGAGGGCTAGTTTACCGAAGGGTCCCTCCATCGCTGGAAACGTCGGAACGGTCCGGGAGCTCCATCGCATATTCGATGGTTTCCCTCTTGGTAGAACGACAAGGCAACCGTTGGCGGCCACGCACCTGCTATATTCCATACCTTAGGCTGGGCCACCAGGAAACGCAGACTCAGCCACTTCGTCAACGTCGCTGGACTGCGCAGTGCACGCTCCCGGAGTGGCAGAAAGCCATTCTGGAGTTGCAAGGATATGCCGTGGCGACGGGAGCAAGCTCACCTTCCCTTTCTCCCCACGTGGATCGGTACCACATTACACTATCGAGTTCAAAGCACACAATCACTGTCGAGTACCAGTACCGCCTCGTACTTGACTCTCGTGGGCTCGACTCGGACGACGAAGTTGCTGTCAGCGGACCTGACCTCGAAGATGCTCATAGCGGATCCAGTTCTCAGCAGCCGTCAAACGCTGGCGAGCTGGCGGTCTGGCTCGATGCTGCAGTCGTACCCTCGTCCACTATCCCCCTTACGCACGAACCAAACGGCGTCAGCCAAGAGACGTCTGGTCCTCACCAGTGGGTTGACTTCTGTATGCAACGATTCGAGTTTCCCGAGATCATCCTCAGCATCATTCGGTCTGAGGAGGACGGCGAACTGGGGATACCGACGGTGAGGATGACCCGGACAATTCGTCTGAAGGTGGCTATCGAACCCGTCGCGGAGGTCGACTCCGACTGCTGTTCTCATCACATCCTAGTCGAGCTCGAGGAGGATGAACAGGTCGAGGAACTACAGGAATCGCTCTCTGGGATAGACTCCGGACGGATGGTGGAGGCCGAGAACAAGGCAGGCGGTTCTTGGATTGCCAAGGTTGGAAAGCGCTTTAAATTTCGGTCTCAAACAGAGTCGGGACAGCGTGATTCATGAGCTTCTGTTTAGTGAAACTATGTCGCATGTTCTCAAAGTCCTGCTGTTCTTTGGCCATAGGTGTAGGTGCCATAAAATATGTGGCTACTTGATACGAAGACGGGCTATACTCTTCAGACAGACAGATGACGGGCTTTGATCGTGCAGAGTCCGCTCAGAGCTGAGGCAGTTTGGACGGCCTCGAGGCGGTGTGGGGACTTGACATACGCGCGCCAGTTGATATCATCTGGGTCTGGGGAGCCGTCGTTTTACCTCGTCTTTACTTTTATCATTCCTTCTACCTAGCCCTACCCGGTCAGTGTCCAACTGGATCCTTACTATCCATATTATCATTATGCCAAGTTGTGCTGACACCTCCGCCTCTCCTTCAATGTGAAGGCATGCGACTCCTCGACACCGAAACAGGATTATTTGTAGATTTCCCCGACACGACACGACTACCCCCATACGCCATCCTGTCGCATACCTGGAATACGGAGGGCGAACAGACGTATCAGGACTTCAAGGACATTCAGCATGCGCACGCACGAAGGCTACCCCTCCGACATCCAGTCACCACCGTCCCTACCTCCAGGCGGCGATCCGAATCGTTGCGTTCGTGGTCTGGAGCGGGGCTGGTATCGGACCGCATCGTACAAGTCGCGGGAAATACTTGCATGTCCTTTTGGGACGATCCTGCCATCTCGTCAAAGGTCCGTATGGCATGTGCCGTTGCACTCGCAGACGGCTACCGTTACATTTGGATCGACTCATGCTGCATCGACAAGACGAGCAGTGCAGAGCTGTCTGAGGCAATCAACTCGATGTATCGATGGTACGGGAAGGCGGCTATATGTTACGCCTTTCTCGTTGACGTCCCGCAGGACGATCACCCGCATGCTGCGAAGTCTATGTTTCGTCGAAGCAGGTGGTTCACCAGAGGCTGGACGCTCCAAGAGCTGATTGCCCCCCGAAATCTCCTGTTCATGTCGCAGGAGTGGAACGTCATAGGTACCAAACAGGATCTATCTGCCCTCCTGGAGGCAATAACCGGAATAGACGTCGAGGTGCTGAAGCAACAGAAACGGCTCGACGACGTCAGCGTTGCTCGCCGGATGTCCTGGGCCTCAAGGCGAGAAACGACCAGGGTGGAAGACCAAGCGTACTCTCTCTTCGGCATCTTCGACGTCAACATGCCCACGCTGTACGGGGAGGGCTCGCGGGCATTCATGCGCTTGCAGCAGGAGATTCTTCAACAGATCCCAGACCAAAGCCTCTTCGCATGGGGCGGGACATATCCACATCCCCTCCCTCTCGGCCTAAACCCATCAGCCGAAAATCCCAGCTACGCACACCTTCGACCACATTTCTATTCGCTGTTGCAGTCCGATTCATTATCTCTATTCGCCTCTTCTCCCTCCGCCTTCCTCAACTCCAGATCCATCCATACCATCCCTGATGATGCTCTTCGCCTCCGCCTTCGCGACTTGGATGTACCCGTGCTCGAATACACTCCATCTCCTTACGGCATGCGTACCCGACTTCTCTTGCTTAATATCGCACCCTCTTCGTTAACTGATAATGGGCAATCATCCGTCGTTCTTTCCCAATTTCATGGGACAACTGAGGTGCGGCGGTGGTATCTTGCCGTCCTCGCCTGCGAACATGCTCATCGTCGTGGGGGGTTATTGTCACGGATTTGCTTCACGGAATCAACCAATACCAACCTGGACCTCCTTCGAAGCGGGTTCGTTCATCCGAAGGTAGTCGGGAGCCTGCAACAGCGCCTGAAATGGAGGGACAGGCCTATTTCCGACTTCGATGTCCTCGTCTCCCTATCCCCGAACCAAATTCAAGCCTGTCGGCCCTACCTGACTCCCAAAACCGTATACGTACCATACCACAAGGGAGATATGGCCGATGACACTCCCCCTGAGCATGCGGCTTTGCCTGGCCGGTTCTCTGGGTGGACGCTCGAGCTCTCGGAGACGGACAGGACTATCCTCAAGTACCGGGGATATCACGTCCACCAGTGGACTCCGGACGAGCCCAACCGTCACTGTTTGACCTTAGCCAAGCTGTCGCACGAAGCCATCGAGCTCACCCTCGAGTACCGTCGAGCCGGCGGCGATGAGCTGCACCTCCGCGTGGAGGTGCGCGTCGGCGGCCAGCAGCGGGCAATGTCAGGCTGGGAACGCTGGAGGTCCATGGACGCCCTGTTCGCATTTGGAGCGCTCGAGCTCAGGATATTCAAGATTGGCCCCACAGCAGGCGGTGATGGCAAGCCCCGGGACTCGGAGGAGGAGGGCCGCCATGATGTTGAGAGGAATGAGGAAGACGGGGATTTGGCCGCCAGGCAGGACGTCCTGGTCCGCCTTCAGATTCGCCTCGAGCGCAGCATAGAGGCGGATCGGCATCAGCTGCGCCTTGACGTCGAAGAGCCAGATACATGGGCCCGCGGGGGCGACTGGTCGCCCGGTGCGCCAAGCTCGAGAGACTCTGACGCTCCAAGCCTGTCTCAATTGGTCTATCCGGCCGGCCGTGAGGGGAACGCCTTCAGGATCGGGGCGTATCGCCAACCAGCAGTCTGCAGCTTGACCGAGGACGAATTCTGGGATGCGATAGCGGCAGAGAACAACCTCCGGACAGGCCCTCGGCGCTGGATGGAGGAGAGGGAACCCCGCCAGGCAATGAGTCGTCGCTACAGGTAGCGATAGTAGGCGTAGAATCATACAGATGGCACAGTACGTTCTCGCAACCCATGTATTGTTATGAACTGAACAATGAGCTACCGTAGAGGTGGCAGACATGGAAGAGTCTAAGACGCATGTCGATTTCGTGCTGCATGATCGAGGCACTGTAAGGAAATCACCGGTATTCTGATTTCCTGACCGTATTTAGCGAGTCGTTCGCCTTGGTGGTATGCATCCAGTACGATGCGCAATAGACGAACGTCGTGACACCGATAGGCGGATACCGGCCAAAATATTCGAGATGCAGGTGAGTAGACGTACGGTAGACGAATTTGAAGGCGTCGCAGGTTGAACAAAGAGTTTGGGAACTGGACTGAAGGAGGCCCTTGGCTGATGGCGTATTGCTGAGATTTGGTGCCCCGAATCGTACAGTGAGATGATAGAACGCAGATGACAATATCAGGCCAATAAGCCTCTAAAGACAAAAAGTCTTGTCCACTTGTCCAGGTGCGGCAGGTGAGTGAGAGTGCGATAAGCAGGCGCCGGGTAGGTTTTCTAGGGTCATGAGAGACCGAATGCGAGGCAAACGGTGGCAACAGAGGGCTGGAGACGTCTGTGGACGTCGTGGACAGTGGACAAGGTGCGCTCGACGCCCGGAGTCCGCCTCACCGACGCCGCCGACGCCGCCGGTCACCGGACGGACCTCCGACGCGTCTCCGGACCGCCCTGCGGCGGTGACGCGGCGATCGGTCACGTGCTGTGGCTGCAGGGCCGTGCTGGTTTGGCCGATGGCGGCGACGGCGGCGACGACGACGACGATCGCCCCACTGCCGTCGTTTTAGACGGGGCTTTCTGCTCTCTCTGTCTTGCTTGACTCTGCCCGGCCCCGAATACGCATCGCCTCCCTTATTCGCTGACGAAACTCTGGTCTGCCATTATTCCTAATCCAACACGCCTTGCCATTCTGCCGTGACGTACAAGATACCCGCCCCCCGCGCCGTCCAGCCGCAAGCACTTCTCACCAGCCACAACCCACCTCCATCTCATCTCCACCCACTCGGTCATGAATTTCTTCAAGACCAAGCCCCGCACCCCCCCGGATCTGGTTAGAGGCCTTCGTGACGCCTTGCCCAAGCTAGAGGCTGGGCCACCAGGAGGCGAGGTCAGAAGAAAGGTGCGGCTATACCCCGCATACCCGTGAGTTCCCTCGTTCACCACGCCGCAGGCGAACGAGGAAGTTGCCAAGAACTTGCAGCAAATCAAGGCGATCCTCTATGGCGATGGAGGTATGTTCCTTCGGCCCCAGTCATTGATGCGACAATTCATGTGTGTGCATGGATGCAGATCCGCTCCCGGAGCTCGTGGCACAGCTCGCCCAAGAGACCTACAGCACAGATCTCCTTTTCCATCTCCTCCAGAACATCCACAAGCTCGAGTTCGAGTCTCGAAAGGATGTCGTTCAGATCTTTAACAACTTGCTCCGACGGCAGATCGGCTCCCGATTTCCCACCGTCGAGTACCTCAACTCCAAGCCAGAGGTTTTGTTTGCCGCGTTTGACGGGTACGCCAATGAGGAAATTGCACTTAACACTGGCATGATCCTCCGAGAGATGCTCCGTCACGAACCCTTGGCCAAGTCCCTGTTGTACTCTGAACAGTACGTCGCCGGTTGATCAATCGCAGTGCGCGGCCTTGACGGGATGCAACATTAGGTTCTACAAGTTCCCCCACTACATCGAGACTACCACCTTCGGCATTTCGTGCGATGCGTATACGAACCTGAAGGAGACGCTAACGCGGCACAAAACGATGGTTGCCGAGTACCTTGACAAGAACTACGACAGAGTGGGCATCTCCCGTCCAGGACCGCGCAACTAACCCCATACTGACGCCTTCATGTTTTGAACCGCAGTTCTTCTCATCTTTCACGACCTTGATCCTCTCGAACAATTACGTCACGAAACGACAGTCACTCAAACTCCTCGGAGAGATCCTTTTGGATCGTGCGAACTTCGCTGTGATGACTCGGTATATCGCGAGCGAGACGAATCTCAAGATGATGATGAATCTCCTCCGCGACAAGAGCAAGAACATTCAGTTCGAGGCCTTCCACGTGTTCAAGGTGTGTCTCCACCGTCGTCGTCGCTTACCATCGTGCCTAATTTACGGCACTGTAGGTGTTCGTTGCAAACCCCAAGAAGCCACCACAGATCGAGAGCATCCTCCGACGGAACAAGGACAAGCTTCTCAAGTTTTTGAAGGACTTCCACAATGACAAAGAAGGTAGTATTTCATTCGTCTCTCCCCTCTTGCATCCAAAACTCGGATACTGACGCGATTTCCCGGTGGCACTAGATGAACAATTTATGGTGAGTTGCTGCACAGCGCCTCCTGTCATCACAATAACTGATCAATGCATTTTCCGCACCTGCAGGACGAGAAACAGTTCTTGATAGTCCAGATACAGAATCTTTAATCGCCTGGACAGATTGAGGTCCAGCCCCATGACTTTCCACAGCCTGCATGCGGCGGTTTGGCACATAAATAGTTTTCTTGCCTCCCCTCCTTGTCCCTTTCAACCTCTCTTCTCTTCAACATGTCCAACATGCCATAGTTCTAGTCTTTCCGCCACATGCTGTGCTGCGTGACTCATGTCTCTTCATTTGCATCATCCCGATGTACCATCGCAGTCTCCCCGTGTATCATCAGTAGTCTTATCGGTCTCGGATCACCCTCATCCTCTTGTCGTTGTCGTCATCATTCGCAGAGCCCGTCGTTAGTCATTGTGTCCCGCATCGTGCCTACTTATCATCATAGTTACCCTCCCTGTCTCAATCACATTTGCCCACAGACGAAGCATCAGAAGCATCAGCCTATATCCGGACCACACACGCCGCTGTGACTTTGACGTTCTTCCCCGCTTCTCCCGCCGAGCTTCAGTCGAGAGAACCTCCTTACCCCGCATCGACTGCGCTCTCTGGAACCGTCGTCCCGAAGAGTCGTTGTGAAGGTGACGTCGGATCGATGCTTCGAGTCGAGCCGTCTCCGGTGACCTCAGATGTGGGGCGCCGCCAGATATCCTGCCGCCATATACCCGGAAACGAGCGGTGGCTCAGCTCTTTCAGGACGTTTAGAGTCCGAGCCCTCGATGGTCCGGGGCTCTGGTCAGGTGAACGCTTCGAGGGCAGCAATTGCGTCAGGACCGTGAATCACAGGTACCGGCCCAGGGGAATCGCACCGCCTTCGCAGCGGATGCTCCGACCTGTTCTCAGCTCCTGGTCGCAACCTCCAGCGTATATATCAGCTGCGATCTCACACTGCTACGTGGACCAGCAGCGAACGTTCGTGGACATATCGCCCCAAGGCCTCTTGAGTGCGACACCGTCCCGGCAGTTGCCTCCGTCGAACCACGGGTGCGGCGTCGTCTGTGAATCGCGCTCTATGTCCATGCCAACGTCGACGTACTTATCACAAGTCAATGTAGTGCGTGATAAACCTTGCATACTTAGCTAACTTTGGTGCGCGGGGAAGCAATAGATCCACCCGTGCCATTCAGTTCCAAGTACTGGGGCGCAAGATAGAGAGAATACAGATTCGATTCGCATGCAGTGCCGCTCGGAATACGATAAGCAGCTGTGCCTGCCCGACATGCATTCAATGTTCATCGCAGGGTCCTGTCGAACGAACAGCTTGCGAACGCATGACCAGCGCTGCCGTCGCGCGACATACGGAAAGTGAGCAGGTCGAGCCCACGTCTGCGAACAGCCTGCGAAGCCCGGCGCTGGCAGGCCCGAACGCCGTTCGTCTCGCGTGCGTCCCACATGTGCGAAGCCCGCCGGAGGCTTTGTCTCCGCCATGCGCAGCGCGTGCGTCACGGTAGTGGGGGAACGGACGGACGGGCGATGATGTGCTGTATTAAGGCTCGCCATTCGTCATCGACGCCCAGATGTCGTCTGGGGCGTACTGGTGAATGGCAGTAGAACTGGTCTTCTTCCCGGGTGTCCCGAACATCCGAGCGAGCAGCCAGTCGAAACGGTCATGCCGCGCGCTGGGGCCTGGGCGAACTTTGTGCCCTCTTGCTTTATCGGCATCTTGGGGGATGCTGCAGTGTCCGTTACAGATGCAGACGCAGATGAAGACGATAGAGTGCGCTACGACGCCTTGGCAGCCTGAGCCTGGGCCGTCCGCGGGCGATGGCTCTCGGATGGGAAGAAGCGAGCCGGAGAAGACGGCGGTCAGGGCCCCACGAGTGGCGCAAAACGCTCTTCTAGCGCTACTTTGTGTGCGTCCGTGGAGGCGATTGTGCGTATGGGACTGCGGTCGCGGGTGGCAGGCTGGGAAGGCGGGTGAGAGGAAGCTAGGGAATCAGGGGTGCCGGCTTGTGCGGAGAGGGTGCGAGCTGACATGGATGGCGGACCGACGGCGAAGTGTTTTGTATGAGAGCGGCATCGCTTCGAGGTATGGCGCTTTTGTATGCCGGGTCTTCGTGCGGCAGGAGGCTGGAACCCCACTTCCTCATCTCGAGAGGGCGCCAACAGGTTTAACAGAGGAGAAGCAGGCGAACCACCGCTGAAATGACCCGTCCCCGGGTCACGTTGATGTGGCCACGAAGCAGGAAGTTGACGAGCATCGGACGCCGAAGGGGAAGAGTGGAGTTGCATATAGTTACACTGACATGGTCCCGAGGTGGAGAGCTATAAGTGGCGACGTCACCATGAAGAAGTTGCATATACTGGGCATTCTACATACCATATGATCGTGAGCTGCATTCCAGCGCACCTCGGGCCATTGGGACCCACAGCCGAGACCGTGGCGTCAGTCACAGGTGGTTGACGTTGGAGGGTGAGGCGTCATTACTCCCATGACCGCTGCACCATATGCGATCGAGCTATTCCGTAATGTTTTGTCGGATTCAGGGTCCCCTCGACGGGAATCTCGGCCCTAAGATCGAAACATGGCCCCCGGTGGCGATCATGAAGCCATGCACTCTTTCCATTGGCTATGCTTACCCGCAGCGAGGCCTTCACGCGCGAATGCGCTCCTCGGGAAGATGGTCCCTGTACTTAGCCTGCAGCAGTGGGATGGACGTGCCGGCGAGTCGCGACCTTGAATGTGGGTCGGCTTTGCGTGGGCGAAGTCCGACTGGGGTCGCCCTCGATTGCCTCGAAGCCGCGGTAGCTGCGCCGCACGCGTGCGGGACGGCACTGGTACGGGGAGACCGGTCGGACCGCAGTCCCGCAGACTTTGTACTTGTCGGGAAAGGTCTCATCGATGGCCGCCATTCTCTGACAATGGCAGCTAGACAAACGCTGCTCGAGGAACGGCTTATCAGATTTGTTTGGATGGTTCCGTGAAGGGATGTGCTTACTTACACAACATCTCAGGTCCCGGCGCCGGCATGGACAAGTGGATTGATGACGAGTCGAACACACAGGACACAGGATTGGACTCGCTGCTAGGATTGCCGCTGTGTGGTGTAGTAGGATCAACAAGCCCGTGTCCGCGGCTCGCTGCTTGAATGTACTCACATGGGAGTTTTGCAGCACAGAAATGAACGACGACCTCGCAACTAAGTGTCGTGGTGGATATATCGGGAGACCAGGAAGAACAGTGGCTCGTCCGGCGGTGGACAAATGGATCCACAAATCGGGTAGGAGGCGACCGGTAACCGGCGTCCGATACAGTGAGTGCGGAATGGAACACAAATTCATGATACTCCATCATATCAGGTGACAAAGTTCTAGTGGCGACAAATGAGATGGGGACGGTCTTATCAGCAAGCAGGTCTCATCCACTTACGGTCCAAGCAGAAAAATGTGCCTACTTGAAATCAATCATGATCAGTGCCAGATGGCATGCGGGCAGTGGCGGGATGGTTGGGTACGAAATGTCGAATCCGGCTGCTACTGCAGATATTCTTTTTGCAGCAGTACTTGTATACGCTCAACAGGACCACACAGCAGCGGTGCTGGTAGAAGGAAAGAACGAGGGTTAGCTCCCTCTGCCGCAGTCGTAAACAAGTCGCCAGTGGGCGTGACAAGCCACAGCAGCCCTTGGGGTGGCACGTGGTCTCTGTCACAGGGAGTCACGGTAAAGCAAAATTTTCTGGTGGCTGGTCTGGGCAGCCGCACTGTGCTTCAGACCACTACTTACGCTCGAATGATTCAGTCTCGAGAAACTTCTGCAGCGGCCCTCGTGGGGAATATTGTACCCGACTTTCCTGTACGATACTAGACGGCATCGGTATCGTCCACGGTCCTCTGCCAGAAGTTCGACTTGGAATGCTTTCGAGGTGGGCAAACAGATTAACTTGTTCCCCCGGTTATTTAACCATCATCCGCTCCCTAGTTTGCGGACGCGTGCCTTGGTCGTCTTCTTGGAGACACCTAACGTGCTCTTCAGCCCGAGGCGGCTCTCCCAGGATGCGTCATGTCCGTGAGCGGTATCCTTCGTCTGCCCTCGGAATGCCTTTTCTTGAACCCGTTCTCCGCGGACGTGGTTCCGCGATACGCACAAGTGCCCGCATTCCGACAGCCTGGGTGTAGTATACCGATCGCTCCCGCACGGACGCTCGAAAGCTCTGAGAGCGGGGTAGAGGTTCCCGCTCTGCTCGAGGAGCCTCGTGTTCGTATTCTCTCCACTGGTGGGGACTCCCTCTCCCAGGCCAATATGTCGGTTTAAGGATTTTTTCTCGCTTCCGCATGCCCTCATCGAAGGGCCAGAACCTCAGTCTGCAGCCGCGCTCTTCGTGGTCTTTGACGGCCGGGGTGAGGTTCTTTCGCACGTTCAGCCCGGACATGTTTCGCCGGCGGCCACGTCCCCTTGTGTGGTCCATTTGTCCCCGCGGGCTTCCCCCGGTCGGACCGTCTGACACTCCAGCCACAGCACATCCAGCCTATACCGCCGAACGCGTGTGGAACAGCGCAGTTGCGGCAAGTCCACACTTCCTCGATGTGACCCATCAAGTGCGCTTCTGTGAGGTGCTCAGGGCTTCCTGCGCGCCCATCATGGTATGTGGGCTGTGGGCAGGACATACACGGTGCATAAGAGGTACGTATGGTTATGCTTCGGTTGTGCAGCCGTAGATCGACGCTTGACCGACCTGTGTTGCAGGTGCTGTCTGTTTTACGGCGTGAACGTGCACGAAAGCCCTTCAGTTGACTGCGCTCGCTGCTCGCCATCGCCGCTTCTCGTCATCGTCAGGTTCGCAGACGCGGCAATTCGCACGGGGCTCACAAGACCCAGGTACCCCGATCCGGAAGCCGATCAGCTGGTTCGGCTCGCGCACCAGCGAGCGTTTCTTGTTCCGTGCAACTCAGCAGCACTTGGCCCGGGTCCATCCTCGTCCACCTCTCGGACTCTTCCTGTGAACGCATAGCCTTCGGGAGAGCGGCCACTTCAAACCCCGCCTCTTATCGACTGGCCAAGTCCCCGTATACTACTCCAGATTCTCAGCTGGCGCCGTTCCGATAGTGGCCCATTCTATCGGTAACAATATCCCAGGCCGGGTGCCCTCGATGGTTTCGATTCGGAACGACTGCTTCGGCGGCTACAGAGATCCCGATGCGAGCGCCTCATGGGTGGGTGTCGAACATGTCCTTTCCGTCCAGCCTGTAGCATGGTCTGGCCAGCACGCGCTGTGCGCTAGGCGATCGGTTCCTGCCAGCCTTATTATCCCGCCTTCCCTCTCTCCACCCCTCGCCTCCCGCGCCCGCGCTGGTCTCGTCCACCGCTGATCATGCTCGTACTCCATCCCAACTCTCGATGCGACGTTTGTCTTGAAGGCTACCATGGGCCCCGCGACCCCATCGCCATCTCCTGTGGGCACATATTCTGCCGATGGTGTGTCTCCTTTGTCACCCTTAGGCTACGGTGCCCGTCACTGACAGTCATCGTTTCTCCTCTCCCTCTGCGGACCCCGTTAGGTGCCTGCCATCTCTGCCAAAGTCGGTCTGCCCTTTGTGCAGACAGAGCTTTGACCGCGATGACGTGAGGAAGCTCCATGTCGACAAGTCGGCGGTCCCTCCATACACCCCTGCGATGACCTCACTTGACCTCGACACTCCCGCTCACACCGCCAGCCGCCTTCAGTCTGCCATCACGCGCGTCACCCTGGAGGGCGCGCCGCGGCCGGAACTCGAAGGGCTTCTGCAAGATTGCCACGATTGGCTGGACGAGCAACCTCAGGATCAGGTGCGTGGCTTTCATACACGCCTCTCGGACATTCAAACCAACCCCCATGCAGTTCAAGGATCTGCGTGCGGCACGCTACCTTTTGTACCACAACTCTCGGTATCAGGCCAAGATCCAGAAGCGGGACGCGCGCATCGCGGACGTCGAGCACGATTGCTCAGTTCTCAAGCTGGAGTTGGAGAAAGAACGGGAAGAGATTGCGAAGCTGGAGAAGGAGCTCGCCGAGGAACAGGACATTGCGACCAAACTCCACGATGAGCTGCATCTTGCCACGACCAAGTGCGGCGATCTGGAGAAGATGCTCGATGAGGAGCGGACAATCGCATCTGCAAAGTATACGGACCTCGAATGCACCGCGTTCGAGGAGCGTGATCGATTCGCCCTCTTGGAGAAGGAGCTGGAGGAGGATAAGGCACGACTGAAGGCCGAATGCGAAGAGTGGAGGACGTAAGTGGCACATTCTCACAGCGTAGCATCGGCGCTCATGCTGATTACGTCGTCCTGCAGTAAAGTACGTCAAGATATTCCCTTGCTTTCTCGCATCAGGTTTCCTCAATTGTTCCATCCTAGCTCGACGGAATCTCGACCGAGTGTCGTCGTCTTACTGACGAGCTGGAGAAGGCCAAACTCACTCCGCCGACGTCCCGTGCAAGCGAGCCCCGTTACTATTATCTTCATGATCAGAAGGGGTCGAAGGCCGAACCGGTCGCCGTTCTCAAGGATGATGGTAGGGATCATGGCAACGCTGTGAAGGTGCAAGTTGTCGGCACCGACAACATGTTTACGCTTTCACCCATCCCAGCCTGCAAGCCCATCCCGGAGTTGCCGTCCAACATGATGGCATTCCTCCCCTTGTCGGACGACGCCGAGGATGCTAGTGATGATGACAGGGTTCGCCCGGGCCCACCCATCTCCTCCGCGTCACGCTCTATCCCCATCAAGTCTAGATCGGATTCTCATCGCCCACGGAGCAACTCGTCCTTGCTATCGCGACCGGAGTCTGATGCGATGTCCATCTCAGCACCCCGGAGTACCCTCGACGTTCACATGGCCAGCGTCTCGGCGTCTCCCAGCGGTTCTAGCATGAACTCCGGCCTTCGCCCCACACTTGAGTACACCTCTGGTTCGTTCGGAGGCAACGTCGGCGAGAACATGCTAGGCCTACGGGCAGACCCGTCGCGCGTATCGCCGTCTCCCACTGATTCCGATTTGAAGGAGCGACAGGAGAGAAAGCAGCGTTTGGCAACGCTGGATAGGCTTCTCGACCGCGGTACGCCCCAGCCACCCCACTCGGTCATGTCTCCAAGGAAGAACTCGGTCTCCGATGGCGCCGATCGCCCTCTTCCTGCTAACCCGAGAGCGTCTCGTACGCCCTCGCCGGTGTCCAGTGCCTCTCAGTCGTATTCGTCGTCAACCATGGAGAAGGAGGTCCCCGCTGCGCCCCTATACCGACCCCAACTCCTCGGACCCGTCTCGTCTGCGAGTTCGGCAGCGGCCGAGCGCGAGCGCGCGCGCGCATCCTCGGTTTCGCAGAACCCTCCCCCAGTAATTCCTCCTCCGCCTTCTTCTCTGTCTTCACAATACCCTCCGAGCACGACTCACATTTCTCACCTCACTGCGACACGCGATCGAGACGCGGGTACTCCCGTGTATCCTTTCTACGGTCCCCAGCCCCAACCTCAGCCAACGCCCTCGCCGCTGCAGTCGCGGCCACCACACTCGCGCAGGCAGTCCAACGATGTCCATCCCTCGATGTCCGGCAACCTTGGAAGCTTGTCAAGGGGCAGGTCCATTAACCTCGGTATCGTTCAGCCAACAAGCTACGCATCCGGTCTGACACGAAGCATCCGCGCGATGCAGGAGCCTCCCCGCGTCTCATAATCCTTCTATCTTGCGTTCCCGAGAGCTTATACTCTTATTGGACGAGGGGTGTCAAAGCCTCGTGCCCATGGTGCGCGCGTGCTGTCCTTGGATGGTTCGCGTGCGTCTGCAAAGATGGTTCTAGCAATCGCTAGACGGGCACGGTGGTTTCGGAGACCTTCATGCTCGTTAACTTATTTCCAACTCTTCCTCTCCTGCTCAGCTTCACCCCCCATTGTGTTATCTTTGTGTGGAAGTCCGGTTTCTGGTGCGGAAGGTGGGCACTCGCGAAGACGACGCTTGCGTCGCCACCCTCCCGTCCCCCGTCATGGTCCCCCTCCCCCCTCCTTCCTTCCCACCTGCTGTTTCTCATCTGTATAGCCGAGGTACGAGCCAGCGAAGTACTGATGCTCCCCATCTCACGAACCGCGCAAACCGTTGACGGGGTCCCGCGGTTTCAACGTATACTATCTATACGCCTATGCGCTCCCTCTGCTCTGCTGTCCAGGTCCCTTTCTGGTCTCCCCCCTGTCCGCCCTACGCCCCATCGTTTCGGCGTCCTTCTCCTCGTACTCAGCAACCCCTTCCATCCCCCCCCTTCCATCACCCCGACCGACGTCATCCCCATTCCCACCCATTCACCCCGCCTCCCGTAATTCGCCCATTTCAAGCATTCAGACGTTTCTTCGACCTTTCGACGCATCCCACGTACGTCTCTAGCCCTCTCCGCTCCGCGCATGCATGCCGTCTCAGCCTCGGCTTGAACACTTCCGTCGTGCTGCCTGTACCTGTACCCACAGCCAATGTACTCTATGTCCCATCAACCTCGTCCGCTGTCCCCGCCTCGGGCTACGTCCCTGTCCCGTCCCCAGCATTTTGTACATTCCGTGTGCCTGTTGTACCTCGCAACCTGTCGAGACCTGCTCGCATCCGTAATACTACCATATACACCGCATCTCCCCGAGCACCTCATTTCGTTCGTTCAGTTCGTGCCTGTCGAAAGAGGCCGCAGCGTCCGATAGAACCCAGCAACTGATTCCCCGCAACGCAACGTCCGCCGTCGGAGGGGAGGCACTATCAGAGTTGCGGTCCCGCGCGCGCTGGGTAAGCTCGCTGACACGCGCTCCGTGCGCAATGTGCATGGGATCCCGGACCCGGCGAATGGGCGAGTCGAACTCTGAAGCTTCTTCTGCCGCGAACCCGGCGCAAATATCGCACTCAGCACTGCACGCGCACCCTCCCGCGCACGCATGCCCGCCCGGGCCCCCATGGCCAGCCTACTGTATGTGTATGTATGCCTGCACTGTGCAGTGAGTCAGCTTGCACTGCAATAGGCCACCGACGATTCGCCCACGCGGCCCGGGGAGTCGGCGAGGATCGTGCATTAAGGAACTCGAGAAAAAGCTTTATCCTCGCCTGCCCCGCGCCACGAGGCGTAGGGGTCGGGGGGCGTGCTTCTGCATCCTGAACACTGGGTCCTAACTCTTGGCTACTGGAGGCTAGGAGGCCGCCGCGGGATGCGCCTGCCAGAGGCGACCCTGAGCCGCGAGCCTGTTCTCCTTCCCGTCAGGGAGGGACGCATTCAGGGCGGCGGACTGCAATTTTGCATGGCGATCCGTTCCGTGTGTGCGCTGACATCCGAAGTGAAGCACCCGGCTTCAATACTCGGTTTTCCGACCTCGGGGGGGGCCTATTGGCACCAAAGCCCCCGCGCGACGAGCCATCGCGAGAAGGGCTGCCGATACAGGCGTCAGGCTGGAGACAAGCGTTCGCCGCGTCTCCGAGCTGGCGAACTCGGAAGAAGCCATGCCAATTGCATCCAGCATGAGCACCGGCGCTGGCACTGGGGCACTTGCCGCGTCGAAAGGAAGGTGTCACCAGCCAGCAGCCACCAGGAGTGTGGCCAGGAAAAAACGCGGCCGACGTCGATGAATGGCCTTCTGCGCGGAGGCCGCGCTTTCCAGAGCGTCCAATGTGGACGTGGCGCTGGTGTGGGCCATCATGGGTGTCGAGGTGCTTGCGTGGTGGGATAGGATCGCGCTGTGTCAGTGATGCCCAGATCGCCGGACCTCAAGTCCTGGGATATGGCCCTCCGGCGAACCAGATATGACGAGCGAAGGAGGACGGGAAGAGCGGGGGAATGGGAATGGGGAAGACTAGAAGGGATTGGCGCCATACAGGTCGTAGCGTGCATGAGGATTTCATTTGTCGAAATAGTCTCTGGTATGTCAGAAACGGGGTTGGAAAATAGTGCCCCGACCCCGGGGCGACGGAACGCAATGGTTGCGCCAGCAAGAACACTGACCCTTCAACGTGTCACTATTCATGGAGAAGAGAACTGAAGATGGGACACTGGTGTTCCGGAAGTCGGGAGAAAACCGAACCACAACGGGAGCAGGGAAAAGTCCCAGTCCCTGCGCCGCAGTGAGAGTGGATCTTCTGAGAGGAGCGGGGATGCTGTCTGTCGGCCGCCTAGACGAACTTGGAGACCCCGAGGATTCAGCCGTGCGGTGTATAGCAGGAGGACATACCGGTGGCTGGGTAGCTGGTACACTCGCACCCTGTTGACGGTTGCGTCTCCAACCTCGGCGAACTAGTGATCGGGTCACAGATCACAGGAATGCGAAAACCATGCGTGCGCGCGAATAAGATAGATAGCATGCGAAGCTCCTGCGAGCGACTGTTTTGATACAACGGACAAGTCGTATCAGGGGTCCCCCACAAAAGAAGCTGGGGGTATATATTAACACGCTGGGGCGAGGCCGATCCTCCTGTCCGTGAACACTCGTGAACCCGACTCGATCCAACAACCAAGAGTGCGCCATATAGCAAACGCCGACCATCTTCGAACCAACTACTTGGTGAAGGCACGGATGATCTTGGCGGAGATGTGCAGGAAGAAAATGGAGGCAATGAAGGACAGGGAAAGGACAAGGACGATGAAAGGGTCACTGGATAACGCCGGGGCAATCGTTGAGCACAACGCCAAATGGAAGGATAGGGAATAAGAAGGGAGGAAGACGATTGTGGGACGGGACGTACACTCGGAGCCCTGGTGAGTCGTCGGTGTAGAGCTTGAGCATAGTGTTCGAGGAGCCGCCAGCACCCGCTGCGCGTGTTGAGTTGGGTTTCGACGCTTGCGAACCAGTCGCTCTCCGCCTGTTCATGCGCAAACACGGTGAGCGAAGAGGATAAGAACAGACCAATGTCGAAAGTTGCGCACCGAATCTGGGCGCCAGGAGGCTTCGCAACGGTGCTGGAACGAGCGGAATCGGAGTCGGACTGCATTGCACACAAGACATGAGTGTTATTTGCACGGAATGGAGGCCAGTGGACAACGTACCATGATGGAGGTGAGTGTGGAGGTGGACGTGTGCTGGCAACTCCAGCTCAGCGCATCCGCGACTGTACACGCACGGCCACGTGGAACCCAGAGTCGGCTGCGTCACAAGGCGTGTCACGTTTTCCTAAGGAGCGTGACACTGACGTAACGCCACGGACTCCGCGCCGCCTGCGCAGCGTTCTCACACAGTCTTCAGCCTCTTCCTCTACCCTACCGTTTCCGTAAGGTCCTCACTGGTCCAGCCATGTCTCTAGTGAGTGTTTCTCTCCTTGGGGCTGTTCATATGAGTTGTTCAAACCGCGTCACAGATTCATGCTCTTGTAGCGAGAGGGTCCACCATCTTAGCGGAGCACCAGGGCGGTCAGAGGGACTTTTCCCAAGGTGAGTTGCACGTCAGAACGCGCGCAAAGCGTAGGTCTCCAAAGGCCAGAATTATTATTCCCGCTATATGGTTGCACTCCGCCACGGAGTCGATCTTCACATTCGGGAGTTTCAAGGCACACGGAGCAAGGCACTGGTCCTCCGTTCTTGTTGAACGTGGACTTGTCCCACTCCCGTGCAGCTGCCCTCTGCCCTCTTATCAAAACATAAAGTACTCTTGATTTTTTATGATGTGATGAAGTTTTGTGGTTGCAGTTTATCCGTCACTTTCATCCCCATGCTCTTCCTAAGTGTTAGACCAACCGCAATCTATGTCCTTTTGCGACTGCACTTCGAAGCCTCCCGTCCTAACAGACAGCGGTCAATGCGGTGATACGAAGCGTTGATCACGTTGTATGTTGTAAGAGGCGTTGTCCCACTTCCTGACTTCACAGCTGTGAACGTAAGAACAATGTAGAATCGTCCTCCTGTCTGTCCCGTCCCTTTGCAACATTCCGTCTGACGCTATGTTTCAGCGACGCAGACAATTTTGTCGAAGATCCCCCCGAACAATAGCAAGCTTACATATGTCTGGGAGCAGTATCTATTTCACTATGTGTCGGAGGGCGGATTCACCTACCTCGTAATGGCAGACGATGCCGCGGGACGGTAAGTGACGTTCCTCTCCCCATTTTGCACTCAGCCTGATCTGTTCGCAGACGAATGCCGTTCACCTTCCTTGCCGAACTACAACAGAAGTTTACATCTTACCCCTCAGCGTCCTCCTCATCGCTGTCAGACCCGCCAGCATACTCTTTGCAGGGCTCGTTTGGCCCTATCATCGCCCAACTCATGACAGAATACAACACGAACCCTCCAACGGACGAACTGACCCGTGCGCAGACCGAGCTTGCCCAAGTCAAAGACATCATGGTTCAGAACGTCGAGCAGATCTTGTCGCGAGGAGAGCGCATTGAGCTGTTGGTCGACAAGACGGATACCATGGCTAGCCAGGCGACTGCGTTTAGGCGGGGCGCCAGGACTGTGCGCCGCAGCATGTGGTGGAAGAACACGCGCATTTTGGCATTAAGCATTGTCGTTGGCTTGGTATGTATCATGATCTTCGTATCGTGGAATTGAGCTCGTGGCTTATCATCCATCTCGGGCTCATTAGGTGCTTCTCTGGGTGGTTGCTGCCCAGTTTTGCGGCGCGGGCCTGAATCAATGTGGGGCGAAGTAGCGAGGCTGACACGCAGGACCATGTTCAGCCTGTGATACTTCGACAAGAGGGGAAGTATATATTGTTATGTCGTCGCGAGTTCCATGTCCCACTTTCGTCTCCCCTGGACCCTAGCTCTCCGTATCCTTTCCAACGCCTCTTGTTCTTACGCTGTATGCTATCTGGTCCTTCCCCTCTAGCCCATGCCACGTGTATTCTACCTAGTCTATCGATCACAGTCAATCTCCTCGGCCAATTCCACCGATTGGTGGAGCCAGGCGCCACAACGCACGACAATCCGGATAGGCTATGCTCTATGACGACTCTGCGAAGAAGCGGCTTCTGCGCACATCTTGTTCCTCATAAATAAGTTTTGTTCCTGTCTGGCCTGTTTCTGAACCTCGTGGATCTGGCACAGAGTTGATTTCATGTCCTGAGCGGACTTGTCACTTGGGTGCGAGGGTAAACGGACGGGCGGAGCGCCGGCGGCCGCGGGGCGCTGTGACACCTTCCGCATATGGGTGGCAGTGTTGTCCTGGTTTGATGGCTGGGCTCACAAGCCTGAGAGACGCGGCAGCGCAATTTCTCTCCACCTCTTCCTCTCCCTCCACACCCTCTCGGCTGCTTTTCGTCCCTGTCTGCCCTTCTCTCTCCAAAACCGTCTGATACCCGACGCATACAACCACCCACACCAGCAGACAGGGCCGAACTGGGCTACAAGAGGGCTACCATGCTTCTCGTCCATCCCTCCTCCCAGTGCGACGTCTGCCTGGACCCCTACACTTGGATCACCCCCGCCAAGTCACCCCACGCAATCCAATGCGGCCATGTTTTCTGCTACGAGTGCGTGTCCTGCTCATCCTACATCGCTCGCCACATTGCGGTTTTGCGGCGTCGCGCCGTGTGATGATGATGTGGTTGGCCTGATGCTTACCGCACCCTCGTTCGCACAGCTGCCTGCGTACGGTGCACCCGAGCAACTGTCCCATGTGCCGCAAAGGATTCAACCCGGAGCGCATCAAAAAACTGCACATCGACAAGGCCCCCGAAGGCACACCGCCCACCGGCCCCGTGGCGGAGGAGAACGGGTTGTTGCGCCGTGTTGGCATGCTTTTCGACGAGAGCGCAGATCCCGCCGACGTGGAAGCCATGAAAGCGGAGGCGTCAGAGTGGCTGAACACCCATCCCGGGCCGTCGGTGAGCTTCCCGCCCAATCCTCTCCGTCGTATATGCGCCCTTAATGACTAAACGCCGCACGGCACTCAGCATGTCGCATTACGCAATGTGGTATTCGCCCTGCACGAGATCAAGTCTCTTCGCATGGCGAAGGCAGTCGATAATGAAACCATTGAACTTATCCGTGCAACTCACGAGAGACACGCAGACGTCAAGGAAAGGGACTTGAATATCGCTATGGAGGTCGAAAGGCAATTGCTCGCTCAGCAAGACACTCTGCGGAACGAGTATGAAGCGTGAGTCATTTATGTCCAACGTACAATTGGCCCATGGGATTTTCTCGTCCTAATTGACGCTTTCTCTCCTAGCCAGCTTGCCCAGTCGTACCGGGAGCTGAATGCCCTCCGGCAGGAGAATACCCGGGTTCAGGGCGAGCTGAGTCGTTATACGACCTCCTCAAATCCGTTACCGCGTCCTCCGGAGCATATTCCTTTCGTCTCTTCATTTCCGCGTGATCCTGCTGTGCCCGCCACCAACTCCGTACAGCGGAGCGCCGCTCCGCTGGGTCTCGGCCTCCCTTCTGTCGTCGCCCCAACCACTCAATCACGCTCCAGTTCCAATGGCTCAGGTGGTTCAACTGGCTCACGTCGTGCACCCTCGGTTCATTTCGCTGAGCCCGGTCCGTCGGCCGAGAGACAGTCGAAATCAAAGTACAAGGTTTCCGCCGACGGTGAGGAGCTTCGTCAAGAGAAGACCCGCCGTCCTCACCTCATTGTCCCAGGGGCGACCTCTTCCCAACGCATCATTCCGCCCCGTCTGGATGGCTGTGATCTTGATGTGACGCCTCGGCCGCCCATAGTCCGCAATCGTCCTGACCTGACAGGCGTAACCTATTTTGATGAATACGGGCAGCCTGCCAGCCTTGAGGAAGGACTCACTTACGTGTGTCCAGAGGGTGTCTTCGTGTTGACGATCGAGGAGAAGAAAATCCTAATACAGAACTCCTTGGACCAGATGGCCGCGAGGGCAGCCGCTCGTGGCGGCCCTGCTTCCTTGACCCCCACCGCCAACGGTCTTCTGCCCCCTGGTTCTTCCACAGCGGTTCCACTATTCCCGCCACCTGTCATTCCTCCCCCTCCCTTTCTTCCACCTATCGTCACGGTCACTGCCCGTCCCCCTGCTGAGACTCGCTCGGCACGTATACAGCGGATGGCTCCTCCGGAGGCAGCTGTCACAGGACGGTGTCCTCTTGCGTGGCGTCCGGGGCCCGAAAACAAGGAGGGTTATGTGAAGGCATACCTCCCCAATGTAGGCGGCGTCGGCTGGATTCGGGAGGAGCAAGCAGCTAAGCTTCCCGTTCGCCGCTGGGGAACCGAGAGCCGATATGCCTATGTAATCGCTAAGGAGCCAGAGGAGGTTGACGACGAATGGAGGAGGGACCATAACGGCGCTTCTCCTGCTCCGAACCCGTTGCAGCTCATTGGCGTCCCAGAGGCTCCTGTTGCAGGCACCGGTAGGAGTGCTATCCAACATAGCCAGCACGATGACATGCCGGAGTCTTCCGCTGGGCCGTCGACACTTTTCCGCGACCAGCCGAGAGCTTCAGACCGTATTATCCCCGCTTCCGTGAACGGCTCGAACGCATCCCTCGCCTCATTGGGTATGGGTATCTTTGCGCCCGCTCCACCTGCCCCCCGCTCAGAACGCTCTTCTCCTGGCCACCGTCGCGCTGCAAGCGATGCTGAACCGCTGGGCCTGACCTTGACGGCTCTTCCTATGCCTGGCCCCGCACTCGAGTCTGAGGATCCCGAGACCCAGCCTTCGCCAGCTTCGACTTGGGGTACGGTAGATTCTAGGAGCTCCAGCCTTGGCAACCTCCGTTTGAACAACTTCGGAAACCCTGGCCCTTTCACGCGTGCTCAGTCTCTTGAACAGCTCCCCATTGGCGAGCTTAATGGTGGACCTATCGTACTTACCGACGCCGTCACCCCAAGGCAGGGGTCCTCGACATTGGATGACGCTCGATCAATCTCTGGCCAGTCGAACCACTCCCATGACTATCACGTACCTGCGCTTCTCTCGAACCCAAGCGCAGGTAGCTCTCGTGTTGTCGCTAGCCTAGAGGATCTCGAGAACGTTAACCGATCGCTGCAGCGAGTTGCAGAGTTGCAGGCAAGGGGGCCGTCTCGCCACTCGCAACATTCCTCTCACTCTTCTCGGCACCCGTCTCACCCGTCTATGTCTGGAGACGAGGGTGACGTGATGGTTGGATCGCGTACTGGCCTTGCTCTTTACAGCTCACGGCTATCCCAGAACGCAAGCTACGGGTCTCACAATGGTCGTTCGTCCAACGACCCATCGCCCCCTGCGCAGTCTCGCCCCCGCAGTGGTGGCTCTGCACCCTCGCACCATTCTGAGAGCGCCCGCAGCCACCCTACCTCCCTCAGCCGCCAAAGCTCGCGCAGTCAACACAGTTCCTACAGCACTCACAGCGTCCACAGCGCTCACTCTGTCGACACCTCCAGTTCTCATCGATCAACTTCCGAGCGGCACAGGGCTCGCCGTGCGTCTAACGCTTCGGTGCTGAGCCATGCCCCCGAGCCCGCCACATGGACGACCATTCCCTCGGATATGCAGCCGTATGGATCTTCTCGCGGTCCATATGCCCCCGATGTTCGACCCCCTCCTAGCCAGGAGTCCATCCCCCGTTCTCTGCGGTCGAACGGAGATGGCCTTGGCCTCACCTTCGAAGCTCCAAGCACTTCCGCCGCCGTTACCGGAAACGGAGAGCAAGCTACGAGCATCCATGCTCCACGCCCCGTTAACGGCCGCCGCGCTAGCCAGCTCATCGGCGGCTCCTGGGGCGCACGAAGCGGCCATTAGAGGATCCTCGCTCCGAAAACCTAAACTCATTCCGGTGTGTAAGATTATTCCAACCTCCTTCAAAAAAGACTCTTCTGGATATGCTCTTCCTTCGGTGCCATCCTGTCACTCCTTAATTGTGCTCGATCTCTTCCTTACCTACTTGCCTATTTCTTTTTGGATATGCTTACGTGTTGTCATCTTTGGTCGCTTCCTTTTCGCTTGCTATCCTCATCCATCTCTCCTGGCTCTCGTGCTACCCCACCGTTCGTATCGCGCGCTTTGCGCCCTAGATCTATCCTCTGGCAGTGGCTGTTGTTGTAGTTGATGTTCCGCATGTTGTCGCAACGTAATCTCGCCACCCTGTAGCCGTCCTGTAATCCCCGGGTCCGTTCGTGGTTTGTCCCAGCCTGGGCCACCTGCCCAAGAGTACCCTATACCTGACACGTCAGGCGTGGTCTTGTCCGAATCCTCGCCGCCACATATATCCTCGTAGCTTTGCTTGCTCGTCCCCGTTTACGTTACTGCACGCTGATCTCCCTACGATACCTCGGTATCTCTCAATACCGCCCTTACGATTACTCATTTACGATCCCCGCCATGTATGCACTCCGGGCACGCTTACGCATATTGACCTCGGCTGTATTTTGGTGTATTATGTTTATGGCTTTACGATACACAATGGATCGCTTGGTTCGTCTCGCTTTTGCGTCTCTTCGCAAAACCCTAAAGATGAACGGCTTCGAGCTTGCGATGGACCTCGGTCACAGTTGCAATCCGGCACGCGTTAACACCCAGCCTGACCATGCAATTTAGTGAACATTATTATTGTTATGCCTCCACGTCGTTACGGCTGAAATTCATGTCTCTTCGCAGGCCCGACCTGCATCCACGCCTCGCCCCGCATCTTCGCCGACACGAGCCCATGAAGGTACTTGGAGTCGATCATGAACAGCCACATCGCGCGTGTGGCCTCGGCGCGAGCATCGAGCAAAGGGCGGATGAGCTTCCATGAGGCCACATGCGGCGGGTTGGGCGTGGGAGTGTGCGCAGGTGCACCATTACGACGCTTGATGTACGGGTTGGGTGGGGCCACGTAGGGCACAGTGTAAGGTGCCAGTCTCTCTCCAGTGAGAGAACTGGACTGGGGCGAGAGGGCGCCGAGGAAGAGCTTGACGGAAGTGAGAAGCCGCTTCAACCTGCAACTGTTTGTGAGCATCTGCGGAGACTGTGAATTGAGTAGTTGGGCCTCACTGCCTGTAATTTGCTGTGAAAAAAATTTCTGTCAGCGTGGATCAATAGACCTGAGAATGTGGAGGACTTACAGCCAACCCAGTAGTCGTGCCAGCGAGAGAGCACGAAGTTCGTGACATAGAACACCCCCAGCACGCCAAGCGTGGCCTTGGTCTTTCCCTCCAGCCCTTCATTATTCCCACCGAGGAACCAGCGTCCTGTCGTCCAGAACGACCTCAGGCCAGGAACGAGGAGCTCTGGGACCCATTCTTGGAATCTCGAGAGCGACCCAACCGAATCCGCGACCAGCCCACGAACTATCGCACGGGTCACGGCGGCGTACGCTCCTGCGGCGGCGAGCCCTCCAAAGACAGCCTTGAACTGGGCCCAAGTCTCTTCCTCCTCCGCCTTGCCGAGGACGCGACCGCTTAGGAGGCCCACGACATACGCGGGGATGTGTAGGATGAGCGCGGGGAGGAACAAGGAGAAACGTGGGTGGAGGACGCTGACGGCCAGCTGACGGAGGACGAGCGCGAGCGCACGCAGCGCACCGGGACGCGTGCGGAAGTCGGGGAGGAGCGCGTTGAGAGCGACGTGTGATACGTTGGCGTGGTGCAGGAGGGAGTGGTATTTGAGGAGAGCTTGGCGCGCTTTCACCGACGAGGGCGCCGCATCGGGGTCGGTGAATTGGCTGATGAGACTGGGTTTTACAAAGGTGGGTGAGCAGGAGTTTTGTTTGGAGAAGCCGTCAGACGTACTTCTGAGATATCCAAACGAAATGAGAAGGTGGGAGTTCATCGTCGGCCCATAAGATATCCCTCGCCATAGCAGTCGCATATAGCGTGTCCCTGGACTAAGGTTGAGCGGGGCGGGGCACATACAAGCGCATTTGCGAGGTCACTCACCAATCTGGAGCATTGATTGTCAAACCCAACAAACGCTTCTCGATCTCTGAGGTCAAGACCTTGACGATATCTCGAGAGCTGGCCGGGTCCTTGTCGCCCTCCACCTCCGATGTATGCTCCTCCACGAACACCTCGACGTCGATAGGCTTCCCCCATCTTCAAAGGCACCCGTCAGCGCTCCGACACCCACACATAAACGCAGAGAACTGACCTCACGCAAACCTAAGTTGACCGTGCGGTCCCAGAAGGTTTCCGTCTCCATCAGCTCCAACGCGTCCAACGGGAACACTATCCGCATCCGCGTATGTGGATGGACGCTAGGCACTACTCACCTTGCTCTGGTACTGCGTCTTGTCCGTATACACTACCCCCACGGGCACGATCCGCAACCTCTTCCCCTGTCCCTGGCCACCGCGCCTCCCCTTGGCCCACCTCACATACTCGACCGCAGCGCGGCTCGCCCCCTCCTTCACCTGCGCGATGCTCGGCTCGGTGTAACTCGTGCCCTCCGGGAAGACCCCGATGACCTCCTCCCTCTCTAGGGCCTTGAACGTCTCCTCGAAGAGCGCCTCGTTCACCCTCGACTGCGTGCCCGGCTGGTCGGACGCGGCGGTGGAGTTGGGGTTGCGCGCGACGGGGATGCTGCCCGAGGAGCGGAGGACGGCGCCGACGAGCGGGTTCTTGAAGAGCGTCGACTTGGCCCAGAAGCAGACGGGGCGGCCGTGCGGGATCGTCACCGCTGGAGGAGACGGATACGCGAGGCGGGCGCGACATGAGTGAGTGCGCGAGGCTCGGGTGAGGCGAGGTGGTACAGTGGAGGAGGGAAAGATCCACTCACAGAGGGTTGCAATGTCGAGTATCTCATTGTGGTGGCAGGACGTTCTGGTGCAAGAAAGATAGAGAGCTTGTTAGTCGTAGTCGAGGTTGCACTAAGCTCGAGCCGTTGTTGCTGGCGGCCTCGCGCGAGGTCGCGGCTCGGCGGCGACGCACATGATGAGGGGCCCGTCGTGTGGCACGTTCTCTTCACCGTCTACATAGACTTCCGAATAATATCGCAATGCCCAGTCGGATATTTGACGTAACCCGCGATAAACAAGTTTCAGCTCCATGAAGAGAGAGGGAGAGGTATATGTGGCGTAGCAGATGTGCACGGAGTAAGGCACAGTGAACGTTGTTGGGTTCGAGAGGCAGTTGAACAGGTAACAAGACGTCATCTCACACGAGTGATCCGCTGCGTCCTCCCACCACAAACCCCCTCCCACATACCACCTGTACGTTACCTCAAGTCGAGGGTAAAATCCCAATAACCGCTCAGAGATGGTCGAAGAAGGTTGAAAATATTGGATACAATGCATACTCGCGCAGACTCTAAACACACATGGTAGTTGAGAAACATGGGCATCGACCACGGGGCAGGTCTTTGCATGAGCCAAAGAACCTGTTGCGCGTCGAGCAGCGACCTTTGATCATTCCACGCGGGCGACTAGCATGTACAGGGATACATTGTAGCAGCATTCCGGGAGATGATATTTTGGGTACAATGTGATGTGGCAATCACAGACGACGACCACGGCGACCGCCCTGTTGGTAGAAAATTCGTCAATACCTCTGCCTCACACGCACGATTGTAGGGTACCTTGCGACGGGTCGAGTCGGTGGGGACGGGGGTCACATCCTCGATACGGCCAATGCGCATGCCGGAACGGGCGAGTGCACGGAGAGCTGACTGGGCACCAGGGCCAGGGGTCTTGGTGCCAGTACCACCGGTCGCACGGAGCTTGATGTGGAGGGCAGTGATGCCGACCTCACGGCAGCGGGTAGCGACATCCTGCGCGGCAAGCATAGCGGCGTAGGGGGAGGACTCGTCACGATCAGCCTTGACCTTCATGCCACCTGATAGCCAGGGCGATCTATTAGGAAACGCATTAAATATGCAGAATACGAAGGAACGGACCAGTGACACGGGAGATGGTCTCCTTGCCGGAGAGATCGGTAACATGGACGAAGGTATCGTTGAAAGAGGCGTAGATGTGGGCGACGCCGAAGACGAGCTCGCCCTCAGCAACCTGGGGACCGAGTGCAACGGGCTCCTCCTTAGCGACCTTGACCTTCTTGGGGGGCTGCATCCAGATCACGGTCAGTGCATCCATCCCAATTTTCACCGGTGTACCCTCAAATGTCCATCCCAAACCATCGAGAGCATTGAGAAGGGACTGACCATGATGTTTTAGAGTGTCTTGAGGGAGGGAGCTTGAGGACGTTGAACGAGGAGACTCAGTCCACCGACGACTTCAAGGTTCCTGCCACTTGCAAGCGCTTAGATGCAAGTCACGTGGAGACAAACGCGCGGCACGTGGACAGGTCTACGCGTCATTAACGTCCACGCCTGGCCTCGCGTTCAACTCCTGCCGCCCTCCCAAGCAGCCAAGGATGCTATGACGCTCTGTGCCCGACATTGGACAAATAAATCTCGTCAAATGACCCAAGGCTTCAGCGCATTTACACCGCCTACAGTGCTCAGTCTGGCATGTTCACGCTGTCAGGTGTGGCAAGGGAACTTGTGAGTGAATCGACCCTCTAATACCCGCTTTTCTATAGGCCAGGACCCAGATATCCCCCAGGATTGAGGCCTGAGGGCGTGGCGTTCATGCCTACATATACAATATCGCGGCGGCATCGGTCGCGTTTGCGCTCGAGGAGTCTGAGACCTTCGTCCATCCCTTCTATCCATCTCATATGTAGCTTAATCTCTATAGATTCAGACATGGCTTCGTTTACGCAGAGCCTTGGCTGAGTTGCACGGCGAGGAGAATACAGCATGAGGCTCGAGACCGTCATCTTCCTGAGGAGCCAGAACGTCTGGATTGAAACCAGATTGCCCTTCGATAACAGGACTTGATCCGATCGTAGACCCCCGATTCTAAGGAGATGTCGGGATTTGGGTAGCCTGCAGCGCGAGGTCCTTCCCATGATCGCCCCGCTGAATCTGAGCTCCTCTCTACACTAGTATATATATACCATCCCAACCGCCCAGTCTGCCAGCTTGCTCAACCTACTACCCTCTTCATCCTCAACCCATCCGCTCGAACGCCATGGCCCCTAACCCTCAGTGCGCCGCCCTCGCTGCTGCGAAGGACAAGAAGGGTCAGTCTGACCGTTCCCCACCCCTGCCCACCCTGCTACACCTTATGTGGCGCACCGATGCGCATCGTGGCTCGCCTTTACGTTCGCTAGCCTCAGAGAAGCATATCTGACTCCACCGCTCCCCCAGGTCTCTCTTACACCCAGATCGCCGAGAAGATCGGCCAGTCGGAGGCACACGTTATCGACGGTGCGTCTCCTCGAGCTTATTCCACGTACTCAGACTGACCGAACGGACCCCACCCTCCAGTTTGCACTGGCAAGATTCAGCCCACCCAGGACGAGTTCAACGCGCTCGCTCGGGCTCTCGACATCACCCAGTCGGTGCGTCTTCCCTCCATACTGCTCCCAATCCATCCCGTCTCATATCATCGTGCTATCGCCGTGCGACAGCCTCCCTCCGACTCCGCCCACAAGACCAAGTAAGCGCGGAAGTGGAATGTACAATTGAGTCTGCTGTAGGACTAGTGCTGTATGAGTGGCGACAATGTCCGTGTTGTACCATATCCACGGGGAATCACTGTGGGACCAAGGCAGAGCAATAACCGGCTCTCCCGTTCGTCGTTCGCATCGGCAACTTCGGGTTTCTCTGGAGTCTGGCCGCGAATCCCAGCCCTGGTCAGCAAATGAGTTAGGACGTTCAGGACCACGCGGAAATGAGATCATGAAATAAGCTAAATCTAATAGTCGTACATGGATCGATGGTGATACATGTTACATGGCGTACGTGTACAATGTAGTGGATAAGACTACACCACGACACTCGAGTCTAGCCTCCCACCCGCTGATCCATACGGGACCCGCCATCCCTTGACCTTTTGAACAGGTCCGCCCTTGATAAGCACAGCGGAAAGGATAAGGTATGTGGTCGATGACGTACCGCCTCGTCAAGACCGTCTTCGTGCGGGGCATCAGTCTTGGTGTCGGTCGTAGTGTGGACCTGTATCTGGCAGATGCACGTACGTCAGGCGCGTGCCGCAACTCCAATAAGGTTCAATGTGACCGACCTCGCCTTTATCTTTATGCGGACTGGTGCTCTCGCTGTACCGTGACCGGTCGGCGAACGACATGTGCGTGGTGTACGACGTGTGCGAGAGGGGGAAGGAGACCATCCCGCTCGGGTTGGCCCCTCTCAGAGCTTCGCGTGCGTTGAGGGTCGCGAGCAGCGAGTTTAGGAACACTGTGCGGCCAAAGGAGAATTATAAGCGAGCCGGACGGTATAGTGGATAGCACGCACGCTTGGGCAGGACGAAGTAGAAGGCGATGAAGATGAAGTTGTCCGGCATAAGTGCATACTGTGTAACCGTTTGGTCAGTGATCGGTCCCGGAGGAAATGGTTGGATGAGATTGCTTACCGTGACGAGACATAGTAGAGCACAGAGCCTGCAAGCGGGCATAGCCCAGTCAGAACACAGTCCTATGCTGGAGCAGGCCGAGCTTACCCTGTGAGTGCACCCGTGTTGATGCTGTAAATAATCAGGGTGCGTATAACGGAGTCGGTCCTGTGCACATTCGGAGCATCATGAGACATGCAAAGGTTTAACAAGATTAATAGCCACCCACTTTGAGAAGCCAGTCCTACACTTGATCAGGACCATAGTCATCGCTCCCGCGATGAGCAGGTCTGCTACGACTCCGGCACCGAGGCTCACATACAAGATGTCCTGGATGAGGTTGGATATGAGCGTACACGACGAGAAGCATCGTAGCAGAACGTACAGCGATCTTCGAGAACGCCATGAACGTAGGGACGCTAAAGCTGTTCATCTCGAGGTTAGCGCAATTCAAGAACGTCCTCTCAAATGGGGATGATACCTCTTGACCGAGAACGCTGCAAATGTTCCGCACCCCACCAAGTAAGCCTTGGAGTTAAACCGAGACAGATGGAAGAGAGCGCACCGATGCTGCCACCTGATTAGAACCCGCTCAGCACTTCAGGCCGCTGTTCCACCATCCTCAAGGAACTCGTACTCACCGAATACCGTCAAAGAAGATACCGTCTAGTGGTCGGTGAGCACAGCATGCAAGAGCTAGATGCACTGAATGGAGCACTCACGATTGCGATGCCCAGTAGCAGGTTTCCATGGCTCACTGTGCAGGGAAGGTTCTGAATTATGGTTATCCGATTGAACCTAACCTGGCGGAATGCTTACTCCTCCAAACTCTATGACAGAAGATGCTGCGGTCGACGAACGTGAGCGGGGACGCTAACCTATGCGATGTGATAGGAACCCACGCTCTAACAGTAAGGTCGCTCACGCCCTATCCCCACAGTGCCGTCAGCGAAGGTGACGCCATCGTAGCAGCGGCGCAGACGTACGGTGACAACGATTTGAGCCTTGAAGCGAAGATCATTCAACGACTCTGGAAAGCTAGGCCCCAGTTGACGTACGCACCAATATGCTCCTACGTGTAACAGACAACGGTGAGGCAAATTCAAGGAGAAACGGGGGATAAGGACGTACCATGTTGGTACGGCGAGCACCCTGGCGTCCGAGAAGTTGGTCACGGCGTAGTAGTATATTGCGTGCACGACCAATGCCAGGTGTAGGGTGTCCAGTAGCCTGACAGCCCAATGATTGTAGTTCCCCATCATGATACACGGCAGAAGGCAGGACACTCACCATAACGCGAACACCTGAAAGGAAGCGAGCATTTCAGCGAGCTGGTTCCCGTCACAGAATGATCATGGCTGACCAGGAATCGCAAAAGCAAGGAGTCCCTCTCGCTACGCTTGAAGTATATGTATGTTTGGACTACCGTGACTCCATAGAAGCTGCGGCGACGGAGGGTCGGTGGTTAGTCGCAATGTGATAAAGCTAGGCGAAGGATGCCTGCCATGACGTTGCAATTGTGCCTGTAGTCGAGGATATCAGGAATCGGAGCGAGGAGACGGTAGGTATGAGAGCATACCGAGGAATGCGGCTCCAAGGGTATCGTTGAGGGCCAACTTGCCGGAAGACATTGCGTGTGGGGGAGGGAGAGCGGGGAAGCTTCGAAGGCCTGACGGCATTCAGCAGGCGGTCCGCGGCCTGCATTCTTATAAGACCTGTAACGATCTCATCGAATAAGGTGCAGAGGATGTCAATGAGGATCGGGGCGGTTCTGATACCGTGTTGGCAAGGAAGGTCGGTGTCATATGTCATCGGCGTCCCTACGATGACAGTGGGAAGCGCGAACCACGGAGGGTGCATTCCTTGCAAAGACTCGCACCGTCTCACAGCTAATAAGTAGTTGCCTAGAGGGCATCGAGCACCAGCCTCGCCGGCTGTTAAACCGGCCGTCAGCCGCCAAGAGGAAGATGTGTCGCTCGCCAGATGCACGGCCTGACACAAACGAGACAGAGAAGCAGGGGGCGCAGAGATCATTGCGTCCTCCTATTAGGAGTCCTAAGGCCCTCTGCCGGCAATATTGGGCGTGCACCTTGATTCGCACTGCGAATCTCCAGCGGCGAGGCACGGAACTCTATTATTATTCCGAGGACCGTGGATACCAGGTTTTGAGCCGGAACCTGGCGGAACCGGCTTTCTGTTCCCCAAGGCCTTGCGTGACAGATATGCACGTGACAGATCAGTCACATCGTACCTGTCACCGTCGGCTAGCTCGGTCGGCCTGCCTTGCAGAGTCCGCCAATGCTTGCTTTCCCCCTACTCTCCTATCAGCTTCTATGGTGGTTAGGACTGGAAAAGTGGGTTCCCCCAATAATTCTTGTTATAAATATTTCAGTAAGCCTTTACTCGAGGAAGGGAGACATCCAATTCGTCAGCGCACAAGCAATGATACCCAATACTTACTGTGACTTGAGGGGCAGCTCGAGTGACAGCTCCGAAATTCCGGGCAGAAAGTACTTACTTAGCACAGGGCTCCACAAAGTTCCAGCTCAGAACCTGGTATCTGAACTTGCCTTTAGTGGGCAGAGCTCCTGGTGCCTGCGCACATGCACGCGAGGAAGCTTCTGCTGTCCACATCCACACGACGGGCACAGCAGATGTTTCGGGATCTGGGAAACGGTCAGGAAACGAGGACGGAATCTTCAAGTTTCTCAGGAGTTTCCGGGGTGATTCATGATTGGGGAAACGTGGTGTTTCCTTTGTGTTTTTACAGCGTTTCCGGAGACCAGAAACGGCCCAAGGTGTTTCCACAAAGGGGAAATTGCCAAGAGACGGGCCGGAAACAGGCTGCATTGTCCGGAAACACAATGCTTTATGTCTGTTTCCGACCCATTTCCCCGAAATTCCCTTCTATGAAAACACCTCACCTGTTTCCGATGTCCAAATACACCTGAGAAACACCCAGGAAACTTGTTGTTTCCTGGACCCCGAAACACCCCGAAAATGACCAAGAAACTTGAAGTTTCCGTACCAGTTTCCATTCTGTTTCCTAACACTCGAAACATCCACCTTGCCCGTCGTGCCATGTATTCGTCAGCCTTCGACGCCGCCGGGACACTCGAACTTCTACGCACGTTATGTCCTTCGACGAAAGCGAGGATCCTGATGCAGATGATCGACAAAGGAGGTGCCGCTGTGCTTGAGCACTTGCAGGTCTGATTACTGTTTTCTTTAGGAAGGACACGCCGAACTGCCGGACTTACCTTCGACAGATATGTTCGGCACGTTAGTTGAAGCTTCTGTGTTCGCTGATCGCTTTGAGCTTGTTCGCATTGCGGCTGCTTATTGCCCGTCTACGACCGCCCACGCTGTCTATGTTGTCAACATGAAGAGCACCTTATGAGAGCGCCGTTTGCATATCTAGACAGGCGGCGATCCCTGCGAATGAATCCAATCTTGACGATGACGAGGCCTGCGAACAACAGCAAGAAAGCCTCTCACGGAGGCAGTGGTCATAAGCACCGAGTTTGGATGTACGAGGCTGAGGAGCTCAAGTTAATCTTATCTTCTAACGTCAGGCATAAATACGGTCGTGGCGTGCGGCAAGGAGCCACGGACATGCAAGTAGAAGCTACCTGTACCTCAAGAAGTCAACGTAAGCCATCCAGTTGACTATAGTAGCGTACGCACCTTACATTCTTCCTCCTGTTGCCCGTAGCTAGAAAGGACGCCGTCGTACCCACCGTATCGAACGCCGCAGGATACAGCACAACGGGGTAACGGTAACGCGACAGCATTTCCAGGCCGGAGGCTCGGCCAGCGTGCGTAGTGAAGACGGCGGAGGTAGCACGGAGGTGACAAGCTCATGCCCCTGCTGCACTATCACGTCCTAATGCCTAGGCACCGCCATCCCTTGGATGGGATAATGGGCTCCTTGAGGATAACATAAGTTGGGATCAGGAGTCTGATCGTGCGGTAGAAAGGATGAGTCGAGAATCCACGACGAGGCAACGGCAATTCAGATGGTCGGCGCGGTTAAATGTCCAGCCCGCCGTCTGCTGTAGTCTCGCCGAAAGACATAGCCTCGACTATGGATTCTAAGGATCGCAATAATTAGTCCTACCTCCTCTTCAATCCACGGAGAACAACTTACATGTATAGCTCAACAACGGATACGACGAACTAAGAGTGTCACAAGGTCTAGTCCATCGGTTAACTGACGGAATACCATGCATATAGGGATGTTTAAACTAACCTGAAGAGATTACTCATCTGGAGTAGTTTCCGCAACCTCAACCGCTTCGCCCTCATCCACATCGACCAGATGTATGACGTCCCCCACGTCCTTGTGCCTGAATCGCCACTTCACGGCTCTCAGGGACGTTGGCCGGAGTGTCTGTGTCTTTTTCTCCACCCATGCCTGCCTGAAGTCTTCTTCTGCGTACATCATGTCCATACATGCATCACACTCCCCAGTCCAAAGATTGTCGTTGCCCTCCGACAAGGAGAAATTACCGCCAAGGCCGTAGCTGATCGTCAGGATGACTTCTTGAAGATTGGTAAGGGAGCGCATATATGCAACATAGTGCTCCTAGAAGACAAATACAGTATGAGGAGGAGAAATATCGCGAGCAGCGGGACTTACCGGAAGCCCGACAGTTTTGTCATACGTGATTTCCTCGGGAGAATGGTCTCGGAATGTGGCAAAGCAGCATATATTGCAGAGGCTGCACCAGATAAGGTCCTGAGAGAGCTTCAGTGTACGGAGACCGGGGAACGCGTCAACGATTAGGCGGATGGTCAGTGGAGAGGGCCATGACGTGTCATGTATGTCCAACTCTTGTATGCTTGACGCGATGTGCCTGGGGTAGTCAAAGCGCATGAGGAGCATGGTGTTGGACATCATAGGGTCGAAGTCGATGCGCAACTTGCGTAGGCGGTGGAATGCTCGAAGATTCCAATGGACAGGGAGAATCTGAAGGTCCGTGCCTAGTTCCACACAGTGAAGCTCCCTGCGACACCCTCAGCAGGTGAGATAAGAAGGGCATCACAAGTGTACTCACTTCGTCCACAGCCCGAGCTCTGGCCATTCGGCCAGCAAGTCGTCCGGGGAATGGGCGTAGTAGACCTCGAACCAAGCTTCGAAAGCGAGTTGTCGAAGGACTTTGGAAGCGAGAGTGAGGGGCTCCACCCAGCCCCAGGGAGGCTTTGAGCTATGCCGAGGAACTTCAAGTTTCCGACCCTCGTCAAAGGTGGAAATATACCCGAACACAATGTTGCGCAGAAGTTCTGTGGGTAGTTGCGGTTCAGTGCGAAGCATGAGTTCTGCCATGGTTTCAGGAGGGCTCAGCGTCTGACGCAGGCAGACAGGGAGAAAGTTCAGAGGAGAATGGGTGGAATTGTTGGGGAGGCGGGCTCTTGAGTCAAGGCTGAGCTGGCCAGGCTAGCTCGCCCGAGCATGCGACCTCTCGACAAAGCAAAGGTGACCGACCGGCCGTCGTCCCCGGCTGCGCGGCCCGGCCGACATGCGAGGATTATGGGCGTCTATCCACGTGGGCGGGGTTGTGGCTGGAACACCGAACACACAAGGCAGCCCTGATCCAGAGGCCGTCGTCTCTTCCGTCCTGACCACTTCGTTCCCCTCCTTGCATCCGCTTAGTTCACGCGTTCTTGCGTCCAACTGTGCGCTAATGAGGTTTGCCGCTCCTCGATCTCCGTCTTCATCACCCACCAGGAGGTGAGTCAAACACTCCGCCTGAGTGGTTATAGGTCGTGTTCAACTCTACTTTGTTATAGCAACAGGCGTCATCGTTCCCGCTCCACGTTCGGCGTACCGTCAGGTTCTTCGTCAGAGGATGAGGTCAATGGCTCAGATTCAGAGTCCCCCGGCTCATCTGAAGAGGAATGGTATGGAACAGAGTTGCAAACATCGTAAGCCCACCTCAAGTGAGTATCCTTCACGATCAATCCAAACCATTTCATAGGAAACTTCGGAAGCAGAAGAGCTTGGCAGAACAGTGGCTTATGGAAGATACCCTTGCATCGGTTCGCCGTCGCATAAACCACCACGACCCGTATGAAGAGTGGGAGAAAGAGACGCGGCAAGAAGCATTTGTATGTCCGATTTCCCTCATTTTCACGCAATTTCTTACCTAGCGATCAGCGTGTGGCGAGGCAGAAGCATGCTCAGGACTGCGTGGAGCAAAGGAATGCTCGAGATGAGAGGCGTGCTCATGATGACCAACGTCGCGCTGCTCTCCACGCCCAAGAGCTCAAGGAGGTCGAGTCTCAGCTTGCCGCCATGAACCTTCAGAAGCAACAGGAAGAAGCAACCCTTCGAGCGCAGTGGCAGGAGCGCGACCGCCAGCTGTGGGCCCGCATCGACGCAGTCATCAAGAAGGAGGAGGAAAGGCTGCGCGCGAAACAGGAAGAGGAGAGGAAGAAGCGCGAAGCGGAAGAGAAAGTGAAGCGTGAGGCAGAGGAGAAGAAACGCCAGGAAGAAGAACGGAAACTTAAGGAGGAGGAAGAGAAGCGCAAGCAGAAGGAGAAAGAGGAAGAGGAGGAACGCATCAAGCTTGCCGCTGCGCAGGCTCAGGAAGAACGCGAACTGGCTGAAGCGGAGGCCCGCAAGGCGCTGGGCCATACCACCGCGTTTGAAGATTGGAAACGTGCAAGGGATACATTGAGGGTGAGTAACTCAAAGCTTTTTGCCATGTCCTGACCATAATCGGTGCGTCGTCCAGGCGCTGAAGGCCGGGCCCATGAAGCTTGTGAAGCAGGACAAGAGTCTCAAGACCACCTGGTCCGCCGGTCGTCGCGCAATCACCCCGAAAGTCGGGCAACTCACGAACGACATGGACGTAATTATCCGTGTGGTATGCACAAATTTTCCCCTGTGCCTGTAGTGTGTTAACGTAGTGCTTCGCAGTCTCACGAGATTGTCAATGTCCTCCGGCCCTCGGCAGCGCATCCTCCACCTGTATACCTTGCGCTCTTGTCGTCTCTTGCCAAAGCGATCCTCATGCAAGCGGAGACCGAAGTAACCGCAGAGAAGAAGAGTGCTATTCCTCTTGCGCAGTTGACCGTCAACCTCCTCATGGCCTTAGATGGGTTCGCCGATATCTTCTGGGCCAAGCTCTGCCAGCGCGCTGGAGGCTGGCCAGTCCCGATTGCAGTTCCCCCGAAAGACGTCGATGGTACCGCATTCACTCCCCAAACCCAACGGAAAGCTCATGGCTTCCGCGACTCGGACGAGCTAGAAAGCATTGGAGACTACACCAGTCGTGTTACGGGAATCCTACGGGTCTATTTCACAGTACTTGTGCTGCCCGTCAACCAACCGCTAGATCCTCTCTTCAGGACGCCTCGATACTGGTCCTACTTTTCGAGGATGCTGAAGGACCCCCACCTTCTGGAGAACCCCACCGCGGCGCAAGTGATGTTCAGTAAGCGTCTCCAACTAGCCTTGTGATAGAGGCGTTGTTTTGTTAACACATTTTTGCAGCTGCTTTGGACATAGGTGGGCTTACCGCGTGCGAAGTATGGGGTTCCCAATGGACACGTCTCCTCGCGCTCTTGTTTGAGGGTGTCACTGTGGGGTACCATGGGATGGAAGGCCGTCTCATCGGAGGGAAGTCCCCCGAGGGCAATGCTTCACGGACGCGGTTGCAGCTTGAGGTCGAGCGTATCATGACTGCTGCGTCAACGATGGCAGTTGGATTTGCATCATGATTGCTACACGACATCTGACGACTTTGTTTGGTCTTCACTCCATGTCTGTGAGTGCTACAGATACTCATTAGTGTATATTGGCTGCACTTGTATTCTATCACGCGCGTATTGTCACCCGTCTTGCGGTGCTGCAACACTCATGATGATATATTGATCGCGTCGTGCCTCGTGTTCTGAATCTGAAGTCGGAATCCCGGCTGGACGGAAGGCAACGGCTGCGGCGGATGATGCACATCTGTCACAGAGAGAGGCAGGATGCGGCTGGCCGGGCAGGCGTGTCACGCGTGCGGTGGGAGGTGCGGCAGAGATGCCTGGCTGTCCGGGTTGCCTTCTCCCCACAACTGAATTCCTGCCTCCTGTCGCCGGAGCGCTCTATCCACACTGTAAACTATCCTATTCCTATCCAAAAGGCCCGCACGCCTCCGCCATTCCTTATTACGCTTTCGATTCTTCTCTGTACATGTCACCATGGCCGCCGGTCCCGCTACCACCAACGGCAAGACCAGCCACAGGCACGCCGCCTCCGTCTCCCAGGCGCAGAACCACAAGGCCCAGCTCGCGAACGCGTACAACGAGCTGGGAAAGGAGCTGTCATCGCAGAAGATTAGGGTTGTCGGCAACTACACCCTGGGGAAGGTCATAGGAGAAGGTGAGTACTCCGCGGTCCCCTCCCCCACACTTGACCCTCCGCGCTGTTCCATGGAGTGTGTACGCGGGCCCAGGTGACGGGTGCTGACACTCGCCCTTGAAGGGACCTACGGGAAGGTGCGGATGGGCACACACCGTCTGACGGGCACCCGCGTCGCCATAAAGCAGATCCCAAAGGCCATGTCTGCCGCGCTCACCCGCGAGATCCACCACCACCGCCAACTCCACCACCGGCATGTCACGCAGCTGTATGAGGTCATCGCGACCGAGTCCAGCATCTGGCTCGTCACCGAGCTCTGCTCCGGCGGCGAGCTCTTTGACTATCTCGCCGAGAAGGGACGGCTGAACGAGGAGGAGACACGGGTCCTGTTTGGGCAGCTCTGCTTGGCCGTCGCGTACGTCCACGACAAGGGGATCGTGCATCGGGACCTGAAGCTGGAGAACGTCCTGCTCGACGAACGATGTCGAGTGAAGCTCGGTGACTTCGGGTTCACTCGGGAGTTTGACAGGGGGACGCTCCTTGAAACGTTCTGCGGGACCACAGGTTACGCTGCTCCTGAGATGCTGTTGGCCCAGAAATATCTCGGACCAGGTGCGTCATCTCTCTCAGACTATTCTCTCTCAGATTATTCCGGACATCGCACGACGTGGAGAATGTACGATGCGCGTCCCATCCCACTCATGCCTTCCATTCACCCGACGTTGGAAAGCTTGTCGCGGGCACTTAGCCTGGATGCGTCTTGAATTATCCAAGACAGCAACGACAAAGCCTTCTATCGTTGGTATGCGCGTGGTGCCAGTCGACACCGACTTCTCTGTTACATAATTCAGGCCTGTTCTTGCCGAAGGTACTGACATCCCTCCCAGAGGTAGACGTCTGGTCGCTAGGCGTTATCCTGTATACTCTATTGACCGGGACTTTGCCCTTCGATGACGATGACGAGAGCCTCATGCGGGAAAAGGTTATCAAGGGGGTGTACGATGACCCTGAATGGCTCTCAGATGGTATGTCCTGAGGTCGTTCGTTGGTGCATCAGACTTATTCAACGTTGACACCCTCAGAGGCCCGACAATTGCTCTCTGGTATCCTACAGGTCGAACCCACAAAACGACTGACCATTGCCCAAATCCTCACGCACCCCTGGTTCACCGTCGTTACGAATCATACAAATCGCGATTCCATTCAAAGTGCTCCTACCATCTCACGGCCTGCCTCCCCGACACAGCTGCAAATAACCACGTCCCTTGATCCCCAACCTCTGTCTGCCTCCACGATATCCGACGGCACTTTCCACACTGCCCCATCCGACATCTGCCCTTCCATTCCTGCTACCCCTGATAACAAGTCCCTTGACGAGCTTACGACCGATTCACACAGCACCTACAAGATACTTACCGCAGCTCTCACTCGTTCTCCGAAGACAGGCCCGTCGGAGAGCGTCTCCGAGGAAAGTAACGGCATTGCAGACCACAGTGTCGAGACTCCCTCTCGTCCGTCCTTCGCTCGTGCCGACAGCAGCTCAAGCAGGCTGCCGCCGGCATATCCAACCCGAACGCCGGCCCGTACAAAGCGTCGCTCAGTCTCTTCGACCCTTTCTGATCATGGGCCGACCGTGTTCGAGAAGTCCGCAGTTCCACAACCCCCTCAGGACTTCTCTTCCCTTCTTCACACCCCTGCGCCCCTGATCTTCAGCACGGACCTCGAGCGCGACTTGCTAACCTCGATGAGCATGCTTGGTTTGGACACGGGACAGATCGTGCACTCAGTACTCACCGATGCGTGCGACGCGACGGGTGCGCTGTGGTGGATGCTTAAGCGCAAGGCGGAGCGCAAAGCACTCGAGGAGGTTACGAAGAAGCCCGCAGAGCAACCGGCCGAGGTCCCGGAGGAACGCCTTGCCGAAGTTCCCGTGCCCGTGCCCAAGGACGACACGGAAAAAGAGAAGGAGAAAGAGAAGGAAATGCGATCCGAGACTCGGCGCGACAAATCCTATGGTCGGTCGTCCCAACATCGCGCGCATCCAGATGAGGGAAAGCCGTCCTCCGTCGGCCGCTCCAGAGAGTCGCGCCCTCCAATCCCTCCGGCGCTCATACCCGTCCACTCCGCACCCGAGCTGCAATTCATCCCCGCCACCCCTACTGTTCCTCAGACCAAACGGCCGAGCACCCCTCCCCGGACTATTTCTCCTACGAATCCACTCCTTTCACCTACTCCCTCTTCAACAGTAGAGTCGTTGTCCAAATCCACTCCAGCCACTCCGAGCGGCTCGAAGGATAAGGACAAGGATACCCAGAGCTCTAAGGGCCGCAAGAACCGCGCTGGCAGCGTGAGCATCATGCAACGTGCTACTACAGCCCTCGAAGCCGCAGGCCTGGTCCGCAAAAAGTCGGCTGAGGCTGTGCGTGAGGAGCGCGACCGACGCGAGCGCGAGGAGAGGGAGAAGCAAGGACAAAAGAACGGGGCCAGCGCAGAGGAACCTCGTTCCTCGCACGGAAGTGGCTCTGGCAAGCTTATGAAGACCCCGCCCATGCGCGCTGTCAAGGATGCCACCCTCTCGTCGACACCGCCTCCCGCGGAGCTCAACGGATCTCAGGGACAGGTCGGGTCGCCTTGGATCCTGGCGGGGAAGCAGTCACCTCCTCCGGACACCGGATCGCCGGCGGATACCCTTACGTCGCTGCCGCAAATCCCTGCGCGAGGTAGCAAAGTTTCGGGACACCGGAACCGCGCAAGTCTGCTCTCAACATTCCAACGATGGTTTAGAGAGGATCCCAAGGGGAAGCGCAAGGAGGACCCCGCGACTCTCCTCGCGCTTACGCAGAGTTCGTCGATGAACAGCACTGGCTCGAGCCCTATATCGCAGCGGCACAATGGCAGGGGCACTGTCAAGGGTCGCTCAGCTGGACGAGGGAAGGCCTTTGGCGGGGGTCGGGGCAAGACTGCAAACCGTGGCAAACGCGCCTCAATGTCTTCGCGCCGCTCGAGCAGTGTCAATTCACGTCGTTCGTCGACATCAATGCAGTATGGAGTGCTCGAATCTCCACCTTACTCTGCTTCGCGGCAGCGCAGTGACTCTAATAGGCGGTCGTTCGGCAGCCGCACGCCGAACTCTGAGCGGGAGGAGTTCATGTCGCGCCCCAGCTCGATACATAGCTTCGTCAATCACCCGCGCCATCGCAAGTCTCCCTCGGCGAGCTCCGCTGGCTCCATGTATGTCACCCGCACAGCGTCCCCGCTGCCGAAGAACCACCGCCGCGCTGGGTCGGGATCCTCGACACGCGTTGTGCGGCAGATTCAGATGACACCGAGCGGGAGCGGGGGCAAGCAACCGTCGCATCTACGCTCGAACTCCGCGTCGTCGGTGCACTCGCTGCAATCATCCCGCCCAGGGTCGCTATATGATCTGTCCGAGACGGACAGTCGACGAAACAGCTCCCCGAACAAGGCCGCGATGCGGCGGTCTACGGACGAGACACCTCGCCGATCCCACGCAGCGTTTATCGCGCACAAGAGGCAGACGCCGTTCTCGAACCCGAACGGGAGCGGGTACCTCAACTCTCTGGGCCGCTCGAGCTGGAAGAAGTCTTGGGGCCTCGAGCCCCCGGGCTGGCAGACGCGGACGGCGCATCACCAGGTGGAGGTCCTCGCAGTCTACCCGCCAGAGGTGCCCGGGATCCGCGACGTCTTCTCTGGGAGGCACTCGCTCAGCGTGGGCGAGGAGGACGACTGGGTGGACGAGGACGATGAGAGCCCGTCATACGTCGGCGGGCTCGGGCAAATGCCGTCCTCGGCGAGCAGCGCGATCACGACGTTCACGCAGGCCGAGTCCCCGCTGCTATCGCCGCCTCTGCGGAGCGCGCCCGCGCGCACTGGGGGCGGCTCGAGCAGCACGAAGCGGGGTCCGTCGGAACTGGGCCGTCTCATGGTCGGGAATGTGCCATCGCGGGCTGCGCGGGGCAAGGCGAACCGGTCGCCTGCCGGGCGCAGCTCGCCGCTGCCCACCGAGTCTGTCTTCGACGCGGCGGCGGGAGAGCCGCGGGGGGGACGGAGGCAGTTGCCCAACGGACGGGCTGGACCGGCGTTCAGGGGCATCCAGGAGGAAGACGAGGACGAGGAAGAGTAGGGTTTACACGTTTGTTGGTTTTTACGAACGGAGTGCGCATACACATTCCGCTACCTCCTTCCTGATTGAGGACTGTTGTCTGGTACATACGTAGAGGGCCTTTGATTCTGCATCCGGGTTACTATCCTTATCCGTCCCCTCATTTCCGATGTTCTTGCATCCATTCTGTCTGTCTTTCCGATCCAAGTACCATACAGTGACGTTTCTTCCGATTTCCTGAGACAATAAGTTGGATACCCTGTACGCTTAGCGGATCGTGATTTAGTGCACCAGCTCCTGGACTTGCTAGTTGAACTGCCAGTTGACTGCCACTTAACCCGTCAGCCTCGGAGGCCCGGATCTTTGATGACGAAGATGAGATGAGTGGCCCGGGAGTTGCGTTCGCAGCAGCGGGCGATGCTGAACTCAATCCAGGGGCTGCAGTGCTTGTCCGTGTTTGGTTCGGGCTCCTCCGCCGCCTCCGTCACCAGCCGCCCTGCTCACGACCACCACCAGCCCCTCACGACCACCGACGCTTTCTTTCTCCTCTCTCCCGTAATTCGGTCAGTCACCCTCCGCTCTCACTCTCTGCCACTCTAGCTTAACTCCACCACTTCCTCTCCTGCGACTTCACGCGATACAGCGATGTTAGTGACCCTCTCATTCTCGGTTGTTAACGCTCTAACCTTGCTTTCGCCTTACTATTCCTTGGCTTGCCATGACCCTTGGCACGCACCCCTGCGCCCCCGATGTCTTCTTACAGGTCTGAGCCTTACGACCCCTACCTGCCTCGCGGCGGCTCCTCTTCCAACCCGGCTGGCGCGGGAAACCCCAAGACGGCTGCCATCCAAGCCCAGATTGATGACACCGTCGGCATCATGCGAGAGAATATTACAAAAGTCGCTGAGCGGGGAGAGAGGCTGGACCAGTTGCAGGACAAGACAGGTGCGTGTGCTCGTCGCTTGCTCTGACCGTGGTGCGTGGTGGCGGCGGAGGGGGGGATGGTTACTGCGCGAATGTGGCCACCGCCTCGCCTAGGCCGCCGTGTGAGCGAACTGGCTAATCGGGCTGTGCTTCTTTTCATCCAGACAACCTCGCCGTGTCCGCACAGGGCTTCCGTCGCGGTGCGAACCGCGTCCGCAAGGTACGTTCGCGCTCCCTGTATGTCCGTCTTGCTGGGACTCATCGCGCCACCTCGTTATTTAGAACATGTGGTATGTACACCTCCGTGTTTGATCATGTTAGCCGCTGAAATGTCTTCGAACTTAGGTGGAAAGATATGAAGGTGTGCACCATCTCCGTTCTTCGTTCGCGTCGCCTGTCAGCTCAACACCGTGCTTCCCTAGATGAGGATCATCATCGGTGTCGCGATTGCCATCATCATCGTCATCATTATCGTCTCAATCGTGAAGGCAACGAAGCACTGAACGTATATGATCCTCCACCTTACCCCTCCGCTCCCCCCACTTTACGTTTGTGCGTCTTTCATCGGCTTAGCGGGGCCGTCTTGTTGTTTTATATCTGTGCGCGCAGTCCTAATTCGCAGTCGGCCTATATACTTTTTGGTGCGGATCCCTCATGTGTTCTATGTTCTAAACCCGGACCATATAGCTATTTCCTCGTTCGTATCGGACCACTGTGGAGCGCGCAGGTATGCGGCTGACGTCGCTGTGTGCGGCGTGCCTGTTAGTATCACAAGCAAATGCTTAGGCGCGCAGTCACGCAGGTGCCTTGCGCTGCGGATCTTCCGTGAATTCTGGCCTACGCTCCGAGTCCAGAAAACGTTGACATCGACGCAACTTTTCAGTCTATTTCTGTCATTTTCATGCCCTTCAATGCGCATGGGTCACCGACCACCGCGCTCCTGTTCTCTATCCGCGACATGGGGGGGGGGGGGTGGCGGCATAACAGGGATTGGACGAGCAGCGCACGGTCAACCCTCAACACGGTAGAGGTTCGTGGCTAAGAAAGTCGAGGCATGTGTCGCATGAAGGCTGGACTCTAAAAGACAGTACGTCTCGCGCACTCGAGGATCCATCAAAGTAGACTATTCTTACTGTCTTTCTCTCGTCCCACAGACGGCATCGCATATGGCACCCCCACGGTTGCTACCTATCCGGTCCTTCCGATATCGATGTGTGAACATTGGGGTAGAGCGTGTGGTTCTTGAATATGGGACTGTTCAGCGCTCAGCTCGGACTCATTCTTGCAATTGGTTGAGTGGCTGTGAGTTCCAAATTGCACTTTTTCGATGTTCTTTGAGTCATATAGAGGATACAGATCTAATGATGTTTTCATTAGCCGACAACTTACAGTATGTTGTTTCAATTGGCTCCTGGACCATGCGCGCTTTCGCATAGCCTACGGGATACGGCTGAGCCGAATCCTCGGCCTCATGTCCTGATCTCCCGAGTTTGCTGTCAGCTAAGGGTGCCAGACGAATCATGATGCATGATGGATAGCATCGTTGGTCCGCCTCGCACTCCCTCCGGCATCGGGAACTTGATGTCTCACATATAAGGGCCAACATGACCTGGTCCACGTCAGGGTATCTTTGTGTGCCTACACATCTCGTTTCTTCTAGTCATGTCAGCTCTCGCGGACCCATTGGTCAAGGTGCCGCTGCTCTTGCTCACCGCATACCTGAATTACGAAATCTGGAACTTCCCCACCGCCCCGTCGGCTGCGAACCGCAAGAGGCAGGAGAACAAGGATCTCATCACGCGTATCGTCACCTTGAACGCTCTATCCACAAAGTTGACGATGGTGAGTGCGACCGTCGAGCCCGAGATCATACGCTCACACCTGACTTGCAACCGCCGCCAGATGGCCATCTGCGGCTTGTGCTTCGCAGAGGCGTCTGTCATCCTCGGACAGTCCTCCTACTCCGGATCGCTCCCCCCGCTCGCCCTCCTCGCGCCGCTCTTCGCCCCCAATGGCAGCTCGGCTGTCACAGCGACAGCGCCGCTCCCCGTCTACCTCTCCGCGCACAGCCTCGGCGCGTTCGCCCTCATCGCCGCGGGGGGCGCGTTCCGGCTGTGGGCGATGCGCACGCTCGGCAAGTTCTTCGTCATGGAGGTCTCGCTGCAGAAGGACCACCGTCTCGCGACGCGCGGGCCGTACGCGCTCGTGCGCCACCCGAGCTACGCCGGCTACGCGCTCATCGTCGCCGGGGACACCCTCTTCCTCCTCGGCGACGGCTCGTACCTCTCGGCCCTCGGGCTGTGGGAGAACGCAGTGTGGGCGGCGCTCGCGTGCGCGGTGGCGGGGCGGTCGCTGTTCGTCGCGACAGTGCTGATGCCGCGGCGCGCGGGGAGGGAGGATGCGGTGCTCAGGGAGGAGTTCGGGGTGCAGTGGGAGGCGTGGGCGGAGAGGACGCCGTACAAGCTGCTGCCGTATGTGTTTTGAGGGGGGGATGGTGCTGGAGATACGCACAAAGGGCACGCACGGGTGGCTGAGCGAGCTGAGACAGGAGGGGTTAGAGTTGTGTGGTGGTACGCGTACTACAGCCGGTCGTGACACTGCAGTCGATCCCCTATGGGCATTTTATCAACCTGCGTGTCGCCGCGAGCTGTGCCGCAGTGCTCGTCTTACGTGCCAGGCCTTCTGAGTTGGTTATGAAGATTACGGTTGGCCACCGCTACGGCGTATTGCTAGCTTCGACAATTGAAAAAGTGAATATCCATTATGGGTTTATGCAGACCTCGAGGCCCGGTACCTCTCACACTCCTCCAGGCTCATACGTATCTTAGGTTGTGGTGGGTCAAGGTTCGAAAGCCTCCTGTCCTCCAGCGACGCGCCCTCAGCTATTGGTCATGTAACTCGACGCATTTGAGGGCTGCTCGCCCGCAAAAGCCACAGAGCGATAGATACCACTATGACCGGTGCTCTGGGCGGCGCAGCGGTATCTGGTGGCGCGAGCATACATATACGAGATCTAACGACATGAGGGGCACGAGCACAGCCGAAAAAACTGCACTCCTGCCCCCCGTCCTCGAGTCAACTCTATACTTTGAGATAGCCGCATTTAATATGGTACAGTACGTGTTGGTTTTCTCACCCGTTCCCAGTCCACTCCAGCCTCACGATAGCGGCAGGAACTACCGAGACCCGCGTCCGTCGTCTTCTTATACACCCTCCCGACTGTCGTCGGCGGTGACGATAGCATCCGACCTTCCGACTGTCAACGAAGACATCGAGTTGGCCTCGCCGACGGAGACCTCTAATAACCCCTCCGAGACGGACGTTCTGATGATGAACCAGGTTCGCAGGCCAAGGGCAGCATTGCTCAACCAGCCTCCGCCAGGGCGGAATGCTAGAGTTCTAAGAAAGAAAACCACCGGTGAGCACATTCACATTCAGCGTTGTAGTTGGCTGAAGGTAAATTTCGCTTACACTGTCCCTGCGTTATCAGCACGGTACCCGCAAAACAACTTGAACCGCTCCAGCGCATACAGCTCGAGCAGCACCCTGCGGATAAAGGTATGTCGGCTAATCTCTGCGGTTTATCATCCTGTGAAGCTCATGATCACCCACCCACCAAGCCGAAATGGTGAGCAGAGCACTGTTGAAGTTCGACACACATTAATCCAGAACTGTTCTGTGCGATGTAGGCGAAGATCGAGTAAGGTGAGCATCATCGGCCCTCTAATATGTCAAGGGGGGTCTACTCACCACTGCGACCGGCGAATAGCGCTGTCTTATCCTTTCCGCAGCAGTTGGAAGTGTTTTCGCGGCCATCGGACTCGGCACCTTCATAATCATTTGGGCCGTTAGATACCAGCACACACCATGAACAGTCCTCGCACATCCCATTGTGCACCTTTTCGATGTAGCTCTAGACAATAGAAATAGATGAACGTATTTTTTGCTTGTGTCTCCATATCCTCCTCACCTGCGGCAGTGGGCTTGGGGATCTACATCACAAACGGCGTCCTGACGGGGACCTTCAGGAGTCGCTGGATGCCGAGTATGTAACAGAGTACGGCGGCAGCCTTCCCCGCGTGCTGGGTGGAGCTAAGGTTTGGGCTGACACAAGAGACCGCTCCGACGTTCTCCGTAGATCGCTACCGGTAAGATTCTTGAGAATACACCGGACCCAGAGGGTCGCGGGGCCTGTGTGGGCGCGGTTCTGTGTGCCTTCATTAGAAGGGGACACGCTCGGTTCAGGCCGTAGAAGTGAGCGAGTGTAAGGCTATACATTTTCGAGATGAACGGCGGCCAAAAAGGACACCTGAAGGGAGGGTATGTCCGCCTAGCGACCGGTGACGGCGACTTGGAACGCCTCAAATGCGAGCATGGGAAATGCAAATACCTGGAAGCTTAAGGGTGGTAAGGTGGGGAATAAAATGAAGCGCACATCATGCGCACTGAATGTATGAAACTTCGACCTGCTCCGCGAGCGCGATGTCGTACATCCGGAAGCCCACGGGGACGCCGGGGCTGCCAGACCCCCACAGGATATCGATGGACTTGACGAAAGTGATCGAGGCCATGTCGTTTTCGCTCGGGGGGGCGGTTATCTCCAGGAGGAGCTTTTGTGATATGTGTGATTCACGCAAGATTTGAAGGTTATCCTCTCCCTGGCAGCTCATGGAACATCCTGCAGACGATCCTCGGCAGCCTGAGGGTGTATCGCGTGCTCGCTGGCTGGGAAGTGTGAGATCAGCGCCGTGTTCTCTATGACGTGTAGGCGACCTACCAAACACTGAATAAGGGGAGGAAGCTGGGGGAAGGTCAATTGACGGAACCATTGGCAGGAACGCCGTCCAGGGCAGCTGCAAGGAACAAGTCCCAGTCTTCGACTTCGCAGCCCCGTCGCGGCACAGACCTCGGCAGCGGCCGGTCCACGTGCCATCATCCGCTCAACCCACGAGCGCTCATGAGCCTCATCTTGTCCGCCGACGTCGACCATGGGCACTCCCCAACCGGACGCTTCCATGGCGGACAATACCTCGTTGCCACGGGGTCAGAACGTTCGACGGCCGATCTTGTGCCATGAGCTGTAGCGGAGAGGTAAGCACGCCTTCCCATGGCGCAGCCGCACACGCTAACTGGACGCCTTCAGTTGTGACGACATCAGGTCCCCAGGCGTGCAGTCCCCCACCACGCCCCACTAATAGCCGAGCACCCCTGCGAATCCTCTAGCTGAGAATACATCCATACGTCTGCGTGAATCGGTCCCTACCCCTTCAGAACATCCGGTGTGCCACGGATTCTGCATTCGGAAAGTCGAGTGTAAGACGGCGCAGTCACACGCAAGCTCCGCGTCTTCGCTTCCCGTTCCCAGAGCCGAGGCGTCCGCTCCTTCAGGATTCTTCTGCATGGAGCACCCGGTCGCGCCGCCGAACCCTCCCGAAAGGTGGGATCCGCCTCTTCGCGCCTATGGAAGCTTTATAGATGCTACCGTGTGTCCCCGCGCCTTCATGTCTCCCCTTACCGCCTCCACGACGTGAACCACCCGCATACAATGGCTGCAGTTACCATGGACGATACGCTGGGTGCAGCTTTCCTAGGTACGTCCACATGTTCTCGCAATCCAGCATGGAGCAACCTGGTATGGAGGACGGCTGGGCGCTGAGTGCTGACCCTACGTAAAGGCACAATTGCAACTTCTTGGTGAGCCATTCTCCAAGCGAGCTACACAACTGTCCTAACGTGCCTATAGCTTATACGGCATCACTGTGGTGCAGACCTATATATACTACAAACGCAACGGGTCGGATCCGATATATCTCCAAGTTCTGGTTAGTTGTCAGACCGCCCATACTATCCTTTACTGATTCCTCGAGGACACAGGTTTTTCTTTTGTGGTCAGTCTCAAATTCCGTGTCTCTGTTATCCAACGCGAAGTTAAGGGCAGCGAGCTAGGGTGCTAGACAGCTTACATCTAGCGTTGATCGTGCATGCTGTGTACTTCTACGCTGTTACGAACTTCTCGAATGTTTTCAACCTTCTGGTACCAATATGGTACGTCGTTGCTCAGTCTTTTGCACCTTTACGCCTCTGAGTGTATAGTCTTGCAGGAGTATATTGGTAGGTCTACTGACCATCGGTGCGCAACAAGGCAACTAACCATAGGATTGAAGTCTCAAATCATAGTCACGGTATGTCTACCAAAATCATGTCTGCGTATATTCGTGCCAACCTTCGCCAGGGCGTGAGCGACCTTGCTGTTCGGGGGTATGTTCCTTGCCAGTCCCGTTGTCCTCATGCTAACCTTGGTGGTAGGGTGTTCTGCCACAGAGTCTGGAAACGTGCGTATTTAGTCCGGTTATAAAAAGGTGGACCATATTAAGAGCTCGACAGTGAGCCAGCAGAACTACTTGTTGACGATGGCGATTGTGGGTAACAATTTGCTTCCAAGATGATAAACAATCTGATCAACGCCGGACTTTAATAGATAATCGCTTCTCTTACTGTCTTCAGTAAGCTCCTTCTACCCACTCATTGTGGTTCAAAACATTCATATACCTTTCTGATCAAATTAGGTGGAAGCATCGGTACGTGTGTTAGCCCCTTTAGCCAATTGTACCCATGGACTGATGCATGCCTCGACAACAGTTTTCGCTGTAAAGGGGTGAATCTGTTCGTTCCTTTCAGTCGTTTAGTCACTGACCTTTTCTACAGCTTTATGTTACCATCATTTACCCAGCTGTACAAGATATCTGTACGTAGTCCATTCCAACAATGCTAACCAATTACTCACAGTTCATACAGGATATTCTCTATCTGAGTTTGGGATCGGGGGTGGTAGCAGATGTGCTCATTGCCGGGTCCATGTGCGTCCTCCTGGCGAAGCGTAGGACTGGGTTTACCAGGTATTTTTACTCGACATTACAGATACTGGGCCCCCCAACTGATCGTTGAATCACAGAACAGATTCTGTGGTTCGCGTTCTAATGATGTACAGTATCAACACTGGTGCTCTCACGAGGTGAGTTGTCCACGGGCGCTCTCATACTACTCGCGCTTCTCGAATTCCGTAAAGCTAATGCACGCCTCCATTCTCAGCCTTTGTGCCCTCCTCACGCTTCTCACTGTGCGTCCTTTCGTTCAGTTAACCTCATGCGCAGCAGCACCCTGACGTCCAATGTTGCCACTATGTATGCGTACAGTACGCGAGCATGCCCGACAACTTCGTCTTCATGGCATTCTACTTCGTGCTTCCCAAACGTGCGTTGGCCTCAGAACCCAGCCTTCCCTGCACGTTCACACGAGTCTCATGTCCGCGGGTGCTTGACAGTGTTCTTGAACTCGTTGCTGGCAACGCTCAACGCACGGCGGCCGCTCCGGGAGACGAATTCGGGTGGGGACTTGGTCTCGATTCCCCTCTCGAACACGACGAACTCGCGGCTGTCCTTCTCTGGAAGGCCGCAATATAGCCACAGTCATGCTGGGCATGATGACCCGGTGAGTATCTGTCGTTTTCCTGTGGCAATTTGTCCCGTATGTCCGTGATTCTTCCTCTGATGGGTTTCATAGTTGAACCTTCGGATACAGGTTCGAACGACGACCGACATCAAGACTGATCCTGATCCTGAAGAAATTGTTGAGGAGGCAAGTGCTTCTCCATGCGAATCTCAATGTGTTGCGTACTTACGGCACGACCCGTCACGTCCATATTAGGAATCAAAGCCGTGGCCGTCTGTCTATAGCAGGGCAGGTACCCCCATGGCATTTGCTGTGTAGAGAGACGAGCCCGCTGTCGACTCAGACTGGTCTCGATGATCTTGCAACTCACCCCGTCCCTCACATGACCCGACATATTCACTCGCGCGTAGAGCCTCCGGAATGCAATGCATGTGTGTGTATTACTTGTTGAGAAGTGGAAGCCGTGATCGGGAAGCTTGTGTCACGGGATTCGGCAGTTGTTCACCAGTTCCCCGGACCCGCGGTGTTCCTTCCCTGGAACCCTACTGCCCCGCATTATTCTTCAACTTAGTTCCGGCATGTAAGCAAAGCCATCGACCGCCATAAGGGTTGTAGGCGACGTTCTGCATATGCGCTGACAACGGAGCCGAGCGGTGCGGTGAGTTCTAGCCTCGATCTACCGTGTGGCGTCTCCGATGTTGAGCGAATCCTACCTATCCATCAGGACGTATACAGCTCTTGGATATGGACGAGCCTCCACGGTGCAACTTCTCGAGCCTCGGAGCCTCACGGCCGATACACATGAACAGACACTATTTCTAGCCCATGCGAAACAGACAACTGTTTTCGTCCTCAGCGTGTTACTGCAACGTTTCACCTTTCCACGATGACGTATGCGATTGAGTTAGAGCAGACACCGTGCAATCGCTATCAATTCCGAAGCAGTCTACTCACCTGCCACCAGGTAAGCGCACTGATGGCAAACTGTTTAACGTGTTAAAACCTTCTGCTGTGACCAGCAGATGGTTGGGATCCTATTATGATTCAGGTTCTGGAGGGGGGGGGGGCAGTCGCGATGCCAATGAATAGCACCCCACCCTTGCGGTATCCCTCACACAAATCTGTGGCCTTCTTGGCATTCCCAGGTCGCCCACGAGCTTCAGCCCCGATGCTCAATTCGGGATCCCAGGCGCGAGTTGTAGATATACTTCGAAAGGGTCCCTCTCAAACGACTTTCCTTCCACTCTGCTCCAAGCCTTCCGTGCCAATGAGCGAGTTCACGCTCCCGACAGGCGTTTCCATCCACAATACGCTGGGAGCTGCGTTTGTTGGTGCGTCCCATGAATGCCAGCCATGCCGTTACGACGCTAGCTGACAACGATATGTCCGTCACGACGTTGTAGGGAACATCGTCGCCGCTGCGTAAGCATGCGGGACCCAGGGGGAGATACGGGACTAATGATTATTTCTCAGACTTTATGGCCTGACCACCCTCCAGACATACACGTACTATGGACGCAGCGCCGAAGATCCAAGGATATTGAAGTATCTGGTACGCCTCAGTCGCTCACCTCTGCGACCGAACAAAGGTTTCCTCATGCTTTCCCTGGTCAGATTGGTATCTTGTGGTCCGTCTTCTTGAACTCTCGAGAAACTGCGATAAGCCCTTATCGTCAGCAGGATATTCGATACCCTACATGTGGTCCTCATATCGCATACGGTATATATGTACGCCGTGACGGGCTTCGGGCAGATCCTTGTGCTTTTGGAACCGACTTGGTACGTCCCTTATCGTAATCGTAGACGGATTCAATCTGACGACAGCACCCTAGGAGTGTGTTAGTGAGTTAGTCGCTGCTGATGTCATCTCCGATGATCAACTTTGAATCACCAGGTTGCTGTTATATTGACGGTTCGTCTCCACCGCTCTCACCTATGCACCCGAGGCCCAGATGGCTTGCATTCATAGGGCACAAGCGACGGTCTTGTCAGAGCGTACGTCATGCTGTTATTTCTGCAAGAAGGCGATAACTGACGATTCGATGTTTCAAGTATTTTCTGTTACCGGATATGGGTTTGTGGGTAGACCAGCACGAGCTGTACCCTACTCCAGCTGACCTGGCAACCATTTCACAGTGAGCGGGAGAAACTGGTTCGTCTGCGGAGCAGTGGTGAGTAGAAGTCGATTGTTCTGAACCGGTTTCAGACACAAGTATTGAATGATATCGTCTAGACAGTGTCCTCCCTCCTGGTGCTAGGTCATTTTGTTTCTTTTGATTAAACATTGTGGGTTGCTGACCTTGAGATGACAGCATGCAGCATCGGTCGGTACTCGTGCTTATATGGGATCGCCATCGGCTGACTTGATGGTACAGCTTACCCCGTCAAGAGGTAGTGCATATCGATGATATCGTTCACCGCATGTGCCAAGACTGACGGCTTTGTCAGCTGGCAAGAGTTCCATTCATTTATAGAACTTGAAGACATTTCTGTGAGTTAATGCCATTTGCTTTTATAATACTGATTTGATCACCTCGGGTTTGGCTAGTGGTTGCTTTACCTTGGCCTTGCTTCTGTCGCCGTCGCGGACTCCTTTATCTCCGCAGCACTGTGCTGGCTACTGACAAGAAGACGAAGCGCTTTCAAGAGGTTTGTGGGCTCCATATTCCTCAAACATTCGTTTATTCACCTGTCTGCTACAGAGTAGAGAATATGATTCGAACCCTAGTCTTGTGGAGCGTGAACACGAGTGCACTGACGACGTGCGTGCATCACACAAGCCGTCTGTCACTGTACTGACTATCATGGTGTAGCGTCTGTTCATTGATGTCTCTCGTTATGGTTGACTTTCCATCTTCTCTGATCTATCCTTGACGTACTAAAGTCTTTCCAGTACGCAGTATTTCCACATACCATGATCTACATCACCTTCTATTTCCTACTTCCCAAGTGTAAGTCCCTCTCGTCTCGTGACTGCGGATATCCGTGATGATTACTGTTTGCAGTTCTACTGAACTCGTTGCTTGGAACGCTGAACGCGCGGCGGTCCTTACGAGACAACATATCTCGCGACTTTGTGACGATACCCCTATCTTCAGTCACGACGACCAACCGGGAAATGACTGGTGCTACCCGCATAATATCAGAGTTGAACGACATGGTGCGCCCCTAACGCCTGCTCTACGTTCTGAAGCATCGCCCTTATCGCAGTCAACTGCAGGAATACCCGAAGGTGGAGGAAGGCCATGAAGATGACATGCACGTGGTGCAACATGCGTTCTGAGGAACTGTATCACCCACCGGGTTCCTAGCTTCCTTCGTTCCCCTCGGTGATCCTTATCCTTATGTTTTATATTAGCTTATTTGAACCAGCATATCATGCGTCCGTCTACCTTTCTCGCTCACAAGTTTTGTTCAGCTTTCATCAGTTGAACCCGGGAATTGCAGTAGCCCAGGATGCGACGTATCGCATAAGCACCTCGATCCATGCCACATATCTTGACTTCCCTGCCAAGCTGGCTTCTGATTCAGTGTCGGCGAACACGTATCATTCGGCATTACATCTATCTGTCACGAAGCATAGATTTTGGACAACCCAAACTCAGGCAGTCTGATTTTCCGGCCAACCCGTCCCGAACAGGCTCAGTCGATATCAAGCCACCTTTTCACGACGTATCATATGGCCTGGTCGCACCATGCAACGATGCAACACACGGCAAGGCGCAACGCTGTAAAGTGAGCCCCCTCATCAATTGCCTTTTCTCTCTTGCTAACGATGCCCGGCTCACTCGTGGGCCGATCGGCATATAGCAGCTGTAGGTGACTGATTGTATTCCGTATACAGACCATCTCACGTTCATTATAAACATGTCCAGTTGTATGCGGGATGGCAATAGAGGTCGTTCACGTGTTCCCTCGCCTGCCATGGTGGCACAGCACTCTCCGGACTTGAGATCAGCACCCCTTTGCCCTTGTGGACAGCCCTTTACACGGAATGTTTATAACAGACCACGGTACAGGCTTGTCAATCGCATTCATACTGTCTTCTTCATCCTGGCGGTTCTTAAGTTCATGTCATCCCCTCTCCTCGCTCCCGGTGACCTGGACCAGACCCTCGGTGCTGTGTTCATAGGTCCGTCTTTTAGCTTGCGTCGCCATATGAGTTAGGATAAAAAAGAAACAAATCTTTCACAGGCAACATCCTAGCAGCGGGGTGAGTGCTGTACAAACTTTCGATCGCGCAATGCTCATGGTGGGGCCTTCCAGCTTATATGGGCTGACCTCGTTACAGACCTATCTCTATTATCTCAGAAGCGACACGGACCCTCTCACTTTGAAAGCACTGGTGGCCTTCCTATTCGTCCCTCCTAGTGACTGCGCGTACTAAATGGACGCCTAGATTGCGATCCTTTGGTTGGTGCATCCTAGAATGTACACCTGGTTAGGACCAGCCTGAGCATTCATCCAATATCAGGACTCTAGATACACTTCACCTCTTTTTCATTTCACACACAGTCTATGTCAGCACTGTATCAAACTGGGGAAACTTGCGCGTTCTATTGAGGCCTCCATGGTATGTGGTCTACATATACTTCTGCTCGCGAGTCACTCAGCCTGAGGTCCTATTTATGCATGGGTGCCCAGGAGTCTCCTGGTAGGTTTCTTCGTCTATATTCGCTCGAACAGTCTCAATAAGTCTCACAGGCGCATATAATCGTTACCGTATGTCCTGCGTTAACGTTGCTCGACCCTTGGCTTATTGTACGACCGGCTTGTGCTATTCAGGGCGTTAGCGACGGGATCATCAGAGGGTGAGTCGCGTCATCCTTCTGAGCATATGCATATTGCTAATCATGGCCGCAGGATCTTTTGTCAGAGGATATGGATTCGTGCGTCAAGATTATGGTCTTGTACCGGACAGCTGATCATTAACTGCGCTCAGTCAGCAACAAGAACCGCTGGCTTTGCGCTGCAATCGTAAGTCCGATGATCCCCACGAATTGAGCCAACCATTGATTATTCGTCTCTCGATAGACCTCAACGTCACTTATTGCCTTTGGTCAGTGAAGCCGAAGCCCGTTGAGCTACCCCACCTTGACTCACAGTGGGTTTTTTTACCGCACAGGCGGGAGTCTAGGTGGGTTATTCATCAACGCATTGCACGATCCGAGTTGCTGACGATCTACTGAACCAGCATACCCAATCAAGGGGTCATTAACTTCTCTTCTAACGAAGCACATTGCTGATGATTCTATGCCGAGTCAGGTTTCAGCTTCAAACTGTTCTGGACCTTCGACATATCTCGGTCTGTTTCCCTCGAGACCATATTTGGCACGTCATCTAAACAGAGAGCACAGTGGTTATTTTACTTCAGCCTCTCCACAACCCTAGCCACGGACTTCATCATTACGTCGGCATCGTGCGTTCTACTCGCTCGACATCGAAGCATTTTCTTCACGTAGGTCTCTAGTCGCCCACCACATTTCAGGCTGCTGATTATACTCGCAGTGTCGACCACACCATTCGCATTTTGATCTTGTACTGTGTGAACACCGGTGCCCTGACAACCTTGTGTACCCTTCTGTGCATTGTCGCAGTAAGAAAGCTTTGTTTATAGTGACCTGTATCTGGTTTGAATGATTCGGACGCTGCAGTACGCTGTCTCGTCGTCGAACCTCACTTTCGTGGCGTTCTACTTCCTCCTGCCCAAACGTGAGTCATCACCCGTTCGCCTCTCGGCGTGGCAGAATGCTGACGTCCTCTTTCGCCAGTATTTTTGAACTCCCTTTTAGCAACTCTCAACGCTCGTAAGGCGCTTCGGAAACGAATGAGAGGCGACCTCAGGGCATTTTCGATGGGACCGCCCCCTTACGCGAGACACAGCAGTACAGACAGGGTTTGTCTCTCCCTTATCCTCTCGTCTTACCCCGGCTGAGCCCATTCTGTTTCGACACTTCCAGGCTATGCCCTCTACACATGCTGAGAACATGGTTGATGCGTTAGATGTCACGAGTTAGAGGCCACGGGAACGCAACGCGACTTAGTACGAATCACAAGTCGAGTCACGCACCATCCCTTCGAAGCACTTGAAGAGTCAGTGTGAACCCGAGACGTTTGCATAACGGACAGGTACAGTACCTTGTTGTGATCGTGGCAAGTGTAGTCGACTTGATCGAAGAACACGGGAACCTCGTGATCCATAACGTAGGTAGGTCTGGACCCATCGGGCGGTGGGCATGCTTGAAGCGACAAGAACCCTTGCCTCCTGAGTAGGACCTACGTCGTCACAAAGCAGTTTCGTCGCAAATGAAGGAAGCACCAGCTCGACATGCTGAACTGACAGCTTGAAAGGACTCACGAGTTACTCCGCATGACCCAAGCATGAACCCAGTCCTGCTCCAGCTTTGGCCCGTCACACAAATTAACGCAGCATCCTAGCGACCGCTGCGATCCAGAGATAGGTTCTTAGCGTCAGAATGTATGAAAGCTGGTGGCAGGCGCTCCGTATGAGCCAGGGTGGGATCAGCGACGCAGCAAGAGGTAGAAGAGCGAAAGGTGCTGCAGCTACGTGGCAGCCTGAGCCAGGATGGGGAGGATCGCGCCTGCCTAATACATACTGCGAATATGTTCACATGAGCTCCCAGCGTCGCGTCGCGCCGCCCACGCCCATATAGGTGCTGCATTCGTCCGTGGGTCAGCTCCTACTTAGTTGAGCGATCATGCACCTCCCCTCGTTCGCTTACGCGACGTCGACACGGACGCCACACAACTCGACGCTCGTGTTCGTTTCGTTCTGCGCATCAATTTAAGGTCCGATCGTGGCAACCCAGCGGCGCGCCAGGCTCCATGGATCATGCATGCACTGCAGCCCCGACTCGGTCACATACATACCATTGGTTATTACCATATTCGATGCGCCTCCGTCACGCGGCACAGTGTCACGAACGTTCACGTTGCAAGTTCGTCCAGGGCTCGGATGGAACGGCCGCTGGCACGACTCGTGCGTAGCATCGTGCCGCGTGCGCTCGGCCCTTCGGATGACCCTCGAGTGTGTGCTTGGGGCTGGGCGTGCGGAGTCCAAGGTCTCCCGCTCGGCCGGGGGGCCACTTGTCGCTGGGCTCACGGGGACCCTGGCAGTCGTCTGACCTGAAGGTCCGGGGCCGTGCGTTGTGCCAATCGCAGTAACCACCCTTTCCAAGTTATCGCCCGATCGCGCAACGAGCCCCCCGTCTGAACCCAGACCACTCTTCGGCGAGGCGTTCCAAGGGCCACGGCTCGTCCGCAGAGCCGCAGGGGGTGCTTCGATTGCCGGAGCGGCGTGTCGACGCAGCAATATGACGAACTTGCGAATTCGAAGTTCCCCGCTAATGTGCGCCTTTCGGTGGGCTTCGCCAACTTTGCGGTCCGTCTTCTCCCGTCGCTTGCAGGTCCCGAGCGAGAGGGCCACAAAACGTCCTGAGAAAACAGACGGAGACAACGAGAATGGGGTCCAAATCGGAAGACCACGCACCAGATGGACCTCGATGCGTCGGCGATCCAGCCAGAACAGATACCGCAGAGCGTATCTGCAGCGCAAAGTCCCCCCGAGTTCTTCGCGAAGCAGAGCTGCTCGGATTCAAGTCACAGATGAAATCTATGAGATGCATCGTCTCCGTCGACAGTACCCAAACGGAAACCCATACCTGACTCATGCGGGAGCAAATGAATGTCTCGCCCAGAAGTCCAGAAAAGCACACGTAAATATTATAATGTAAAAGTCATGAAGATATCGTATTGCAGGTATCGTGAAAGACGTTCTATCCGTAACGGTCGTAAGATCGAGAGCCAAAGGAGAAACAACCATTGCTACACTGAGAGTAGACGAGCTGTGAGAGGGAGAATGTTCGTGGGACGAGATTAGGAGTGAGCTCCACGCGACGAGATAGCGAGACGCAGAGTCAGAACCGAGAAGCGAGACAGAGGACAGAGATGCGGAAAGCAGCGAGACGGAGGAGCAAAAGGTAAGGCAACAGGGAGGCGAAGAGGTATCAGGGGAATAAGGACAGAGAACGGACGCGGAGGATGCGGGGGGTAGCGCAGCGTGCGAGACTAAACAAAAGAACCCAATATGTGCGAGTGAAAATAAAAGGGAGATAAGTATATACGGAGGCCAAGTAAAAGCGGGTGCATCCGAAAGTCAATCCATGACGGGCAAAGCAGGACAGAGGAGACGGAGATAGAGGAGACGAGTAGGATGGTAAGAGGAGAAAGAGACGGAGAGAGACAGAGGTAGAGGAAAAGATTACGAAAGTTGGGAGCACAACTATGTATATCGTGTACTATAACCTGACGTCGATAGCAGCACAGACGAAGAGAATAAGTGATCCGATGGAACGAATAAATAGTGATAGCAAACCCAGTGTGGAGTCCGTCTGTCCTTCACGGCGAAGCGTTGGACAGAGGTGTCTTGTATCGCATGATAGGCGGCCGGTTCGGGCTCGAGTACATGGCGGACTCGAACGGGCGCCCTGTTGGGGGACTGCGCGACAGGGCGTCGGCGGAAGGGATCCACCGCTGGATGAGCTGGATGTGCTTCGCATCCCGCTCGCGCTGCCTGTCTTTCTCCTTTTCTTTTTTCGTCCGAGCTAGAAGTCGAACGGGACATTTTGGAAGGGGTCGGCGTCGACGACACGGACATCCGACGGGTCTTGGGGGGTATAGTGGCCGGCCGGGCGATGTCAGCGCCGCTGACAAGGGGGGTCCCAGACCTAATCGAAGGCGTCATGGATCGTTGACCAACCTGGAGGGAGGCCGTGCGAGCGTGGAGGGAGGGAGGGGGAGCGGATGGCCGAGCAAGGGGTGACGGGAACGGCGGAGCGTAAGTCGTGCGAGTCGGAGACGTCGGGGAAGTAGCACCGGAACGGGAACCGGCGGACGCCGTAGACACCGACTGGGGACGAGGCGGTGAAACCAAACCAGGGTTCGGCGTTGAAGACATCTCCCGTGGAGGTGGTGTACCCGGAACGGAGAGCGAGGGAGCGACTGACTTGATCTTGACACGGCCGATCTCACCGCGAAGAGCCTGCAGCTCCTGGGCCTTCTGCGAATACTGACTCCTCTGTAGACAGATCCGTCAATGGAATGCAGATGACAAAAGGGCAGGGAGAATGACTCACCAGACTGCGCAGCTCGGCTTCCAGCTTCTCCTTCTCCATATCGGCCTGTTCCAAGCGCTCCCGAAGATTTGACTCGACGGTCTTGGCAATACGGGAGGCCTCGGAGTGGGCGACGTGGTTGACGAGGATAGCGCGCAGGAGCGCAGCGCTGAGCTGAAGAGAAGATGACTATAGCGATGAGGTGCGTCAGTAACCGATCAGAAAAGACATCGAATGTATGACTCACCTGGTCGTCCACCCTGCCCAAAGTCAGCCAGTCCTGGAGCTCCTTGTGCAAGGTTGTCACCTCCTCTACTGAGCACTTCTTGGCGGCGACCAGAGCCACCTTGGACTCGAGCCTTCTTGCCTCGGCACGAGTCTTGAGAGAGCCAGGATTGAGGAGCAGAACGTCGTCCTCGCCGACATCGAAGTTGGGAAAGGGTATGGGCCTCGACGGTGGTACGCTTGGGAGTTGACCAGCCGCTGCCATAGTCGATGCGGATGAGGCGAATATCGTCGTTCGCAAACTGAACGCGACAGAAAGGACAGACAGGAGAAAGACGAGATGGGGTTTTTTTGATAATGTTGTGGCAGCAGTTGAGGCAGAGTACGTGACCTGTGGAGGATGACGACATGAATGAGAAAATTTCTCGACGAGGAAGGGAGGGAAAACGTCGGACTCACCGCAGGGAATAGAATGGGGCAAGTTGTGGGGGCCGTACTCCTCTGCGCAGACATCGCAGAGGCAACCGGGACTAAGGGTAATCATAGTTGAAACCCGGGATAGGACGACAGAACTGAAGGGGGGGAAGGGGGATCATTGAGGACGGTCGGAATCAATGAGCGAGGGTAATAAATACGAGACGCGAGGTTCCCGGGTTCCGAGAAAGGAAGGCGCACAGCCGCGTGGCCGGCGACGCCCAAAAACCCTTTGCCCCCGTCTCGCCCCCGGTCCTGCAGGCAGCCTCAGCTCACCTGCTGTGTTTTTGTGTTTTCTCTCCACTGCGGACGCTTGGCCGCGCCCTGTCCACCTCAGAACCAACAACCCACGCTTCGACTCAAGTCTCGGCGGCGAATCGGCGGCAAAAACATAAAACTTTTGCACTGTGGGCACAAGCCGGTTTTGAGTCAAAAGACCGCGAGAAAAGAACAAAGGACGACATACCTGAGAGATGAGACGCCTTTTACGCTCGCAGCTGGCAGGAAAAGCAGCAGGGAGGGCCGAGTTCGAGGAAGCAAAGCCTAACGGAAGCAAAACATGAAAAAAGAGGACGACGGAGTTGGAAATGTGGTCTCCCTCGTTTTGTAGCTCCGCCGTGTTGACGGCGCTTGCGATTAGGGTTACTCTTCCCACGCACTGTCCCCCGCCCGCCGAGGCCGAAACACCGCCGCTCGCTCTCAATCTGACCAACCCCTCGGCTTATTCACCGCCGCCGTCGCCCACAGCCCCCTCGTCTTGTCCCGCCCCTTCTCAACCACTCCAGGTATTGTCGGCCTTGCGTGGCTGGCCGTCTTTGACACATACGACGCCGCAGATCGGCACATGACTCGCCAAACAAAACCCGCCGTTGACCGCCTTTGACATTTGTCCGGCTGTCCTCCTGATTCTCCGCGAAAGCAGATCCGATGTGCGCAGCGGTTGAACATTTGGCGTGCGGTCCCCGCCCTCCAGTTGGCAAACACGGCCCAAACGGATGTCCTCGAGCGTGAGTGGCTTATTGAAACCGTGTGCCTTTCATTGAGCTCCCCGCCTCAGACACGCCCGCTTTCGCACATGAACGTCGCTACGTTTGGGCTTCTCGTCACTCTGGGGGTTATTCTTGCCGCTTACGTCTCACGATCGTATTCCCTTCTAGCGAACCACAACTGCATGCTTGGAACCGCTTAACCTCTTCGCTTCGTGGTTAGCCTCCCGAGACTGGCGCGGCCCACTGGCTGGCGAGACGGACAGTGACACAATACACACTCTCTAAGGCAACGCTTCGATCCCTTCTACCCACGCCTTTCAAGGACATCCTTTCGAACCCAATTCGAGGCTATCCCGTGGCCCATTCAGGATTCAAACATGGCCGTCGAAGGAAGCGGCGGGGCCTTCATACCCCACCGGCCTTAAACCTTCTGCCAGGCATCATATCCTTCATCCATACGCCGTCCGACGAAACTATAACCTGCCTCAGTCACCTCCGAGACTCGGCAGCTGATCAATCGCATACACCCCAGGATCTATGTAGAGGTGTGTGCTTCATCGACATGCTCGAATATCGACAGACTGATCAGGATACCATCCGATGCTAGATAGCAGCTCGAGGCACTTGGAATCGGATATCTATTCGGCTCCCTTCCGGGCACCCACTTCCTCGGCAACCTCCCTCGGCTTGCCGTCTACTTCCCCTCTCATTCCCTCCTCGGGATTCACAACTGCATCGCCATCTGTGTCCCTCATGCCGGCTTCTGCAGCATACCCCTGCTTCCTACATGATAATCCAGGCCGCATGACCCACCTTCCCAACTCAACCAACGTTCTCTGTGGCGTCCTCCCTTCAGACGCCGATTCGCAAATCTCAAACCCCGTATTACATTTCTACGCCACGAAGCACGTTTTCGGTGCCCATCACCGGTATTGGACGCTGGAGCACGCAGCGTGGCCAACATAGGACCGTTATCATCTCAGTGATCGACGATCACTTACCAAATACGCCGCGCAGCGACAATTATGTCTCTGCGGCACTTTGCACGGTAATACAATGCACATCCTCCCGGATGGATCTCATCCTGCCGCGATCGCATCGCTCACGCGCGTCGCCGACTCCCTGTTACGCCTCCCGTCGCCATTGAATTCGGGGCTGCTGACCCAGCGTGGAGCAGATCGCTGTGGCCTGTACTGTACCCCGGCTTCGAAGTTCGAAGTTTCATCTCCCAATGCTCAGTCACCGATCGCGACGTCGTGGCTTCGCGCGACCAACAGCGCCACTGCACCCAGGGTCGGTGCATGGCCACACCTGACTTACATCGTGGACCACCACATCCTAGCCTGCGCCACCCCAGCACGATCTCCAGCGGAGCACACCTCAACCCGTTCCGAACGACCGAACGAGCGTACCTCGGAGCACGCTCGGGACCCCGTGTGCGTGTTCGCGTATTGTAGTAGTGCCCATGTCTTTTTCATCTCGATTCCGGGCGCATTCCTTCGAGGCCCGACGGGCCCTTCGTGGGGTTTCTGCGCAAGAAATCGAAAATCGTCCCCCGGGCCTCTGCATCCCTACCAGTGGCCCAGAGCGCGCGGCCTCGCAGCCTGGCAAGCCGCACGGTGACGGGTTTGTGTGGCGGCGACGCGTGTACTGATTCTCCATTCTCTCTCCGCGCACGCCCTGGGAGATTTTCCACCCTCCAATGGGAATATTGGCACGTCTCTATTGCTGCTGCCTTCCATTACGTCCGGCCCCGGCGAGTGCGAGCGGAAGAGGCTCTTCCGACCCTAGTTCTGCTCGCCAACACTGGGGCACGCGGCAGGTGCGTCGTCGCTGGCGCAGTGCATCGAGAACGCAGAAGGAGGTGAATTTTCCATGACGAACCCCGCGATAAGCCCCACACGTGGGGTCCGCCTCGCACGTACGTACGCGACGCCAGGACCAGCGTACCTGTGTGCGCGGGCAGACGGGCGATAAAGGCTCGCAAGGTCGCGGGAGGTTGGAGGACGCCCGGAGCAATGACCGAGAGCCGCGCGGGGATGCCGTACGTGTTGGTCACGGCGTCACGGATGTCGGACCCGAGGAGGCGAAATGTGAGATATATCTCCGGAGAAGATGGGACGCCAAAATACCGGCCAACCTCGTGCCCACAGGTGGCCTCTGGCGGAGGGAGTGCACGCTGCCTTGTGAATATGTCGGGCCTGTTCAAAGGGTTCGCGAGCCTAATCTTGAGAACTCGTTACTCTGCGCATATGGCGCGAGCGGTGCCAGTGGAGCAGAGACGAACGCGGAAGATGTGAAGGACGCCAGGGGGAGGGGATGAATGGAGTGTGTGCGCATTCTTCCGGAGGCTCGGAACGCTGGAGGCGTGGGTGGTGACGCGAAACAGGAACGATGACGATGGGAGAGGCAGGTGGGAACCCACGGAAGCCCGCGAGAGGCAAACGGAACAAGTGTGCGACTGCGCTTTCCCCGCCTCCGTGATTCAGTTTGATGGGCGCACCAAGTGCTACCAAGTGCGAGCGAGTCGAGCCTTAGAAACGTTGCCTGTGGCAGAACCATCTAGCCTAGGACTCAGCGTTGGAGCAACCAGAGTACGAAACGAGGACCTTGGCAAGAGGTGCACGCGATATCGATAATCACGGCGCGGTGCAACGTGCCAGCTATCGCAGCGAGCTCAGTGGCGCGCTTCGGGCACTAGAAGACGTGGAGGGCGCGGCAGGCGCATACGCGAAGGAAGCGATTAGAGTTGTGTGCGCATCTCCAGGGCGTCGGGCTGGACCAGCCCGAACGCGGACACATCCACGCCCTAGCCGAGCGCGGTACACGAGTTTCGTTGTCAGCGGTCGCACGAGGCTGCGGCGTTCTGCGGATTCCGAGGGCCCGCGAGCGGGCAGGCGGGCGCCACGCGGCGGAAGCTTCCTGGGAGAACGACAGGAGACGACGTGAACCACGGAGGAAACGTGACATAGACGACATCCGTGCTCACCATGGTCTCACCGAGGATGCCATGCTTCTGACCCCAGTGCGGCCGTTATCGGTATCAGGTTCTCTGAGATGTGTTCCAGTCATACGGATGCCATTGCGGAAGTAGGGAGGGGTTCGAAGATGCATCAATCACCGTGATGCGTTTGAACAATATCGAATACATCTGAATCTGAGAAGGACGTCTGTCAGTCGAACAGTCAGACACGGTTATGAGGTCTTCTGAGCGTGCCATTACGGTGGGTACGCGATGTTGCATCTAAATGGGAGTAGACCTGAACTTTTGTCACAGCCTGAATGGAAAGATTGCCTCCATGGAGGTCAGGGACTGGACAGCCTCAAAACAAGAAAAGAGTCACGGAATTGGAAAGCGAAGTGCAGCGTACTAAGGTTCGATGAGCTCACAGCAGCACTGCGACGGCTGTGAATAGACAATACAATATTAATCAGCAACGCCGCCCACGGGCGCAAAGGGAAACAACGCATTCGAGTCAGACCTGAGCTTCGTGTTACATTCTTTCGGGAACATGGCAAGCATGATTCCAACCTGACGTGAAGCTCAAGCCTCAGGATCGACAAATTGCGCTATAACTGCGGTCAAAGGATGCAAGCGGCGTGCAGATAGATAAGAACGCCAACGCACCTTTGCCACGTTTTTCAATGAATCCTTACTAACGCCTTCTCCGAGTCTGATCCATCGATAAACGTAAGATCAATGTTACGCAAAACGAACAAGACAAATGCGGTGGGGGCTGTGGGACGAGGTCGCAACTGGCGCTCTGCAAGCCCACTTACTTTAGCCAGAGATGCATTGGGATATGACACACCAATTCTCTCCCGCGGCTCCTGCATTTATAAAAGTACGCTGATGATGTGGAGGTGACGTCCTGGATTCCGACGATGATTCCGAGAAGTCGCCAGGGCACTGGCGGGCCAATCATCGGGGAAGTACGCGAGCTATCAAAGCGTTCTCGAACCTGGATGCCAGCCCAAAACGACTGGTGAGGCGGGTGTGAGTTGATATGCAAGGTGTTGCATGTGTCGTGTCCGATGAATGCATAACCTCCTCGCTAGCAGGTGTGACGTAGCCGAGTAAGAAAGTGTGTCCTGGTCTCGGCGAGTATGAATGACAGCTTACCAGCACAGAAGCGATTCAGTCCAGCATGGAATTCGATGGCCAGCAATGGTGCTGTACTGCGACAGTGTCAAGACAGGCTAAAGTGCAGGCTGATCATGGCGACAGAAGGCAGATGCATGCATGGCATAGATGGTGGCCGGAGGCAAGCGGGTGCGTGCGGGAAGCATGCTGCAGCCTGCACCTGCCGCAGCTCCATGTGCTCGACGCGGGCCGCACCGTCCCGGACAAACAGTCCAGAACGGGCGCTTGCGAGGATTTTTCGCGAGTCCACGGCGATCGACATTTCGACGATCTCTGTCTTCACCTCCAATTCGCTCTACTCTCTTTGGCTCGCTGCACTATTTGGATACCAAGAGCTGAACATATCCCCTCAAGCATCGCCCTAACAGAACTATGTCGACGCTGGGGAAGAGGAAAGAGCGGGAGAAGCGAGAGAACGAGCAGCCTCAGCATGTGCAGGACTCGGAGAAACATCATGGGTGCGCTACGCGTCCATAAACGCTTCCAAAACATTCTGAATGTGGTGCAGATCGACACTCTTCGTGTCGAACCTCCCGTATACTGCGACCTCCACTGACATCAAGACCTTGTTTTCTGACATCGCACCGGTGCGGAGCGCGTTCGTCGTTCTTGAGCATGGCACCGGCGTGTCGAAAGGCGTTGGTTATGTCTCCTTCGCTATTCGAGAGGATGCGACAATGGCAATAGACAAGATCAGCAAGGAAGGCATCACATTGGATGGCCGCAGCCTGCGCGTGCAGTGGGCTGGAAGCAAGGTGCGCACGCTCTCTGGGTCATGCACGATTGGTTTGAATAGATGTATCCCTCAGAACAAGGACCACGAACAAGACGACCAACCAAAACCGAAGGCAGACAAGTCGGTGCCTCGCCCAACGAGACCTACCGGTCCCGCTGATCCACTAGCCATTCGTACAGTCGTGGTCTCGGGCCTCCCTGGTGGCATTGACTCAAAAACGCTTTGGAAGAAAGTCAGGAAACTCCCTGGCGCCGAGAAGGTGGAATGGCCCATCAAGTTAGATGGGGGACAGGAGGATCCTACTCTCGGTATGTCCCCGTCTCACTGGGTTCCGTAGCTTACATTCCTTACACAAATTCTAAGCCCACGCCATCTTCGAGACCCCTGCAAATGCCATGGAGGCCGTAAACAAGCTCCACGCGCACGTCTACAAAGGTTCACTCCTGTCTGCAACCTTGAAGAAGCGTCTGGATGGCCTCGCTAAGGCAGCGAAGAGCAAGCCCACTAAGCCATCGTCGTCGGTCCCGCAAAAAGTTAAGTCCGGGCCCGCGCCAAACCGCAACAACCGGCTCATCGTGCGCAACCTTCCGTTTGACGTCACTGAGCAAGACTTGCGCGCGATCTTCCTCCCGTACGGTCCCATCTACTCTGTCCACATTCCACTTACGTCCGATGCGAAGCATGAGCACGACGAGGATGCAGTAAAGCTGGAAGGGGATGAGGCGAAGCCCCGGACCCAGGTTCAGGCACAACAACGTTCGAAGGGGTTTGCGTTCGTGTGGTTCCTGAGTCGGAAAGACGCGGAGAAGGCGATGGAAGGCTGCAACGGAATGACAGTCGAGGCGGGCATGGCGGAGACGCTCGTGTCCGACAAGCAGAAGAAGAAAAAACAAAGGAGGGAGGAGAAGAAGCTCAAGGAGAAGTCGGTGGTGGAGGGTGAAGCTGCCGTTGGAGAAGAAGGCGAAGAGGAGGATGACGGGAGTCACCGGAAGCGGACGATCGCGGTAGACTGGGCGCTGAGCAAGGACAAGTGGGAGGCAGAGAAGGCGAAACTGGAAGAAGCGCAAGAGCAGGAAAAGGATGAGGACGTTGAGATGGACGGAAAGGATAGCGAGAGTAGCAGCTCAGAAGACGGCGAGGACGGGAGTCAGGAGAGCGATGAAGAGGAGCAGCTCGGTGTGCACGACGACGATTCAGACAGCAATGGATCGGACGCGGAGGAGAGCGACTCGAACGCGGGAGAGGACGATGAAAACGACGAAGACGGGAAACCGGCGAAACCCACGTTACCTGCACCTGAAGTTGGAACAACTGTCTTCGTCCGTAACGTGCCATTTGAGGCCACAGAAGACGAACTGCGAACATTGTGAGTAATTGCCCTTGCTATATTGTCACCTTGCTTGACGTCCAACTATCTGCCCAGGTTCCGTGCCTTTGGGCCCTTGCGCTATGCTCGTATTACCATGGACCATGCAACTGGCCGCTCAAGAGGCACGGGCTTTGCGTGCTTCTGGAACAAGGAGGACGCGGACAAGGCGATAGAGCAGAGTGATATTCTTCGTGCCGAGACCCTCGGAAATGAACCCGTGGTAGTAGGACCTATTCCCTTGCCCTGGCTGTCGCATATCCTAACATAGCCCACCAGGCGAAGAAGAATCCGTTCAAGCTGCCATCCCTCCTTACCCCCGACCCATCGGCTTCGATCGCACGGAATCTCGTCCTTCACGGCCGCACTCTAGACGTCAGCCGTGCAGTGACCCGCGACGAGGCCAGCAAACTCAAAGAGGCCGGCGAACGCCAGCGCGAGAAGGCCGATAAGCGCAATCTCTACCTCCTGCGCGAAGGCAGTACGTATCCGTCTTCCTGCGTCCTGCCTGCTTCTCTACGATGCCCCTCCTTCTCCTGGCCACGCTAACCCTGTACCCTGGCATCCTGCCAGTCATCCTCCCGAACAGCCCTGCTGCAGACCAGCTCCCGCCCGCCGAAGTCGAGAAGCGCACACAGTCGTTCAATGCGCGGCGGGCCCTGCTGCGCTCAAACCCCTCGCTCTTCGTCTCGCGGACGCGTCTCAGCGTCCGGCAGATCCCGCTCTTCGTCTCCGAGCGCATGCTCAAGCGCCTCGCGATACACTCCATCCGCGCGTTTGAGAAGGAGGCCAAGGAGGGTAAACGCGAGCCCCTCACCGCCGACGAGATTGCGGAACCGGCAGCGGCCGAAGGCGACGCCCGCGAGGACGAGGACGTCAAGATGGAGGACGACGATGACGACTCGCCGCAGAAAGGGAAGAAGGGAAAGAGGAAGGGCGGCACGAAAGACAAGGGCCGCAACACGGGCGTGAGGCAGGCGAAGATCGTGCGCCAGCAGGACCGCGTCGACGCCGTGACAGGCAAGGGCCGGAGCAGGGGCTACGGCTTCCTCGAGCTCGGCACCCACGCGGACGCCCTGCGCGTCCTGCGCTGGGCGAACAACAGCGCCGCGGTGGGGCGGCTGTTCGAGGAATGGTGGCGGGTGGAGCTCGAGGACCTCGTCGCCGCGGAGAAGCGGAAGCCGGAGGGGACGCGGGACGACGCGCGGATCAAGCGCATACGAGAGGAGATCGAGAAGGGCGTCCCGCCGAAGAGCAGGGGTACGCTCATTGTGGAGTTCTCGATCGAGAACATCCAGGTCGTGCAGCGGCGCGCGGCGAAGACCGGGGCAGAGGGCAAGGGGCGGGAGGGTGAGAAGAGGGGAGCAAAGGGCGGGAAGGAGCAGAAAACAGCCGCGGTGGGTTCTATTGTGGCTGTCTCCGTTTGTTGAGGACTTCGCTGACCGTACTCCGCGGACTATAGGCTCCGGGAGGAGACAGGAAGGCACAGCGGCGCAAGTCTCTTCCCAACGTCAAAACTGAAGAAGCGGAGGAGGAAGCGGGGGATCGACCAAAGAAGAAACGTCGCGTTTCAGATCCTCCCAAGCCAACTGCGAAGCCATCGAAGGGCAATCAGGAGCACGCGTCGTCTCCAAAGGCTGGAAAGCACGTCGGTTCGCTGATTGGACGGAAGCGGAAGGAGCGCAAGACGAAAAAGGCGCGACAGAAGTAGTTCGTTGCTGTTCGTTGTCTTCATGCCGTTCGATGAAGCCACACCGTTTGAGGCGCCTGGGAGGGGAAGCGACGTCGCTCCGAAATGTTATAAACATCGATTTACTAAAGGCACCAGGGCGATTCGATTCATGACACCGCGTATACAACCGTAAGATACACATGATTCCCGTTGTCAACAACGCCTGCAAAAAATCACTGCTCAACAGCGCCGGTAGGTTCACGCTGCACACACAAAGTGTTCAGCTCGTCATCTGACTTCCCCTCCGCCATGCGGAGCAATTCCTCTCTATGCTTCATGTCCTCAGTGAAGGCCGCATGTACCTCAGGCTGGGAGACCACCCCGAACTCCCAGATCCTCTTCACAAGGGGCAGTGCATCGTGCATCCTGTTCAAGATAGTGAGGAGGTCCTTCACGAGCCCCCCGACATCATACAGCGCCCCAAACGCGACATGCAGGAGCCCTGTCAACGATCCGCGGGTGAGCCGGACCCGTGCTACACCGACGGATGATGTGAATGGTGGATGGGCTCACATATGTGCTTCTCCTCGTCAGCGGGGTAGTAGCCCGCGGCGTCAACGTACTCCTCACACGATGTTCGAATATCTTCGTCAGTGGCAGCGATAACTTCTTCGCTCGGGTTGGTTCCTCCTTCCGCCCATCTTAGTTTCGCCGCATGGTGGTAGTAGAAGCCGCGTACGCTGGGCGTGCGGAGGATTAATAAGGAGACTGTCTGAATCGAAGCTAGTACCTACGCGTGTGCTTGGCCCCGAGGATAGCGGGAGAAGGATAGGAAGAAGCCAAAGTCCTCCCCTTCTCCCGGTTGCTCCGGGACACCCTCCAACTCTGCTAGCAGGTCGTCTGCGCCCGCAAGAATCTCCTCGAGCGGGAACTTTAAGGCTTCGCGGGGACGCATGCTGTACGCCTGAAGGCCGTCCATTAGCGATCCGTCACAAAGGGAGGATCAAAGGGAAACGGTACCCCGAGTAAGACGTCGAGGCGGAGGCCCTTGACGCCCCGTATGAACGTGGGCTGGAAGATAGCACCCTTCTCTTCAAATGACACGTCCTTCCAGAGCTCTCTTCCCCATTGAAGGATATCTAGCGCAGAAGTGTAGAATTCCAGTGCGGTCTCAAAGTTCTCGTTCAGCCTGTACTCGATGAAACCACGGATGATCCAAGCTCTGCGAAATATGATCCGTTTGGTTCACAGGATCAGCTGAGTGGGAAATTTCCTTGACTCGCCTGATAGTGACCGAGATCGCGGGGCGGAGCGCGTCCCAGCCGCGAGTCCTAAGCCTCTCGGGAATCTCTTCCATTATCGTCCTAGCCCCAGTGTCACACCAGGCTCCCGTATACGTTGCTTCCAAAGCAACTTGTGCAAATTGATGAGACGATTGAAGTTCTCTGAAGAACATTGGATAGCCACGTACGTTGCTTGGCATACAGCTCGAGGAAGTTCGCGTCGGCCATGTGGAACACGCGCTCATCAGCAATCAGTGCGTTGCTGAGTCCAGCGACAACCTAAGCCACATTTCATTTCGAACATTGGCCCAGATAGGTTCAATACGGGACTTACACCCCTTTGCCCAAAGTAACCCTGCACGCCCTCCGCGTGAGATATGTTTATCCCCGTTTTCATCTTTTCCACGGCGTCATGCCATTCCTTTGCATCCGAGTCAGTGCATTGACCAGATTATATGAGAAGAGGAGCGTACTTGATATGCCCTCGATATCACCCAAGCCTGCAAGGGATTCAGCTTTATGCTACACGCTGTAGCATCCTGAAACTGCCTTACACTGCTATCCCATTGTCTGGTTGCCTGTAGCTGAGGAAGCAAGGCTTTTGCACGGTTCCAAGGGATGTCTCCTTCCGATGTGATCAACGTGGTATCCCTAGGCTGCCTGGGGTTGGCCTCCATGTCGTCCAGTTGAGCTTGGACGGCTGCGAGCTCGGCTGTGTAGTGGTCCCTTTGCTTCTTCTGTGCGGGCGTTAAGTTCTCAATGGGGAGTAATTCGATTGCACGTTTCCATGCTCGGGACGCGGGACCAAGACTGTTGATGCTCTACTCGAAAAGACGGAACGTTGATATCAAACTCATGAATGGTCACGGATATCGAGAGTTGACTATGACTGACCGCTCGTGCTTGGGCCAAACGGCCCCATGCCTTCACGTACAGAGGATCAAGCACCGTCGCCTAAACCGTTGCGGATGTCAATACCATAACTTAGCAAGCATGGTTCGTGTGGACCTTGGTAGCATCTGTGGAAGCGTCCATATATCTTTCACCTCGTGATGAGCCTGGGCTTTCTAAACGTTAACGAGGTAGCAAGCCGCCACACCTTCCAAGGCCAAAGGCGCATGCGGCGCGATTGCAATAGAGAACGGCATTATTGCTGTCGTGCTTGATTGCTTCTGTGTACTTCTGGTACGCGCCTGTGAAGTCGTTGTTGACGAAGAGCGCATTACCCTCGGCTTTGAGCAGCTCAGATGGGCTGGGAGACGTGGTCTCGGACATGGTGGTGGGGAGTTAAGAGGAGGGTCGGGGCCAAGGAGTGGCGTGTGGGATATATGGACAAGAGCATCCTTTCTTGTGACTCTGCTTAGTATCGATTTGGGCTGAGAGTCAGACAGGGCGCGAGACGACGGACGCCGCTTCGAATTCCTTTGTCCCTCTTCGTCCTCCAGCGCTCGGCGTCTCTTGATCCACGTGGAACTAGAGACGCCCAAGATGCAACCTGAATTTTTGCGAGATCAGGAGGAGCAGCACACCGACCGAGATCTCTCTCAAGACTCAGGCTTCCCCACTCCTGCCCTTGTCCCCCTCCATCTCACGTTTCAGCTGCATTCGACATGGCGCAGCAAAGAAAAGCTCTTTGGGAGGCCGATCTCGACGAAGATCTCCAGGATGTTGACCTCAGCCTCGCCATCGGAAACTACGGGCAGAACGGCATGTATGAAGACGGTCCGTCATTTCGTGCATGGCTTTAGTTTCCCTTCGTTCATATGCAGCACACACTAGCGCAATCCAGGATAGATGAAGCAACCCTTCTTGCTGTCCAGCAACAGATGGCACAGCAGGCAGCATTTGCCCAGATCCCAGACGTCGTTAAACGAGTGAGTCCTGCCGAAGCTACTGCATTCGAGGATTTATGTAATGGACCCATGTCAGTTCATCGCACATTTCCACCAAGCAGTCCTCGATAACAACCTCGCAGAAATCACCGTTGCATACGAGAGTGGCTGGAACCGACTGACAGAGAAGTTCTATGCCAAGACCGAGTGGCCGGAAGCCGAAGTGATTGCGCCTTTGGTCAACGACGGTACGTCTCTTCAGTGGATTGACATACTACTAGTCCAAGTCCGCAAGGTTCTCATGCTCCATAAAAGATCAAATCTTCCTTATCCTCTACCGTGAACTCTACTACCGTCATGTCTACTCCCGTCTCTCCCCGGACATCGACGACCGCTTCCATTCCTACGAAAACAGCTGCGAGCTGTTCAACTACCTCCTCAGTACGTTTTCTTGCACGTATTTCTTCTTGCATGACCATTCAACCTGAACCATGAAGACTCCGACGGCCCGGTCCCTCTTGAGCTTCCTGAGCAATGGCTATGGGACATCATCGATGAGTTCATCTACCAATTCCAGTCCTTCTGCGTCTGGAGGTCCAAGGTCAAGTCAAAGACGGAGGAGGAGTTGACCATGCTTGCCGATGCAAACCAAGTGCGTCGTCCCTAGACCAGCACCGTGGTGCAACATCTAAATTGACTTGAATAGGTCTGGAGCTCTTACAGTGTCCTGAACGTCCTGTATTCGTTGATTCAAAAGTCAAAAATCAACGAGCACCTTGTCGCTCTCCAGGAGGGTAAGAGCGCTGAAGAGATAAGGTGATCTGAGCCGTCTATTTCTGCCTCAATACACAAGAACTGAGCGAGATGATTCAGTGAAATAGTCGGCGAGTATGGCACACGGCCACTCTACAAGCTTCTTGGCTACTTCAGCGTCATCGGCCTTCTCCGTGTTCACAGTCTGCTCGGTGATTTCACCCTCGCATTGAAGGTCATGGAGAACGTGGAGCTCAACCAAAAGGTTTGGTCTTGTGGACAGTCACTCCTGAACTTGTGCTTATGGCTACGTCCATCTAACAGTCACCTTTCACCCGTGTAACCGCCTGCCACGTTACGACCTACTACTACGTCGGCTTCTGCTATATCATGTTGCGAAGATATCCGGACGCCATCCGTTCCTTCGTCTCCATCCTTAACTTCATCCTCCGCATGCGCCAATACCATACCAGGAGTTACCAGTACGATCAGGTATACTTCACTTTTGTTCCATCCCGCGGCAATGCTTAACACACCTGTGCAGATAAACAAGACCGCCGACCGCATGTATGCGCTCTTCGCGATCTGCAACGCGCTCTCGCCCACCCGGGTAGACGACAACATCTCCAACATCGTCAAGGAGCGCTACGGCGAGCAGTTCGGCAAGATGTCCCGGGGGTAAGTCCCACAGTGCCTGCTAAGTCCCGAACGTTATTCTCAACCACCACCTAGGGAGGAGGGCATTCCCGCGTTCGAGGAGCTCTTCCTCTACGCCTGCCCCAAATTCATCTCCGCGAACCCGCCGCCGTACGACGATGCGGAGCTGCTCTCGGCGTACATCGACGACCCGCCGGTGGAACCCGCGCAGCGGCACCTCGGGCTGTTCCTCGCGGAGGTGCGTGCGCAGGCCCCGGTGCCGACGCTGCGGAGCTTCCTGAAGCTGTACACGAGCCTGGACGCGAAGAAGCTCGCGGGCTTCCTCGACGCGGACGAGGAGGAGATGGTGCAGCAGCTGATGGTCATGAAGCAGGCGAGCCGCAGCGTGAGCCGCGTCGGCGACGAGAAGGGCCTGCTCGACGGCCAGATGATCTCGACGAGCGATCTGGACTTCGTCGTGAACGAGGTGCGTCGAGTTTTGTGTTTTGTTCTGGGGGTGACGTGCTACCACCACGAGGACGGGGATGCTGATGTCGATGCGGGTTTCGTAGAACATGGTGCACATCTCCGAGTCGACGGTCGGGAGACGGTACGCGGGGTGGTTTATCCGCAACACCGAGCACGCACAGCGTGTCCTCGATACCCTCCGCGCTGCGCCTCTGCCCGTTGCCCCCAAGCCCACTGGTCCGCCTGCCGATGCCGCAAAGGATGGTGCCCCGACCTCAGCCGCGCCGAGGCCACAAAAGGTCGCGTGGGGCAGCGTGAAGGCTGCTTGAGCATCCAAGGTTAGGAGTTGTTGAGGTGGCTATGTCGTCTTTGCTGTGCAGTTGCGTGGTTATACTACAGCATACAGCTACCAGATGTATCCCTACTACTTCATTGTTGTATGATGTGTATTTGCGCTCTCCGTTGTGAAGTTGGTCAAGGAACTGGCTAAGAAAGAAAGGTAGATTGATTACGTGAATTCCATAAGGGAAAGGTTGAGCTCTATTTGCTACAGTACATTTCCAAGCATTCGTTTTCATCTATATCCGTTCATTACATGCTCATTCATCGCAATCATGCGTTCGTTGTCTTTTCGTGATGCACAAACTTCCCGCTTCCCTTAGCAAAAATATCCTATCGAGGGAGAGCCATGCGAATCAGCGACCTGCATATAAAAATGTGCGTCCGGGAAGACTCCACACTAACCTTGATGATGCCCCGGCCAATCATGGACAAGGCTTGACGACTCTCGTACAGCGGGTAGAGCACCACCGCGATGGCCGAGCAGAACGCCCAAATCATCCCAATGACGACCCACGCCGTCAAGCCCCCGACCCCAAATACCGTCTGAGCGAAGAACAGCGGGAGGGGGATGATGATTAGCAGGACAAGCGTCTGCACACAGGCAAGTCATGCAAAAAAAACAACCAGAACATCGATGAGCAAGGCAATCCACGACGGTGAAACGAGCGCGGGGGCCAGGACGCACCAGCACGACGGAGGACCACGCGGCAAAGCGGAACGCCTTGTGCAGCGCAGCGGGGTCGAGCTCCTTCTCTTCTTCCTCCGCGAACTCGTCCGAAGAGGGCTCCAAGGACACGGCCATCGACTCGCGCTTCTTCTCGTCGATGGAGCCCTCTGGCGCGTGATCCACGGGCGATTCAGGCTCCGGAACGTGCGCGGGTCTGTTGATTGCGCGGGTCGCCTCGAAGTCGAAGTCCTCTGGCCACTGTAGCGGTCGCAGCCAGTCAGCACCGAGGTTTGACACGGAGGATGAGCCGAATGGCAATGATACTTACGATCAGCGACACGACGGTGGAGACGATCCCGCCGACGCCGATGGACGCGAGGTTTCCCGCGAGCATCTCCAGATCGCCGCCGGTCGTCTGCACACGTACGAGACAATTCAGCCAAGGGCAGCTGCAAGAGCGAGCGAGGGCACACCCACCGTAACAGTCAGCTGGCCGCCGTTGAGGGCGGAGGTCGTGACGAGCCACGTTATGACCCCGGCGCAGAAACCGGCGATGGCGCCGCCGATGCAGCCCCACTTGTTCGCCTTGCTCCAGGTGACGCACGTCGCAATGGGGACCACCGCCGAGCCCAGCACGACGCCCATGAATTCCTGCGTAGATGAATTCAATCGCAGTCGTTAGCGGTGGGTTATTTATAGGAGAGTGTTGACGATGCCCCCCGATGGGCGATACGCACATAGAGCCAGCCCAGGGAGATCCCGATGTAGAAGAAGATGAGGCCGAGGATGCCCATGACGATCGCGAAGAGCGCAACCATCGCGTGAGATACGCGCAGGATCTGGTCCTCCGTGGCCTTGGGGTTGAAGTATTTCTGCACCGAGACGACTATTGTTAGCGCACAACGACAGAGTCGCAGAAATAGCGCGACAGAAGCGGGCAGAGCGCGGACCTTGTACACGTCGTATGTAAGGATCGACGACACGGCAATAAGTTCAGCTGACGTCGCGGACGTGACCGCCAGGAAGAGCACGATCAGGAGCGCCGCCGCGCCCGACTTGCCCAGGATCGCCGCGGCCGCAGCGGGCGCCGGGAGACCTGCAGAGACGTCCGCGGGGGAGAGCGCGCGCATGGCAGGGTCGCCACGAAGGGCGACGGCCGCGAGCCCCAGCGTCGTGGAGAACATGAAGGGGATCGCAAACCATGCCAGACCTCCCAGGAGGTACGCTTTGACACAGGTAGCGGGACGGCTGGCGATGGCACGCTGCCAGTACTGTTCAAGGAAACGATGAGCAACAGGAAATGATAGCGTGCGAAGATAAACACTCACGGCCTGGTCCTGGAAGACAGTCGCAAAGTTCCCAATGACGTTGATGACGCCGAAAATGAGGCCGTTCTTGGAGCGAAGGGTCAAGTAGGATCCTCCCGCGTTGCCCTCAACAGGTTGCGCTGCAGACGCCTTGGAGAGGAGCGCGTGCATCTCGCTGAAGCTCCCGATCTTCGGACTCGTCGCATACACGGTGAATACGAAGACGAAGATGATGGCGAAGAGGACACTAGTGTGGGTGCTGCACGAATGCTTAGTGAGTTACAGAAGACGCTAGAGAGAGCAGGCTCACTAGTCGCAGAGCAGGGTCGCTCGCATTCCGCCGACCACAACGTAGATCGCGACGCCCAGCGGAATCAGGAAGCACGCCTAGAAGCAGCCAGTCAGATTGGACGCGCGTACAGCGAGCACAATGGCGGCCTACCGCAATGGTGTTCATTCCCGTCAACGCAGTGACCGTGGCGGAACCGCCCAAGATCAGCATCGAAGACACAATGATATTTGTGGCCAGTCCGAAGAACATGAAGACCAGATGGGCGAAGGTGCCCCAGCGGGCAGCGACGATCTCCAGCCAGGTGTGCGCGTGTGGGGCATTGAGTTTGAGCTTCGCGGCAAGCTACAGTTTGCGACGGGAGCGATATGTGCTTAGGATAGACGCAAACGCCAGGAGATAAGGAACGAACTGACCTGGGCAAAGAGCAAGACCTGGACAGTTGCACCAGCACCGTACCACCATGGTCCGGAGATGCCGTCTTTGTACGCGACTGCGCTCGATTGCAACTGTGCATCAGAACATGTCAGCGCTGTCCGTCCAAGTGCGTTGGATTGATCGTGCGAGCGGCGGGGGACGCGGGGAAATAAGGTTTGGGAAACTGACCAGGGTCGCAGCCCAGGTCCATGCGGAGACGATACCTGAAGCAATGAGGCCGGGCTTGACACTTCGAGAGGCGCTATTGAACTCTTCTGAATTCTTGGGTGAGAAGCCGGTATAGCGTCCTTGAATGGCCGTGAGGCAGACCATGAACGCGCTGAAAAACAACCCGATACCTAGATGACACAGCCATGCGATGAGGGAGAAGGCTGTGTAGGTTGTGTAACGAGCTTACCGACGACTGAAATGGGCTTATCAGAACAGTTGGAAACGGATAGTATTAGATGGCAATTACTCACCGACGCCATAGCCTGCGCCTTGCGGCAAGATAGGTTCGTTCGCGGACATGGAGAAGATCTAGAAAGAGCGGCCCAGGGAGAGCGGCGAAAGTCGACCAGAAGGGTTCCTGGACAGGAAAGTATGGAGGAGGCGGCGGAGAAGGAGGCTCGAGGATGTGAGCTCACACGCTACCTTTTACATACTGTTGCATGCATTGCGTTTGGGGTACCGAGGCGATATCTCGGGCGGAGAGCGGACTGGGATTGGCGGAGGAGATTCGTTTTGGACGGCTTATCTGGGACGCGAGCTGGGGGTGGCGTTGGATGGCCAGTCTTGGCCAGTCCGCCTCAGTCCAACATCCCCGAGATAAGCAAGGATAAGGAGCCGCGTCTGCGCCAGCGAATCGCAGTCTCGAAAACCCACTTATCTCTAACCGCCTGCCGCCCGGCCTGCGAAAATAAACGTTATCAGTTGCAGATGCGGAGACGGCGGCCTCCCACATTTGAGCATGATTTCACTGAATGTGGCTTGTTCAAGGACGCTCAGCGGCACATCTTCTTTGGCTGAACCAGGCTGGACCTCCGTTCAGGGGACTAAGGTGATAGCAAGCAGCCGAAGTTGGTTTTTTCGAACAAGCCGCAACGGCAGGACAGTGTTAGCGCGGCATACGCATCGATGGGATGACTCGGAGGGTGTGGCCATGCTCACACACTTGGAGATTAGACACAACTCCAGCGCCACGCTCCTGAACGGGGGAATGGAAGAAGAAGATTGCGAATGAGCCAGACAGATGCCATTGCCTTACTGCAAGGCCAAGGCGCTCACCATCATACAGGCGGCCCGGGCTCGCCGGAGAAGGTGAAACCTAAAACCACCGAGTTCAACTCTCTGGAAGTTGAACAGGCCGCGTCAGGCACCACCGACACCTTCAAGTTCTTGCCTCTGCTCGTCGAGGACGTCGAAAACGTTGCTGACCTCCTTGTCCGCTATGCTGACCTCCCTTCCACCCGAAGTGCTTGACGCTATCTGCCGTGCTCTCGGCCGTCCTTCCGCCCAAGCTTTCCCATCCCGCTCGCGTCAGCAACTCAGCACTCTGGCATCCCTGGCTCGGACCTCTCGCATACTTCATGAGCCAGCGGTTAGTGCGATATGGCACACCATCCCCAACATCTCCGCTATCCTACATACCCTACCAGATGATCTCTGGATCGAATCCGAAACTTGTGTCGTCGTGCCTCATCCTTACGATGCAGGCTACACCACCTTAGAGATGCAATTCGTACGTGGCCCTTGCATATCCCAAATCGCAACCTAGCTAAATTGAGCTGCTTCAAGTCCTTTAAGAGGCAGCTAGTTCAGTCCGACTTCACTAGATTAAAGCACTACGCCCGACGCACTGAATACATTATCCATGCCAACCCCTACTTGATCTCGTCTGACACCTTGTACACTCTCACAGTCCACTTCCCAGCTGGCACACTCTTCCCCAACGTCCAATCACTCAGTTACACTTCCACACCGTCCGAGGCCTACAATTTGTTGCCACTACTCATCGGGCCCAAAATGCGTAGCCTTCGTCTCATCGGCCCAGCACCTTCTCAAATCGACGCAGACCATCCCAACGCAAACCCTCTCCACTGTCTCCAAGTGCTTCCGCGCATATGTCCTGCTCTGTCCGAGTTCACCACCCGTATGGACCTTAAAACAGTTCCGAACATCAATGTCATTTCTGAGTCCATTCCCAGCTTCCACGACCTTACCAGCGTCCTTGTCCCTGGTATCCCGTTGGACTTTAAAGCCATTATACACCTCGCAGGGCTCCGAAACTTGAAGACTCTCGCTGCGTGTATGTCTCCCGAAATCATGCTGGAAGATTATGACTATCTCGCTTCGACATCAATGGAGGGTCAAGTATACTTTCCGACTCTGCGGAGGCTCAATCTAAAGAACCGTCTCCTCACCCTCTGCACGTCGCTCCTCAAAGTCGTCTCCTCCCCCATACTAGAAGCCGTCACGTTCACAACTGTCCGCCAAATCGGCTTCTTCTGCACCACAGATGACGTCTCCGAGCTCTGCACTCAGCTCAGCCGCCACCCCTCCCTCACCTCCGCCATCGTCGCCGTCAGGTCAATGGTTCACGGCAGCCGTCTCACCCCGACGACGTTCGCGCCACTCCTCACGCTCTCCGAGCTTACCGTCCTCGACATCGACATACCACACGCCATCGACGTAGACGACGCTTTCCTCGCCCAGATGGCGCACGCGTGGCGCAAAATCACACGGCTCAAACTCTGCGTCCAGAACCACTACTGGAGAACGGACGGCGACAACCTCACGTCCACGATCCCCGGCCTCGTCCCCTTCGCCCGTCTGTGCCCTGCGCTCGAGATCCTCGGTGTGCCCGTCAGCGGGGACCTCTCTTCCCTCTCCCGTGCCGCGCTCGAGCGCCGCCCTTTCCACCTCTACCCCAACATCAATGTCGGCGTCAACTTCGAGCCTGATCGATGCGCACCCCAGTCCGAGTCCGAGTCGGTGGTGTGCCAGCTCGAGGTCGGCCTGTCCGTCGTGCGCGCGCCGTGCGTCGTGCCCGTCGCGGCGTTCCTGTCGGACTTGTTTCCGGAGCTGACGGGCATCTCGACTGCGTGGAACGACGCGATGGGCGAGGACGCGCCCGACGGCGACATCGGCACCCCGGAGGAGATCAACACGAGGTGGGACGAGGTCGCCTGGCTGGCGCGACGGTTCGGCAGTGTGAGGCGGCAGGAGCGCAAGTGGCTGGCGGTGCGTCGGGATGCGCGTGGGGCGAGGCCGGAGGGCGGACTTCGCGTTGATGCAGTGGCGGGGATGGTGGGGTGGTCATGAGGTTGTAGTCAACAATGAACATGAACGTTCGACCTTCGGCGTACTCAATGGCTGCACACACCGGCGGTGTCGCTCAGGTGGGCAGCTATATGTGTGTGCAAATCATACTAAAGCTTAAACTTGGGCCGTTGGTTAATATTATACTCAATTTCGGCAAGTTCCTAAAAGCCTTCAGCATTGAAGAACCGAAGGCCGAGACGGGCGACTCAGATCGGAGGTGAATTCGTGCAGAATTTACATCGGCCCAGTTGCTCTTCTAGCCATTTGCTAGTGTTGCGTATGTTCATGAACGCACTGTTTGCGAACCTGACTGGCGACGAGGTGCACATACTGGGCTCCCAGTGCGTTAGCACTATTCAAATTGGATCGATTACGACAATCGCACCGCCCTTCAAACAGCTGAGTACACTTACATATGGCCAATTTCAATCCCACTGCAACCCCAATCCTCTTTCGTGGACGTGTACCCAGCATGAAGTTCATTGGGTTCAGCTGAGTACTGTACTAGTGTGGACTTACTTTAAGCTTTGTGTGGATTGTGTCCAGCGTTGATGCCGATACCCGGCACCGGGCGTCCCGGTCGATCAACATACCCGGTGTCCGGTCCGGCTGTGGATCCCCACCCAGTCTGAGGTTCTCCGACCGTTCGGCGGGGTATGTACCCACAACCACCTACTCTCCTCATTGACAAGGCGCGCAGAAGCTCCTGACGCAACGCGACACTGCAAGCTCCACTGATGGCAATGCTGGCTTCAACTTCCACATTGCCGTTGCCATGCTCCAACTCGAATGGGCTCGCTGAACTCGGCATGGCATGTCAGCTCTTTGGACTCAGACTTCACTAGCCGGCTCTTGTATTCCGTTCGCTCTGCGGGGTTCCCGCGGCTCAGGTATCGCTTGCTTGCACGGGGGGAGAGCGTGAATTCAGGAAGCGTGGCTATTAGGAGCGTTCTTATGCCTAAGCCACTGGCCCCACGCGGCCGTCCGATCCGCTCGAACGCGCATGCGATTGCCGACTGTTATAAAACATCACACCTTTCTCGTCTCCTGTCCTTCTCATTGCAGATCACATTTACACCTCCACCTCCACGGCCAACAACATAACGCTATAATTGCCAGCTTCCATGGAGAGTGTTAGCATTCTCCAGGTGACGGTGGCCGCTCTCGTCGGCTACGTGTCCTGGTACTTCCTCAAGCCGTATGTCGTGAGGTCCTCGCTAGACAGCATTCCCGGACCTCCCCGGCAGTCGTGGTTCACTGGTACGTCACTCTCTTCCTCGTGTCATGATGTGTGGATGGCATTGCTGATCAGCTGCACACAGGAAATCTGGGGCAATTTCTCAGCCAAGGGTGCTGGGACTTCCGTGATGAACTTGTGCGCAAGTACCCGGGCCGTGTTACCCTCCTTCACGGATTGCTTGGAGTACGTTTGCTCGTTACCCCAATCGCTGGCACAGACTCTCACGCAGATCTGGTTTAGGCGAAATTCATCCAGGTTTGGGATGTCAAGGCTATGTACCATATCTTCATCAAGGAGCAAGATGTCTACGAAGAACCCGTCGCGTAAGTCTTTCCCCAGCCCAAAGTACCGGGCCTATATTTAATTAAAACCAATATCCAGTGGTCTCCGTTTGTTGCTTGGTCCCGGGTTGTTGGGCGTGCTCGGTGAGGCTCTCTCTACGTTGGCGGCACGCTCATGTAATTGAGCGTGGAACTTCCGGTACAGGCGAACAACACAAGCGACAGCGCAAGATGCTAAACCCGGTGTTCTCTGTGAAGCACCTCCGCGAGATGACGCCCTTGTTCTATCAGGTCATCCACAAGGCACGCTGTCTCCGATCGTACCTTCTTTCCCCCCTCCCTATGCTCATTTTGTTCCGCTCATATAGACTCGTGACGCCATCATGACCCGTGTGCGCGCTGACGGATCGAAGGATGGCGTCGAGCTCGACATGCTCTCATGGAGCGGCCGCACGACGCTTGAAGTCCTAGGACAGGCCGGCCTGGGCCACTCGTTTGACCCGCTCACAGAAGACCAGGCAGACGAATTCGCGACTGCGGTCAAGGAGTTCTTGTGGGTCTCTCCTGCTTCCGGACCCCCCCCCCCAGTCCTCATTTGATCCTACGCCTCGCTGACGCCGTTGGAAAACTAACATTAATTTGAATGCAGTCCACAAATGTCACGATCGGTGCTATTCCGTGCGCTCCTGCCCTACGCGAGCAAGGTAGGGCCGGCGTCGTTCAGGCGGTGGGTCGTCGAGCGGGCGCCACTGGACTACGTCCAGCAAGTGAGGAGGATCACGGATACGATGCATGACCGCTCCGTCGAGATCTTCCACGAGAAGAAGGCGCTGCTCGAGAAGGGGGACGACGCGCTGAAGCACCAGATCGGGGAAGGCCGCGATGTCATGAGCATCCTCCGTGAGTTCGGTCCTTGGCAGCCCACATACGCGCTCCGGGACGCTGACGGGCTGCGCCCGCGCTCCTTGCAGTTCGGGCGAATATGTCTGCATCCGAGAATGACAAGCTGCCGGATGACGAGCTCATTGGGCAGGTCTCGTAAGTCGTCTTACGTTTTGCGACCAAAGACCGGCATCCTGATGGTCTTGGCAGGACGATGATCCTCGCAGGAATGGACACGACTGCGAACTCGCTTGCTCGCGCTCTGCAGCTCCTCGCGGACCACCCGGAAGTCCAAGAAAAGCTTCGCCAGGAAATTCTCCAGGCTGTTGAAGCCGAGGGCGACGGCGATATGCTCGATTACGACAAGGCCATGGAACTTCCCTACCTCGAAGCCGTTTGCCGCGAAACTCTCCGAGTGTGAGCTAGACTCGCATGTTGTGGTACCTTATGATGGACGAGATGGGATAACGCTGCGCATATTCCCAGGTACCCTGGTGTGACCGTTCTGTTCCGCAAGTAAGTCGCAGCATGTCATCGCCCCGGCCTTCCTCTCACGACGGCGGTTCATGTCGCAGCACGACGAAGGACATCACTCTCCCCCTTTCCGAACCTATCCGCCTCCGGGATGGGACGCTCGCGGATGCGATTCCGATCCCCAGGGGCACGAGGGTCATCCCGAACGTCGGCGCCTCGAACATCGACCCAGCCCTCTGGGGGCCCGATGCGCATGTATGGCGACCAGAGCGCTGGCTCGAGCCCCTTCCCCGCGCAGTGGAGGAGGCGCACATCCCGGGCGTGTACTCCCACCTGTGCGTTCAGACCGTAATCTTGGCTGTGCCTTCGCTCGCGCTAATGCCTGTAATGGGACCATTTAGCATGACGTTCATTGGCGGCAACAAGGCGTGCATGTGAGTCGCTTCGGGCCTTTGTATCGGGGGGTTTCACGCTCATGTGTCTTCACAGCGGTTTCAAGTTCGCGCAAGTCGAAATGAGTAAGTTTCGATCTCATAGGCTACCCTTCTCTGGGCAGCTAAGCGGACCGTCACACTGACGTTCCTTCACAACCACAGAGACTGTCCTCCTCGTCCTTCTCCAGCACTTCAAGTTCAAGCCCACCGGAAAGAAGATCGTCTGGAACTTCGCTGGCGTCCAGTACCCCAGCGTTGGCGAGATCGGCTCCGAACCCGGATTGCCCCTCCTCGTTTCTCCGCTCCGCCCTTGAACTTGGTCGAGATTTCTTGTAGGACACACATGATATTGTTCGGAGCTTGAAGCCAGAGTCTCTGCCTCAGAAATTGCACATCCTATCTCACCCTCTTTTCCTTCCTACAACGCCATTTAGTTTATTCTAGGTTACTAATCGAATCTACGCTGTATTCGTGTAGAAGTCTGAGAGGAGTAAGATTGCTCCCTTGCACCAGCGCTAGTGTCCCAAGTCCTGGCTGTCGTCACTTATAATAAATGACTTCATTGTCGGACGTTGTGATACAGTTTTCATATCTAATCATGCAACGGTGTCCGGTAACTTTCAAGCAACATTTGCATGCTGTGAGGTCTAAGGCGATCCAAAGATGTGGGGCATCGTGTAGAACTTGGATGGATCGTGTAGCCTGCAAGGCGACTACCGATCGTGGAGGCGCTCGTATGTGCTGGAGTAATGCGCAGATCTGTATCTCGATCGTCTATCAGGCCGCTTGCCGTCTCGTCGTCATCAGAATTGGAATTTATCTTGGACCGCTGGAACCCTGCGAGCAATAGAGTTAGAGCGACGATACAGCTACGATTCTTTTGCTATGCGCCTCCCTTTGAGCCAATAACTGCTGCAGCCTCATCGAGCAATTATGTCGCAAGTCGTACTAACACGTCGCGTTGGATCCCAGAACAGCAACCTGCTGACAAACGCATCAACGGCGCTGACTGACACAGTCATCTCGGCTCCTCCACGATGATAATCGGAGCCAACCACATCGTACACCAGTCGTACACCCGCCCAACTACATACAACCTTCATGTCATCATCGCCCAGCCAATTCCGCATCGCTGTCCTCCTCTGCGACACGCCCATTGCTCCCGTCGTCGCCGCGCAGGGTGATTACGGAGGGATCTTCCGCACGCTTTTCCGCAAGTCCCTCGAGGCCATCCAGCTAAAGGATCCGGATCCATCGGGATCCAACATCTCATTCATCGCCGACGCGTACGATGTCCGTAATAAGCTCGAATACCCGGAGGACGTGGATATCTACGATGCCGTGCTCCTTACTGGGTCTGGTGAGTCTCCCATGGTGTGTAATCGGAGGCGGTCAACCAAGTAGATATCACAGCCGCATCGGCGTACGAGGATGTTCCATGGATAAACAAGCTTGTCGACTATGCCAAGTTTGTCGTGGAAGAGAAGCCGAAGATCCGCGTCATCGGTGGGTGTAATTGCAGCCGTCTTCGCAGCGTGTGCTTTAACGCGATATATTGCAGGCATATGTTTTGGACATCAAATAATCGCGCGCGCGATGGGTGGCGAATGCGTGCCGAATGGGGGTAGGTGGGAGGTAGGGACAACGCCGATGCAGTTGACAGAGACAGGGAAGAGACTGTTCGGCGTACCTGAGCTCGTGAGTCCGTCATATGCGATGATATTGACGACAATCTCTCTCCGGAGTCTCCCTAGCCTGACACCCCGCGCTTTCCGCAGAACATCCAACAAATGCACCGCGACCACGTCCCCGCAGTTCCACCCACGTTCCACCTCCTCGGCGCATCTCCAATAACACCCAATCAGGGGATGGTCAAGCTATATCCCGGCGCGGACCTGGAGTCAGTGTCTCCGGCAGACGTCCAAGTCTTCTGCGTGCAAGGACATCCAGAGTTCGACCAGTTTATAGTGGACGAGATCGTGAAGGTGCGGTCGGCGACAGGTGCGATGAGCCAGGAGGTGGTGCAGGATGTCGCGCAGCGACGAGAGTGGAGGAATGATGGAGTGGGCGTGATTGGGAGGACGCTCTGGGAGATCTTGCGCGCATCACGGAGCTGAGAAGCACCGGCACGTCGAAGACTCAGAGCGTTTGCATGCGCGAGGTGTAACTTACAAAGACTCAACATGGTGGAACACATGCACGGGCCGCCGGGTGTGCGCCGGATCAATATTCATTGACCTGGTGGCAGAATGCGATTGGTGATTGTTGTCTGATGTGCGTAGCGGGTATGGCACCCAGCTGAAAAAAAAAACAAGCTCCTGAGGAAAAGGTAGCTGGACCAGGACGGCGCGAGAAAACTTACGGGATGGACAGGAGAGGGCCGCACTAGATCTAGAAGGCTGCGGGTCTATCGAGTTTGCACAGGTGAATATCTGGGTGGCCAGCCCCGAGGTGCCCGTAAGGAGTCCAATCTAGTCCAATACACACAGATCCGACAGCTGAAACGAGATAGCTTGAAGCGTACGTAGGCTCGTGCTGCGGGGTGGTTGCCGTCGAGACGTGATAGAATTCAGGCTATCCTCTGTACTTGGGTGCATTTGGTTCGATCCAGACAGCCACAGCAGTGAAGCGATCGAGGCCGCTGGAAAACCGAGCAAGAGGGTGGTTGGAGCTGAAGGTATTTATTTGAAGGGGTGGCCGGTAGATGATGAGGGCGGCTGTTGGACCGAAGATGGATGGAGAATAGGAGGCATGCATTTGAGCGTGCATGGATTGAATTGGGCTGGCCTCGGCGCATGCAGGTGACTAGGAGATAAGATCAGAGTGGGGAGGAGGGGGAGGAGGGAGGAAGAGGGGAGCTCGGAGAAGAGACGGCGTGGAGTCGATTCATCGAAAATATTTGGAGTGCACAAACCCCAGCCCATCGAATCCGAATCGCGCGTTGATCTCTCCCATCCGGCGCTCATTAATACCCTCCCCGCCTTCTCCAGCGCACCCAGCGCCCCCCGACTCTGAGTCTTCCCCAACCATGTCCTCCTGGAAGCTTGGCGTAAAGAGTGCGTCCGCCCCGCCCTCCCCTCCACCCCACCCGCACTGACTCCTCCGATCGCCCAGAATCCTCAAAAGATACCAAGGAGAACGGCTCCACCTCCCGCTCGGTCACCCCCATCCCCTCCCGCTCTGTCACCCCCAAGCCGCCAGACACCACCGAGAACAACTTCCGTTCCGGCACCCTCACCATTCGCATCTTCTCTGGTGCGTTGTTTCTCCATCGACGCGTCACATCCCTCCGAGCCTCGCGGTTTCTCCATTACTGACCTCCTTCGTGCCACCTCTCCCAGGTCGCGGCCTTGCGCTTCCACAAGGAATCCCAGTGCCAGATGTCATCCAGAAAGCACTCGATTCTCCATCTGGGCGCAGATCGATAGGCAACCGCGACAGTTTGCAGCGCAAACAATTCTGGTGGCTTCCCTACGTTGTGCTCGAGTTCGACAAGAACGAAATCCTCGTCGAGGCTCTCGGCGGAGATCTCTCCAAGCCAGAATGGAACTATCGGGCTGATTTGTGCGTCCCCTTTGTGCTTACACCGCTTGCTGCCATCTGACGTCCTGCAGCGATGTGTCGCGTACCTCCAACGTCTCCGTCTCCGCCTACCTGCGCACCGCGCAGTCCGTCCGAGGCAAGGAGGACATGGGCAACGATATCCTCATGGCGCGTGTGGACCTCACCCCCGTTTTGGACGGACATGTGAGTGAAGCTTATCGCCTGACGCCATCCTCCTCGACGATGCTGACTGACCATTGCCTTGCTACCTCTGTCTTCGGCTCTCTCCATTTTTCGTACGTCTGACTTGACTCATGTGTGCACACATTACCCACCCCCCACGCCGTTCCATGTCTATCTCTGGCTCCCTCTCCCCGGCTACCGCACGAGCAGCACGCGTCGGACCAATGGTATACCGCGACCGCAGGCTCGGGCGCGTTCCACCTCAAGATCGACTTCAAGCCGGCACGGCACGAGTCGCTTACAATCGAACAGTTCGACCTCCTCAAGGTGATCGGCAAGGGCTCGTTCGGCAAGGTCATGCAGGTCCGCAAGAAGGACACACAGCGCATATACGCGCTCAAGACCATCCGCAAAGCGAACATCGCGTCGCGCCCCGGCGAGATCACGCACATCCTTGCTGAGCGCACCGTGCTCGCCCTCGTCAACAATCCGTTTATTGTGCCACTCAAGTTCTCGTTCCAGACGCCAGACAAGCTATATCTAGTCATGTCATTCGGTGAGTGGAGCCCGCCATGTGCCTCTGGTGTGAACCAGTGTCACAGAAGCTTACTACTGTCGATGCTGCGCGCCGGTCAGTGAATGGCGGAGAACTGTTCTACCACCTGCAGCGCGAGGGGAAGTTCGATGAGGGTCGAAGTCGGTTCTATGCGGCCGAGCTTCTCTGTGCGCTCGAACACTTGCACGGGTTCCATGTCGTTTATCGGTACGCTCTACACATCATCCGACTCACCCGGAGGTTCGCTGACGTGGGTGGCGCAGCGACCTGAAGCCCGAGAATATCTTGCTTGATTACACCGGCCATATCGCATTATGTGACTTCGGCCTTTGCAAACTGAACATGTCGGAGACCGAGAAGACTAACAGTGCGTTATTCCTCCCGCCCCGCGTGACCGTCGTGGCTCACGGCCGCTCTCCCTTCCAGCGTTCTGTGGCACCCCAGAATACATCGCGCCGGAACTTTTGATGAACCAAGGGTACACAAAGACCGTTGATTGGTGGACGCTTGGCGTGCTGCTGTACGAGATGATGGTGCGAGTCGCTCCTTTTTGTCCTCAACTCCGATACGTTCTCACCGCCGGTTTGCAGACCGGTCTGCCGCCGTTCTACGACGAGGACGTGAACGTTATGTATCAGCGCATTCTCTCGGACCCGCTGCTCTTCCCACAAGACATGCCGCATGATGCGATGACTCTCATTACCGGGCTCCTCCAGCGGGATCCCACGAAACGTCTGGGTGCGAACGGGGCCGAAGAAATTAAGAGGCATCCGTTCTTCTCGAAGCACATCGACTGGAACAAGTGCGTCTATTTCTCCCACTCTTGTAGTAGTCTGAGAATTCGTGGAGTTTGGGCGAGGTTCTGATGATCCGGTGGCGTCCCCTTGCAGGTTGGTAGCGAAGAAGATCCAGCCCACATTCAAACCCACCGTCGTACGTCTCTTTATTTCGTCAACAATGATATTAATGGTCATTAATGGTTCCATTATCATTGGGGGTCACAACATAAACAGGAATCCGTGCTGGACACTGCGAACTTCGATGCCGAGTTTACGGGCGAGAAGCCCCAGGACTCGCACGTCGACGCGACGCCGCTGTCGGAGACCGTCCAGGACCAGTTCCGCGGCTTCACCTACAACCCAGGAAACGAGTACCTCAGCGAGAGCGTCAGCTACCCCAGCGTCATGGGTTAGCCTCCGCAAACCCGTCACCGTTTCCCTCGGCATTCTTCATTGTTCAGTCTCTCTCCCGTCTATGTATGCGCGCACCTGCCACACTGGATCAACCGGGTTGGTTGCGCCCTAACTCTATTGGAATGTCTGTCTTCACATTTGCCCCCCCTGGACTGGCCCGCTCAATAACCGTCTCCATTGTGCGGCGCCTTTCGAACACCTCGTTTCCCTTCGATATTCGATGAACCCCTTACCTTTATCCTTACCCCTCCGACCCACTTCGCTTGACTCACGCTGTTCGTGCCCTCCGTCTCCGCCAATCTTGTCGAGAATACGCTCTTGTGGATCATCTTTTGGTCACCCAATTCGCATTACAGTACACATACACCCCATGGACGCTGCCGTGCCTCCCCTTGCCGCCTCAAAATGTATCGTTGGTCGCTCTCGTCTCTCCCGTGTGTCTACGCGCTCAGTACTCAGTACCCCCGTCCCGAATGTCCAAGCCTACATGCATCGCTGCGTCTGTCGTTGTGTCGTTACGGTTCTTTCTGTTGTTGTATTGTTGTGTACTGCGAATGTATCCCCCCCTTTCGAAGTTGCTTGTTAGATTGCGCGCGTAATGGCGAATCTATTTGTTTTTGGACTCACCTGTTGGTGCTATTCGAAGGGGTTGGCCTACGGTTTGTCCAGAACGGAAAATATTCAATGTCAGACATCCACCTCGGAGATGATGTCGGATCCTTTGGACGACGACGCATGGCTGCCCTTCTCGTCGGAATGGGAAGAAAGGGTGGATTGTCGACAGAGCGCCATAGGTGTCGAACAGGTCGCCAGGAAGGCGGAGATTCGTGATGTAGCCATGTGCTGCAGAGGTGCGATGGCACCGTTACCAGTGCTCGGGGCTGATCTCGACTATGGCGCGCCTTTGAACGTGAATCTGAACATCGGCTCTTCGGACAAGTGGGCATGGCCTTCGGAGCATGTATGACGAGTGTGTGGTCGGAGCTCCGTCGGTTCATCGGATACCGCGACGAGGGGGATGGATGAGGTGGACACGGAGTCGCGGTTGTCGGCATTACCTTGGGGGTAAACCGTTCAAGTATGGACCGATGTTTGCCGGGTTTTCGGGCGAGGAGCGAGGAGCGAGGAGCGAGGAGCGAGAGGCGGAAGGGACAACGAGCCTTGACAACGTCGCCGTCCGTCGGATGAATCCCCTGCTCTTGTTGGATGTGCGACGCGTGTATTTTATCGGTAAGCACTCGGACGGAGAACCAGATCATCCACTTACTCGGGCCAGAGGGATTCGGGCCGCCGACGAGGCAGCCAGATGTGGTCCACAACGCAGGGGATGCCATGGTGGTGCGCGATGAGCCATAGCTCGGAAGCTCTCGACCGGACCCTCCACCACGAACAGGACCAGCATCATCGTCAACTCTGGTCAAGAAGGAGAGGATGGCCATCTTGCGGCCATCCCACACCTACATCGCCTTGACCATCATCACACTGTCGTTGTCCCGCCCACGAACGAGTCCTGGGACCGTAGGGAGAAGCCTCTCGCTTGAAGGGTCTCAATGGGACGGTGGGGAAGGAAGAAGGTGCAACGGCCCGTGTCGGGCAGGCCTTCGGTGTAGTTTGAGTTCTGCAGGGTTGTGGATCGTGTGAATGGGGTGGGCGGTAGGGTGGCGGTCGAAAGGCAGTAAGAGATATCCGTCCCCTGGATACGGCTTGTATAGACCGCGGCATCGGCGAGGGGAACGACAACCTCCTGAAAATGGAGGGCTTGATCGGGATGGTGGGGGAGATAGACATCGGGTTGGCAGACATCAGGTTGGTAGCGGAGTAAGAGTGTGGCAAGGGCGCCATCCTCATCCCGGCACGCCAAGATGGCAGGACCCTATTCTCAGCCGGTCACTGGGCTTGAGCTGAATCGAGCGGGACGGCTGTCCGGAAGCCATACCTCATGGGGAGATATTCCGGAAGTCCAAGAGGGTCGATGCTGACCAAATTTGCCAGTTCGTTATGTGGGAGGAGGTGCACGCGCCGCAGATCGCTTTAAAAGGTCCTCATGAAGGTGGAAGAAGGTCTTTTCTCCCTCTTCGTAGTAGATAGTAATCACATGGGAAAATTCCCATCGGAGAGTAGGCATGGTCTTCAACTTGAGTTATCCGCCGTTTGGCAGCCCACGTCATTCGACGGGCAATTTTCACCTACTTAAAGCAAGGATCGGTCAGCATGATTGGTTTCTCGAAGAAAAAGCTACCGCTCACTTGATCGAGAAGGCCCTTTTTTAACTCAATTTCTGTGACCGTTTCGACGGCAAAGAGCATGCTCTATCTAGTATTGATGATGCACCAGTTGAAAGTCAGGAAAACGACATACATGGGCAACACTAGACCCTGCATTATCCATCTACGAGCGAACCACTTGCTCTTCAAGAACGCGCGAGTGGGTTGAGGTGTTGTCAATGACGTCGTGCAGAGATCAGTGGCACATTGCAAACTACGCGCACTATGTGTACATCGAGTTTATGTTGTCGGTGCAGCAGGTGTCGGTGCAGCAGGTGTCGGTGCAGCAGGTGTCGATGCAGAGCTAGTTGAAACCTTCCCGGCAGGGACGCAGTCATGTAGCATAGAGAATCGCATCTGAAAAACGAAGGGAAAGGATGCTGCGGGGCACGGTCGAAAGACCCTATGCCTTGAAGGGACTGATCCTCGACTGGCAGCCAGACATGGGAGAGAATCGCATACCGTACCAAGTCGTATCGAGCAGCCACATGACGCCTGCATCGCCTGAGACCAATATAAATGAGGATGTAAAAGAAATTGATCCAGAAATTGCGCATACACGCACCTTAGTTGCATATATTTGCGATTTTTCCTTGTTTTGTGCACTGGTCCTGCCGAGGAGAAGAGGAAGTAACGGGCGTCTAAGTGGACGGTGGTTGTGGCGCGGCTATCTCCTGCCAGATTGAATCTCCCTCTCCGTGGCTTGCATCCCCAATCAGGCCTCTGCAATGCTTAGTCGCTGATCACCAGGCGTCCGTGCAGACATCTCACAGCATGTCGATCTTCTACGATCTTGTTGGTAAAAACGAACTCGAGGATGCTTTCACAATAGAATCACAAGGTATCCGTGTTTCTTTGCAAAAAACATACTATCCACTGTTTGATCTGAATTCTAACCTTGTAGGCTACCCGGAAGATGAGGCAGGCAGCCTTGAGACCTTTCAGTAGGCATTTCAAGCCTTTAGGCTCAAAAGGGGAGCTGATCGCTTTACCTCCGAAGATACCGACAGTCACAAGCTCCCGAACTCTTTTTGGGTGCCTACCTGCCCATAGATTCCGGACGGAAGCTCGTCGGTTACGTCTGCTCGACGCTCTCGCCAGACGCAACCCTGACGCACGAATCCATGTCGAAACACGTCTCGGGCTCCTCCTCAGTCTGCATCCACTCCGTGTGCGTCGCACAGGAGTACCGCCGCCAGAAGCTCGGGCTCGGGCTCCTCAAAGAATACGTCTCCCGGCTGTCCTCGAACAATGACTCGGGCCCCGCGCCTTACACACGCATCTTGCTCATCGCGCACGAGGAGCTGCGGGACTTTTACGAGAAGGCCGGCTTCGAGTGGGTCGGCCAGAGCGCGGTCGTCCACGGGGCCCGCCCGTGGTTCGAGATGCGGAAGGTCCTCTTGTCCGATCAGCCACAAACATCCAACTCTATCCCAACACTCGTATCGCAGACCCTTTCTATCTCCGGACCGGCTGAAGGTGACTTCCATCACTGCTGTTCCTGGCTGCCCTCCCTCCACGCAAGCTTTCAATGACACTGACGAAAAAAAAACCTCTCTCTTCTCCGGCACAGTGCCATCCGCGCAGACGCAGATGCAAACGCAATCCATCCCGCCAAACATCTGGGAAGCGCTGCAGCGCGAATCCTCCCGCGCTCGCCCAACAGCGCGCCTACTCGCATCGTTCCCGAACGCTGTGCAAGACGTTATTTCCGGGGGTAATGCCGGAGGTGCGCGACAGGGCGCACCGTCCTCGAACGCGAACACAAACAAATACGATCTGCTCTGCCCGCGGGCTGGCTGCGGCAGCGTCATCCTCAAGGCAGGCGTAGCGAGCTCGGTTGAGGGCGTGAGCGTCCAGCTCGAGCCAGCGCACGGACAGGCACTCCCTGCGGCGCTGGGCGCGCTCCCCGTGCCCCCGGCAGCGGCGCAGTGGTGGCTCGTAAGGGGGAACGCGATGGTCTTTGAGAACATCGGGTTTTCGAGACCGGTGCAAGGGGCAGGTGAGTGCTTCACGGTTCAGCGATCTGGTGGTGCCGGAGCGCAGCTGACGACGGTTCGCGACTCCCCAATTATTTTCGACTGGTAATCGCCGCCTTTTTTTCGCAACTCCTCGTCGAACCACTGTGCCTTCATCTCGGGCACCGCGACGACAATAGCTCCGAGCGGGACCGGGAGACCGATGAAGTTGCTTGCGTGCGCAGAATGTGACCTCGGTCCGTTGGGCTGGTGCGAGGAGGGCGGGTCCGAGTTCTGGCTCGCCGTGAATCGGGTCGGATATCGTGCCTGAACCGGGAGGAGAATCTCGGACGTGCGTCCTGCAATGACAAAGGGAGATTCGTCGACGGCTGTAAACCTGGTTAGTAGCCGGGTGCAGTGCGCTCCGTGTATGCTGCCGCTGTGGTGAGGAAGCTGTGCTGTGCCTGTTTGAAGTGTAAGCTGGGGAGTTGAAATGCTAGAAACAGATGGGCTCTTTACGAAAGGGATTGACGTGGGTTCCGAGATCGGGAGGCAGATTGCGTCGGACCGTAGATATCTGGCACAGGCGCTCCCTGGTCGAGCTCTAGTCGCATGCCGGCCAAGTTGGTGGCCGGGACCCGGGCGTGTAGGGGATGAATGGCGTTATCTAATATCTCGCTGTCAAGGTCAGCACTGACGAAGGTTCATGTGGAGTTGAAAAACGCGGACAGGGCTCGGGCGAAACCAATGCGGATGGATATTAGGATTGACAAATGCTGTACATGCCCGAATCTGAGTCCATAAGGAGGAAGCAAAGAAGCACGCATAGGGTATACGTGAATGGCCGGTCAGAGCGATGGTGTCAGGTCTTGAACACGATGATGAGTATAAGCAGCACGAGGATGAGCAACCCAATCATTACGGTCGAGCCTGGCGGGAGCCGCGTCAGCCTCCTCCGTAAGCGCAGCGACCCAAGTGAGGGCGACAGATTCACGCACCGTTCTCTTTGGCGCCCTTTGCGACGCGGTCGAGCCTCCGCCTCGCACCCATTAGCCGACTATCTGTCCTATCCAAGTCGTGATCCAACCCTTCCAACAGCCCAGTGTGAACATCCAGTTCGTCATTGATCTGCAACGAGAGGTCTCGTTGTCGCGTGATGGACCGGGAGAGCTCGTCTAGGTGGACATCCTGATGGTCCATAAGCATTTGTTGCTGTTGGAGCACCTCATCGTGCGAATATCCAGCCTCCGGATCGTCTGTATATGGGGCATAACGTGGCTCGGTGGCGGGTGCGGGTGGAGGAGAAGGAGCGGACGCGGAGTCCGGTATTGACGAGGAGGATGAGGCTGGGCTCATGGGGGTGGATTCTGGCTCTTCGCACCTGTGGTTGGAAGGGTTGGCCGCTCGCATAAACACAAGCTGCACGTGTGGCACACGAGGGCACGTACCGTTGGGCACCCATGGCGTCCGGATCGCCGCCGAGCATCCCCCTCATACGCTCATGTTGTGTCCGCAGAAGCTTTGTCGCTTCCGACTGACCCTCCTTCTCCTCAAGGTCTAGGATCCCGGCGCGCAACTGCTGGAGGTTCTTGACGATCTGAGGTGTGTGAAGCGATGTCGAGTTCGAGGGAAGGCTCTGCAGGCGTTGGCGCTCAAGGAGCAGTGAAAGTGTCTGAGTAGAGAGTGAAGTGAGTCGTGATAATGAGGCAGCCATGGACATTCAATGCCACACAGTAGGGAAAGGGCCGATATGTCGTCTGAGGTCGTTGCTAGTCGTTGAGGAAAGCGATGATGTTCGGGGACGGTGCACCTGCGGAGCGCGCCGCCACGGCGCTGACAACGGTGACTCGTGAGACTTTTTTGACCGCAATCAAACAAGTGCTGCTTCTACATTCGGAAGGCGCTGTAGAACGACTCCCGCCCTTCGTTGTCTCGCTCCATGCCATTCACAGGCAACGCAAAAATATAACCACCTCGAGAATAGGTTGCCGTCATAGTATTAAGACTTTGCGTGCTGTGCGAACAATGGACTGGGAAGCCATCAAGAAGAGTCGCGGCATCTATAGCTAATGGTACAAAGCAAGTACAGAGCGGTTATCCAAGAAATCAGTACAGGGAGTGATACAAGGGTTATGAGGACCGAGTGCAGATGACCTGGAGGCGAGAGGGGAGTGATGGAGGCTGGTAAGGATGGTGAGACTGAGAGGAGGAGAGGACTGGAAGCAACTAATACATAACGGAGGACGACGCACAGCAGTAGCAATTTAAGGAACATAACGGTGCGCCGCTAAGGGCGTATGTACAAGAAAACTCTATGATGGTCGCAGGGACGAGAGAACACAAAGAGACCAATATGTGATCGCTTAGACTCAGTCTAGTTGAGAGGGGCACGAGCCTGATTGATCTCCGCTAGATGCGTGCCTGTAATTCGGGGTATTCAGTCACAAGCTATCAACCATGAAACCACACAGACTGACCCATGAGAGGGCAAGTGATCGACAAAACGCCCATCGTTGCCATGATCTTGTCCAGGCTCGAGGTGATGCCCGTCAATCCCTCCTGAACGACAGGCGCCGCACCCTGTCTGACCCGACCAATCTCCGTAATTAACATCTTGCATATGGTCGACCACAAAATCTAGCGCATACACACAGGTATCAGCAGCGTGAGCGCCACCAAGGACCGAGAGCGAGCGCTCCGCACTCACCGCGATAACCGGGTCTACGTGTCCACACTGGTTGATGTCAACGATATCCAGGGCGCGACTCGCGGAGACGGCGACGCAGATTGTCTTCTTCCACGACGATGGCTGGGAGCTGGAAAATGCGGCGTGGAGCTGGATCGCGGCCGCACACGCGAAAGTACGGGACACCAGGACCTCTCGCATGTCATCGGGTCTACGGTTCTTGACTGCAACGAGCTGCCGATGGAATCGCTCAATCATGCTGTCGAGCGAGTTGAAATAGTTCAGAAAGTCGTTCCTGTTCGGCATATCTGTTTTGCGTGTGGGGAAGGGAGGAAAAACATCTCAGCAGGAGTGACGAAGCCCCCTTGAAACAAGGACCACCCACCGACACGGTACTGCGACGAGACGTAGATGGCGCGGTCGTATAGCGCCGTTGCCTTGGCCCGGATCGCAAGCGGAGAGAAGCCCTCGTTAGAATCATCTACCGCGCCTCTCACGTAGTCCTCCAGCGAATAATTCCCACCGTGACGCGGGACAACGATCCCCTGCACACAAGGCGTTAAGCGGCCACTTCTATTCATCAGTTACTTCAGCCCTGCATGGCACACACCTGGTCGTACGCCTCGGAGGGAAGCGGCCACGGCGTCGTGACACGAATTGCAGCTCTGCCAAACTGAGAGATGGACGGCGGCGTGTTCATCGCGGCCGCCCACGCCTTGTCGATGTTCACGACCGTCCAGAAGGCCCTTATCCGCTCCCCCGCCGCGACCGGGTCGTTCCCTAGGTTCACAGGGTCGAGCTGGTGGAACCGGCTGCCCGTGGTCAGCGCGACGGCTGCGAGACAATGGTACCTGCCCTCCAGGAGTCGGCCCGTAGTGAAGAAGTAGTTCGCCAGGAGCACCTCCGCCTGGATGGTGCACAGCACGTCTTGCCCGGGGGTGCCGGCCTGCGTAGGCATCGTCGTCGCCGAGACGACCTGCGTAGCACTGTCCGCAAAGTACGCCTCACGGTTCCTGAGTGTGCTCGAGCTCGAGAGGCGGCTGCCCCACAGGAATACTGCGCTCATCAGCGCGGAACTGCCGGCGTTGACGTGCGAGCCCTGCGCGCGGAAGCGGGCGGGGGTGAGGAAGAATCCCAGCTGATACGCGTGGAGCATGAACGTTTGGATCCTGTCGACGGTGGACAGGACGCGTCAGTATGCGCATCGGAGGAGTTGAGAGAGCGGGACGGTGGCGGTGCTCACAGCACTTGGACCTCCTGCGGCGTAGGGTCGGGTACGTGCACTGCGGACGATCAGTGGTGAGCGTTCGAGGAGAGACGGAAACGTGAAGAAGATACTCACCGGCTGGCTGTACCATACCAGCGGGGCGGAGCGCGATCACCGGGCCATGGCTTTCTGTGCGCGACATGGAGGGTGCTGCCTGCTGCCTGCCGAGGTCGTAGAGCTGAACAGATGGCGCAGCCTCTCCTGGATTTTCGAGCTCGCGTATCCTGGCCTCAAGAAGAGCGATGTTCTCTTCGAGCAGGCGAGATCGGGTGACTTCGGCACCCGTCGCGTACTCGCAATCGTCGGGTCGGTGGTTGGCTACGCAGCGACCGCAGGCGGGTTTGTTGCCGTCGCATTTCTGTGAGAGGCCAGTAATGAGGAAAGCCTCCAACGCAACGAAGAGGAGGCTTAACATACCGCCTTGAGCTTGCGGCAGGGCAGGCAGGCCGCGCCCCTGTTCAAAGGTCGGCTAGACGAAGAGGAGGGGTCGGCAGACATGTTAGAAAAGGAGGTGGGTCGTGCACTGTTTTCGTTGGGACTGTGCTGGGACTCACCAAACTTGGCACCGTCATCTTATATACGAGGATGGGACATCTAAAAAGCGCAAGAGAGATTTATCATCAGGAGAACAGCGCCGTCTGGGTGTGCACAATGTGAGGATGCTGGGAAGACGGGAATGAAACGCAATTGTGGACGACGCGTGTTGAATGCAGGAGCGCGCGACAAGGCGCGGAGTAGGGCGGTACAGTGGGCACGACCGGACGGTGGCAGACCCGAGTACCATAACAGGAGGGTGTACGGTGAGGTGTTCGAAATTTGGAGTTGGAGAAAGAAAATGATTAGTCACGGAAGCGCGTGTGTCGCAAGGATGGGTAATCCGCCCGGAGGGTTTTGGAATGTTACCAAGAAAGGCTGGCCGGAACCGATGCGTGCACGTATAGTAAGGGAGAGATGTCGCCGAGAAGGCGGGATGCAGCTTACGACAGTCTGCATCGCCATAACTGAGGGCACCGGGGCCCATCGTGACTCAGACTACATGAACCGTGCTCTCGCAATCATCGACATGTTCGAACTGTGCTGCAAGAAAAGTCGAAAGCACATTTGCCCTGGAACGGAAGGTTGGCCATTGGGGAGTAGAATACGGCCGAGTCTGCAGAGGACGGATCTGGGTGGAGATCGTCGATGCGGGGATAAGGCCGTGAGATGGAAAAGAACGCAGCTGGAATTGCATAGCCACTAATGGAGGGTATTGACAATGGCGCTTGGGAGGCTGCGTGCGCAGTCTCCGCACAAGTCCGGGGCTGACGACGGAGTGCGGGTGTTGTGTCGCCTGTGTCGGATGTGCAGGGAAGCGATGTTGGACGAGAGCGCGTCGTGGAGTCGGGGCAAGCGCACCCACCAGCCACACTCGCAGCCGCCGTCCGCACCCTGCCGGAAAATCCCGGTGGCCAGGGACAGAGCCGGGCCGTCACCGCCACCTCCTCCACCCGTCTCCGTCTCAGTCGGCAGGCCTCTTGCCCCACCCGCTCACGCTCTCCCCCTTCTCCCCCGGCTTTGTCTTCTCTCGTACCCGTCCAGTCGTCCTCCGCGCCCTTCTCAGGTTTTCGGTCATCCCGGAACCTTCAAAGCTCCAACCCTCTGCGCTCCGTCTCCGCTTGTCAAAGAGCCACCATTCATCCGTGCTCGTGAGCGCTCTCCTTCGCCATTACGGACGACACCACATCCTTGGGTGTTTCGACCTCTAACGCCCCCACACCAACACCCCGTCGAATTCGGTCGCAAACGCCGTAATTTCCCACCGAAGCCCAAATCATGCATTTCACCACCACTTCAGGCACATCTCCTAGAGTCAATATTCTTAAGACAATGGCCAGGATGATAATGGTAAGATCTTAGCCAGGATGACGATCTACCGTCGGCCATAACAACAACGCCGACACATAAATTTATCCGCTCAAACGTGGACTCCTGGCCGCTACGACCATCTCGTCCAGACACTTGAGCCATGTGACCGCCCAGCGCACCTCAGAGCTGCTCAACGCTGATTTTCATTTGGCCGACAGGTAATTTGCTCCGCGCGGTCACACCTTGGTAGAGAGGAAGAGAGCTTCTCGTGCATGTGTCCCACTTTGGTCCCTCTCCACGTCACCGAGCTCTCCCATCTCTCGCTGCCTGAATGCCGAGGACACACACTCTCCGTGTCATCGCCGAAACAGAAGCCTTCGATCGACATCTTATCTTAAGATATTCATAAAATCTGTGGCTGCCCTCACTACTTCTGCAACCCATTTTCCACTTTCAAACCTTCTTACCCACTCGGGCCTTCCTTTCCATGGCTCTCTATATCACGCTCCACTCGCGCTGCTCGTCGTGGTGGGCGGGTCGCCAGCCACCGACCAGTTGGCGGGTGCCTCAAGCCCCCTTGCTAGATTAAGACAGCCAAGCGATACCTCTTTCACAACAATGGCTTGCTCATCGGGAGCGATGTACCTGCGCTCCGGCATAGGCCTAGGCCGTATGTAGTCCCATGCATTGAATCACATTGGCGGCTACCGGCGAGTACATTTGGCATTGCTGCATGTCATTTCATCTCAGAGCATTCTTCCCAAAGATCGAGCAATGTACGACGCCATCGCATACATACCGCCGCCACCACTCCGTCGCGCTCTCTGAACCATCCGGCGCCTCCCCCATTTCCTCTACAAGCGCTGCGGAGAAAATAATCCAGGGAATCCGGGTACGACGGCCTTGTAGTAGCCCGGGTCCCAGCGCCCACCGCAAGTAAGGAGCATAGACCGCCAAGTAGAGACAAAGGTAGCGGTGTTTCCGGCAGCTAAAATCAATCGCGAGAATCAGTATGGACTGCGGAAAGCTCGCTAGCCCGCCCCACGCCATGGTACTACGAAGGAACAAAAAAAGCTCAAATTGACCGGAACCCCGTTCCACTCACCCGTTGGCAGAACTTGAATGTACAGGAACGGATCTCGTCCTCCTACCGCAATGTCGGTTGCGAGATGTCGGTCGTGTAACCGCAGCCGTGTCCCGGTCTTCAATTTCTTCGCCTGAGCTGAACGTTGACAGATGCCAGAGGCGCTGCTCGCAAGATCTCAAAACTCCCCGCCCCTCACATTCGGCGGGGTGTGGTTGCTCTAACTCGAAATCGTCTTACCTCGACGTCTACACGGCTTCCGGTTGCGCCACGAATGACCGTGCCTACGATCGGTCCGGCAAAAAATCAGGCAGTATCTCCCTACACCCACCCGAGTTGTACGCATTCGGACCTCGGGAGTTGACCTTGCCGTTCGTCCTAGTTTCGCGCTCGTATGCCTGTAGCAAGCGGATGTACGTATGCATTGCGTACCACCGCCCCTAGTCTGCACCTACTCACTGGTCTCGTGCAGAATTCCGGCGCCCAGTGTCTGTGTATGCGCCCATGGTGAGGGCGTATTGCGAGGGATAGCGCACGTCCTTCAATGCCGCGCCAATGGAGCGCCGCTCATGTAATGAGCTCACCACACGCGTTCCATTCAACTCCCCCGTGAAGTACGCAGCTTTGGTACCGTCGACGAGCTTGCGGGCCTCGATGGAATTCCGTCACCGTGATGCGCGCATTAATTCCGTACTTCATGCCACCTTGGCAACCATGTCCTGGCGGTTGGTAAATGTAAGCCTACGGCTTGCGTGGTCGCTTTCTTGCCGGTGGAGGATCGAGGTTCTCCCTCGGCGCTGCCCCTTGAACCTTCTTGCAGGAGACGGCTTCTATCATCCTCCCGTCCGCATCGCAGTGTTTTCCAAACGGCCTAGGTGCTCGGGAGTCGTCCTGTTCCTGACCCGTGTTTAAAGTCCCTCCTATTCGCCTTCTGTTGCGAAGCGTCACCCATTACCGCTGCGAAGGCTTGAAGCCAATCCGACCGCGGGATGCAAGTGGCCACTCGTGTGCTTGGTGCTCGCCTCACTCACCGTTCGCCGGCGGCAACACGGATGACCCTGAGCCCAGACTCGCCACTGCATGACTTCGGAGAGAAAACTAGTGTCACCTGGCAGCTTGCAAACGCGGCATGCCATAAAGTGAAGAACCCTCGACACGTGGGCTATTATGTCAACACAATTCCACACGAAGTGCTCCCGCAGTTATGGCGCCGCCGACTCCTCCGAAAAGCTTCCCTAAAACTTGGATGTAGCATCGCGGTCCGATATTTAACGTCGTTGCATCGTGTCAAGGCGCTTGAAGCCAATTGTCGCCATTCAACGCCCAATAACCGATGGGACGGGTGTGGATTCTGACGCTGACATGGAGCAGTGGAGGCCAGACAGTGGATGCACTAGTGTACTCGGATGTTACATTGTGTCGTAAGGCGACCCCAATTTTGGAACACTTGATCCGTATTAGGGACGCGACGGCCGAAAGAATTTCCGCGAGTAGTACGACGCTCAAACAAACGTAGGAAGGGAGACCCACGCGAATGAACACCTGAACGCCAATCGCTGACGCTGCCGGGTGGGACAACTTGGTTATATACTGTGTTGCGAATGCAGCATAGCCGCCAAGGCTATCCGAACTCATATTAGGAAACAAGTTTACAAGGAAAGAAGGGTCGTCTCTGGGCGCCCGCGTTGTGGCGTCAGCAACGTGTTTCACGCGACCGAGGTCATCGCCGTGAAGAGACCGCGGCGGCACCGTGGAGTCGGGATGACCTACCAGTGAGTTCGACCGGGGTGAACTGCAAACCACTGTGAGGAGGAGGATGTGTGAGTGTTGTACCTGCGAACTTAGGCTAACTTACATGCACACTTTTTTGCCAACAATGAAGGACATTCTTTGAGGGTCCCAACAACTGGGAATCCTGTCTGCGCTTCAAGGTCCCCCAACGCGCGGCTCCAGTCAACGCTCAGCCTGAGGGCGCTACACACGTCCCCCATCGCCCCCCTCTCCTGGGGGAATGTGTCGCAGTGTGCAGCACCAGCATCGGTGATGAAGTGGAAGAGGGTCGTAATGCTAAGGTATCTAACAAATCATGCGGTTAATTCACTAGCCGCGAAAGAAATTTTGAACCGCGGTGCGAGCTCCGAGTCCACTTACGATCGGAGGGTTTCGCGACAGTCGGAATCCACCTTGAACTGAGGAAATGCCATAACCTCGCCGAAGCCGAGCGTGTCGCCCTCGCCAGTGCGCTCCACGGCCTGACTTCATAGAGCTGGACGTCCGGGCGGTTCATGAGGGACTGCAGGTCTCGCGCCATGTGCTACTTCGCCGTGGTAACCATCCCGGCGGGGATCGTCCTCTGTGAAAGGCGCTTTTAGAACCTGGCTCGGTTTGGACCAGACATCGGAAGATTCACCGAGACCGGCACGATTAGCTTGTTGTCCAGAAGCCTGTCAGCGCCCGAGACGAGCACGACGTTTTCGCGGACCGGAAGAAGCACGTTCAGTCAGCGTTCAGGATGTACGTACCCACAGTGTTTGGGCGAAGGGGTTCAAATAGTATGCTCACGATATGGCGCCGTTCCCCAATCTGCAGCTGGATGGCCTCGTCCCCACTCGCGAACGCGGCGTTCTTGTCATTGATGGTCTGGACCAACCGCCATGTAAGGTGTCGCAGATCGCCTGAGCCGCTGCGCGTTCTCAATCGGCGCCCGCTCGATGACCCATCGCCTGCAGGAAACAGAACCCAGCCCATGGCCACGGCCATGAGGCACCCATTGTTGATGTCGAGCACGTGTGCGAGGTCCAGGTCCAGTGTTTTCAAGGTCGGAGAGTTGGAGGAGGAGCTCGAAGGACTCGCAATCGGGGGCTGCACCTGTGAGCATTGTGTGGACCACCACGGCGATAGAGGTGAGGGAAGGGTGGAGAATCGTCAGGTGTTGAAGTTTCGCACGGTTTGAGATAGCCTCAAAGTCTAACAAAATTATCAAGGAGATAGAAATCAGTGAGATCCTGGAAGCCGCGAACGACCTCCGACAGGACAGAAATGCCTTGAGCGGCTTCTAGGAATTCTGCATGGATAACAAATTTGGAGAGGGCGGGACATATACCATGAACTGCGCGTACACAGTCAATCTCTTCTACGGCGGGTTCTTCATCCCCCTGATGATCACTCCAGGCTGAACGACCCTCACTGCCTGGAGAAGGGGCCCCGGGAGCTTTCGGAAGCACCAGGATCTAAGCCAGCTGCTGGCGAAGCTGGCTTAGAGCCTTTGGGGCCTGGGGCGACCTGAGACGCCTACCTGGGATGTCAACGACGTTCAGGGTCTCCCCAGGAAGTGATAAAGTTGCTGATGATGTCGGTCGGAGAGGCGAGGGTAGGAGGTGAGACGAGACCTACGCCGCTTAGGAGCGACAAATGCTCGTAATAAAGTATATGTCTCGGATGACTTGTGCGGAAACTAACAAGAGTGAAGGGTCCGAATGTTACGTGCCGGGTGGGAAGTGAACGTGAAATGTGGGATGCGACAAAGCTCGCACTCGCATAGTTAATGTGTCTGACGAGGTGGGCATAGTACTTTAGTCTAGCAAAGTCGGAGAGATAGTGGTCGGCTAATGGGGCCTTACCGGGAACGAAGATGACTTGTTCACGTACCAGTTGCAACTCGCCGGAGCCCTCGGCAGCGTCTTTTAGCCAGAGATGTTGTGATAGGGTGCCATTGAGGATGTGGATGTTGTAAACTGTAGCCCAGAGTGCACTGAGTACTGGTTCATGGAGGAAGCTACAAGTGCGGGCCAAGGAGGCGACTCGGAGATTTTGCGCGGTCAACGCTCCTCATCAGGCTGGACATGATGCATGAAGACCGAGCGGAGTGAAGAATCAGAAGCGGCGGGAGAGCCAACAGCATTGCAGACCTCGCAGAGCACTCAAAGCAGAAGCAGTTTAAGCATAGAGGGGCACAATACTGTTCGTGAATACTAGCACGGAGACCAGACACCTCAGCGAGCTCAGTACTCTGTTACTATTAAGGCATTAGGCAGGCCGCCGCAGACCGAAGCGAAGTTGGGCTGAGGACACCGAACTTTACAGTCCCCGAAGGGCTTACATAATCCAGGCTTGCAGTCTCACAGACGCCTCGCTCGCCGTGACCGCGCGCCCCCGGAGAGCCTGCGTATAAGCGCCCGAGCGCGACGAGGGCGACAGGAAGTGCGAAGACGAGGAGCTCGTTTGGATGCTCTAAAAATTCAAACACACGATTGAATATATTACTTAATATGTACATGTGTCAATGCGAAACAATAAGGTCGAGAACCACAAGCAGAACTGGAGGTGCGCAAGGGCTGCACAATAAGCGTCCGTCCGCGCTGAGGGCGCAGTTAAGACATATGGTCAAAACTCACCTGGACCTCCAGGTCAGAATTGGCAGCATAAAAAAACCAGGGAACAGTGCGCGATGGGGGGGCGCAAGGACGTGCGACCCCATCGCGCCTCATTGGGGGCTAGGGAGAGAGCGCGGGAGGAGGCGCGAGGGGAGACAGCGGGAGGCGCAAGAGCGCCCGAGGGGACCAGGATTCGGATCAAGGGACTGTAAATCGGAGGCAACGCAGCTGTCTGCGGATGAGGTCAAATCCCGCAGGGCACCCAGCCAAACGTGCGTCCGAAGCCTTCCATGCCCCTCCGGTTTACAGTCCTGATGTGATCGGATTTCTGGTCCCTCGGGAGGGAGGGAACCGAACAAGGAGGGGATGGAATCTTCGCTCGCGCGCGCGCGAGCGACGGTCTTCTCACGGCCTCGCGCGAGACGCGACCTGCCTCCTCCCGCCCGGCGGGGGAGGCGGCCGGGGTCCGGACCCGTCACGGTGGGGCGGGTGAGCCGTGACCTTCCATTTATGGTAAAGAGACCCGAAGTTGGCGCCCTAGAGACCGTAAATCTAGGACGAGAAGCGATGTACATAATCTTCGCTCCGGGATACGGTCCGCTCTACCGAACTCGGTACCGGCGCTTACCCTGGCTTACCCCCTCATCTTCAACTTGACTCATCGATCCACTTCCGATATGGCAGAGAGCTGCACTTCTCGCAATCTCGCGTCCTGAAATGTTCTCGAAATACGCGTACATTCAGTGGAGCATCTGAGAGCATTGGCCAGGTCACTCCACTAACATGACTGGACTTTGCCTCCGGCCGCCGAGCCTCGGCGATTGGCTGACAATGCCCGACCCTGCTGAATAGCGAAAAGATCGGTATGTCTTCAGTACTGAGTCCTGGTGTCTTGTCGACCCTTTGCATTAGATTACCATCTCGATGCAGGATATGGATATGCACCTTGAAGGCTTGAACAACCGTTGCGGCAAGTCTGGAGGGCAAGCGCCCAAGCCTATGATCTTTCTTCCACAGCTTCGTCATGATCAGGTTCTGAATTCGCGAAGCCTGTACATCCAGCATGCCGCCACGGCTTGTAACTCAAAACACAAGCGCTGGATGCGGCCGGGGCACCATCAAGCCTTCGACATATAAAGACCTGAGTCCCTGGGTGAATAGAGCATCACCCCTTTCCACTCTTTCATCAACACCCTAACGGCTCATTGTCTCCGAGCATCATGGCGCCGATTGTCCCCCCGTTCACCGCGGAGACCGCGCACCAGAAGGTGAAGGCGGCGCAGGATCTGTGGAACACGAAGAACCCAGAGAAGGTTTCCCTGGCGTACACGGCATGTCCTTCCCTGTTCTTCTCCCCTCTTGCCCCTCCCCCGCTCGCCGGTTAATGCTGACGTTGCGCAGCCCGACACTGTCTGGCGCAACCGCGACCAGTTCCTCAAGGGGCGAGAGGAAGTCGTCCAGTTCCTGGCGAAGAAGTGGGAGAAAGAGAACGGTTACAGGCTCCGCAAGGAGTTGTTCGCTTTCACGGACAACAAGATAGCAGTCCAGGTCCGTGGGATCTCGATCGCAGAGACACTGCATTGCATGAATGAATAATGCATCATGTAGTTCTTCTACGAATGGTTCGAAACGAAGCCAGATGACAGTAAGCAGTGGTACCGCTGCTACGGCCTCGAGGTGAGTACCTTGTTGAGGCTAATCTGGAGCTCGTAGATGTACTGACGTGTTTCTGTTCTCGTAGGACTGGACGTTCGGAGAGGACGGTCTCATGAAGAAACGACAGATGAGCGGGAATGACGTCCCGATCGCGGACGAGGAACGCTGGTTCAAGGATGGAGTTGACGTGAACTCGTTTCCTATCTCGGACAAGCACTTGTGAACGTGAACGTTCTTGGTGAACGTACGTGATCGTCTGCATTTCCACGCTGTAACCAGCACGATTCAGGAAGAATTGCTTTGCAGCACTAGTGCCAAGGCCGTAGACGGCGATGCCCATGCAATGAGTATATTGTACTATCTTTCAATGGGAAGCGGTGCCATTGAAGGCCCCCCATCCTGAGATTCAGCTTTCTTTGAAGGATACATAAGTAGTTACGGAGTCCTCGCTTGGGCGGTGTGCTCCGAGAGTGATGCACCTCGGCCATGGTGGGTTGTCATGTCACCAGCGCTAGGGTGGAAGTTTCGTCAACGCTCACCTTGTGCTAACTCGTGGGTTGGCTGCACCTCTTATCTGCCGACCCCATTCATATTCAAAACCGGGCGGTTACCTTGGGCATCCACGCCATGCACTCTCACACCGGACGCCCGGACATGGAGTTAGAAAGTCCAAGTGTATACGTATAGCGAGCGAAGCAGGGTGGACGCATGGTACAGAGGGTGTTACACGCACTAGTTGCACAACAGCGACGACGACGACAGATATGTAATCGTGTGGTACATAAATTCCAGACATTGAGGCGATGATGGGTTAGACGTTAGATGGCCAGACAGGACGAGGCGGGACAACGCGACAACGAACAAAGGGATGTGAGAGGTTTACCATAATGCAGAGAAAGCAAAAAAAAGATGGGCACGATTCCAAGAATAAGAACGAAAGAAAGGGCAGGCTGCCAGACAGACGCACGCCGTCCGACGACCCGCCCGGGGAATCCTCCTCGTGAGTAGCATACACAGAACACAACACGCTTCGCATGCCTGAACAGTCCGCGATCCTCCCCCTCCCCCCCCGCAAAGCCGAAGACACGAGATACACTCGCCAATGCGACCTCAAGGCAGATCACCTCACATCTCCATCTCCATCTCCATGCCGTCCCACTCTTCCTCCTCGATCTTAGCAGGCCCGTTCCACCTTCGCGACGTGAAGCCGAACCGGCCCGCCCCTCCGCCGTCTCCGTCCTCGCTTCCACTGGCGCCATCCACGTCGACAAACTCCTCGCGCCCATCCATCTCGACGCTCCCGCTGCGGCTGCTTGACCCCTCGCGCAACGACGAGCGCGGCAAGCTCCAGCCTCCCGCCCCATCCGAGAGCGACCGACCGACGCCTGGTGCGGACGCAGGCTGGGAGTACGACGCGGAGAAAGAGGCAGATGCAGAGGGCGACTCCATGGACGAGCGGAACGACGACTGTGCGAACCCGACCGATACCGGAGAGCTCCATACATCCGAGGTGGACGCGCCGCTGACAAAGCTGTACGCGCCGGTATCCCCATCCCGCGGTTCGCGATAGGCGTTCCGAGCTGCTGTCGAAGGGACGGGGACGGGTGCGGAGCGGTGGCTGCTCGGGGGATAGGTGTGTGGGCTGTTCGCGCCAGGTAAGACATGAGCCTCCAGCTGGGAGTGTGCACTCTGTGGATGCTGAGGGCTTTGGCCATTCGTCGAGACGCCGACGACACCAGGGCGGACGTGGGTGAGGCCACCACCTGACGAGGGGATCGCATAATCGTGCATACGCGGGCCTGTCGAGGGAGAGCGGCCAGTGCTAGTCGCGGTTCCCGAGCCCGAGCCAATGCCTGAGGACGATGAGCTTCTAACCGACAAAAGGGATGGGGCAGGCACCGAGCTTGAAGTTGGATACGTAATGGACTGGTCTAAAGATGTCGATACGGAGGAAGCACGAGCCTTCGAGGAATACTTCGTGTCGTGTATCATGTTCGCTTGATCCGGGGGAGGAAGAAGTCCCCCCGACAGGAACGACGGCCACAAGGAACGGTCCTCTGGAAGGGATGTTCCACCAGAAGCAGACGGTGCCAAGTGAGAAAGAATCGCAGCCGCCTGGGGACGGATAAGCGATGAATGCTACGTCAATGCCTTGCGGTTGCGCACCTCAAGTAATTGCACCTGCTGATGTTTGCTCAGCAAGAACTTGGATGCTTCACGCCAATGGGGCGAGTGCTCCCATCTGTGCTTGATCAAGCATGATGGGTGGCGGTATACCTGAAGGTCAAGGCATTAGCCTCACCGGACGGTCTCGGCCGACAGAGGATCATTCGCAGGAACATGTATCTCGACATGACATAGGCGAGAAGCATAAGGCGAACAAAGGTATTACAGATCTTCAAACGTACTGACCTTCGAACAACTCTCGCACTTGAAGATAGTGCCCCTCTTCTTCCCAGTCTTTGTCACACTAATGCCAGCGCCGTTTATCTCCGCCTTTACCGGAGCAGCCACGGGAGGATCGTCCAGAACAATATCGTCGTCCTTAGCCTCCACCTTGAGCATCCTGCTTGTAGAAGATGACGCTAGCTGTCCACTAGCAGATGCGAAGGAAGTCCCAGTCTGTGGGACGCCTTGAGGGGGTGAACCAGACAGAGATAGGGTTGCTAGAGACGACAAGGCGGCAGCAGCGGACTGAAGCATCACAGGTCTGTGACGGAAGAATAAGAGTGTGAGAAATGATGAGAATGACCACAAAGTGGGCGACGCACGAAGGTCGACTAGTTGCCTCCCTTGCATCGCTCAACCTCCTCCTGGTTTGACCTGTAGAGGAAAGACGGCGGTGTTTCATAGCTGCGTGAACCTTGCTAGAGCTCCCGACACTGTTGGCATTGATACCGAGGCTGCCAGCACCCTTGAAACTGCCGGGAGCAAAACTGCTGTCGACTGAGGACTCTCGGGTAGCAGCCATGGGCCGAGATATGGAGGCAGCCTCGACGAGGGAAAAGAAACCCTGACCCCCAGCGCTGCCCACCTGTACAAGAGTGGGTTCGAACATTCCAAACGGGCCACGAGGGGATGTTGATACGCACCAAAGCCGTGCTGTCCGAAATGTTGCTCATAAGGAGAGGTAATAAAGCAGGGGCAGAAAGCAGAGTTAAGACGTGGTCAGAGGATGGGAGAGTTGGGATGATGGAAAGCAGAGAGGGACGACATCCGTTGGTAAACGGGGTGGCTTGTCACATTGGGTGGTCAGCGACGAGCAGCCATGGTGGCCGTGGAGGAGGACGAGGAGAGTGCAGGACAAGCAGGCCAGACAAGAGTGACAGAGCTGTCCGGTCCACATTCAAAGTCCGCTCAAATTCAATGCACTCCCTTATCTGGAAGTCTCCCGCCCGTCGCCCGGTGCCTTCTCTAAAGCTTGCCGGCGCAGCCGACAATATCCCCACCCTCGCGGGCAACGGCCGGGGAGTTTTGCCGAGTGTCTCCGAGAGAGCCGAGTCAGCATCATCACGCACCAAAGGACCGAGGCGGGCGCCTAGCAGCTCTCTCACTGTCCTGCGGGTCTGGGCGTTCTCTGCAGCGCGACAGTTTCAAACGTTTGCCGATACGCGTCACCACTGCAGCCTCGCCGGCATCCTAAATGCTTCGAAATCGTCTGCTTTTGATTGGTGGGCGGGGCTTGATGGGCGCACTGCCGCTGCTCTGCGGGCCACGCAAGTCTGTATTCTGTTCTCGAGCTCATCTAAGTATTCTCGTGTGCACAGCTAATGCGCATGGCGTTCCACACTTATCTGTCAGAATGTTCCAAATTCAAACACGCTATATATTCCCCGCTTTTCACTTTAGCAAGCCTGCCGACCATCCTCGTTCTCTCCCTTCCGACTCCTGGCTAGGCTGCCACTGGGATCGCCACTGCTGGCTCTTCTTCCATCCATGTGGAATCCTCTTCGCCCCACACCCGCCCCGCCGGCATTCGGACGAGGCAAGGTGGTCCCCGAGACCAGTGCTTCGTGAGTGCTCTGTCTGGCCAGCCTCCCCATACACAGCGAACGAGTGCATAGCCACACCTAGCCTCCAAGCTTCAGAGGCTGATGGTGGTTATGTGCATCCCGAGGCTAAGTTTCCTTGGATTGCGCGCATTAACTGGTCGTTTTTACTAGCCCATTGTCGCGGCTCTTGTTTTCGTGGTTGGACCCTTTTCTGTCCGTGGGATTCTCCCGGCCCTTGGAGACGGACGGTACGTCGTGATGGCTCCGTCGCATCTCTCGCGGCCCTTCACAATTACGTGCATAGACTTCTGGACATTGCCCGACACCCGCTTGACTCATTCTCTGACTGTGCGAGTGGAGAAGGCCTTCTATAGCCGATGCCCGCCAGAATCAAGACCGAGTTTCCTCTCTAACTTGGAAGACGATGGGAAGATCTCGCCCGCACGCACAAGGGAGTCTACGGAGGCAGAAATGTCACGGTCGTCTTCGAAGGAGATCAAGGGCCGACAAACCGAGGAGACAAAAGGCGATGCCGAGAAGACGACCCGCGTTGACTCAGACAAGCCTTGTCAGACCCCGAAGAATGAGAAGGGCGAAGGGAAGGAGCCGAAGTACGATTCGTCCTTGTTCAAGGCTCTTCACAGCGTATTTTGGGTCCAATTTTGGTTCGCTGGCTTGTTGAAATTAGTGTCAGGTGGGTTACGTCTGGACTTCGAGTCACTGAGTGCGAAACTTCAATTCACCATCTTCCGAGGCAGACACTCTCAATACGACAACCCCTTTGGTTAACCAAGTCCTCCTGACCTGGCTCACAAATTCGTACATTTACTTCCGTGCGAGCGACGAGGAGCGCACCACTCTTGGACTTGAAAAACCTCAGGGAATAGGCTATGGCGTTGGGCTCGCTTTCGCTATTTTCGTGATGCAAGGCGAGTGACTCGTCGATTTCGATAAGTCGTATGCTAAGCGTATCAAGTATGTAGAGGTATCCAGTCTGGTATGTACGTTTCTCCAGCCTTATTCAGTGCGGCGTTTTTGACTGAACGTTGTAGACGGCAAACCATTATTTCATGAGTACGAGTCTTGCCTCAAACTCCGGTCTTGTTATCTGACTGGTTTCCGCAGTGGCGATGACAAGTGGTCTCCGCATGCGCACAAGCGTGAGTGGTCTCGTACGATGACATCCTCGACTCTCACATAGCTGAATTTACCTTTAAGCTTATCGGGGCAATCTTTCGTAAATCCCTTCGGCTCAGCGGCCGGGCGCGGCTTGACCATAGTGTCGGTCAGATCACCACCATGATTTCCGCTGATACGGTGAGGTTGGAACGGAATATGTACATGGTCCACAAGTAAGGCCTTCGTTATTTTCGATGCCGACTTGTTCCTGACCGCATATAGTCTATGGGTCGCACCCGTGCAGGTGTGCAAGTTGACCAGATGCCCTTTCCTGTCCTGTGCTGAATCTCCTGTCGCAGATCGCTCTTGGTATTGGTCTCCTCATCCGCAATGTACGTCAGCTGCGTCCGTTCATAGTGCATTCACGATATTCATTGCCTCCTCTAACTAGCTGGGGGTCTCCGCCCTAGTCGGGTGCGCGGTAAGTAACCGCACCTTGTAAGTTGTACGATTGATCACCAATGTCTTTCGGTCAGATACTACTCATGGGCGGCCCCATTGAGTTCATCCTTGCACGAGTCATGTTCGCGGCACGCAAGAAGGGTGTCGTCCTCACGGATCAGCGTGTGAGGATGACAAGTGAGGTACGCGTATCGTTGGCTCTGTCGCACTGTGTTGGTCTCAATGCCTGTCACCATCGTTTCCGGTCATTAGGTGCTTTCTGGTATCCGACTCATCAAATACTACGCCTGGGAGTCCTTCTATGCACACTCAGTCGGTTCTCTGCGGGAACGCGAGGTCCGTACAATTCGTCGCCTCGCGTAAGTGTGTTTTCTCCCCATCTCACGTCGTCTTCCATGCGCTTACGGTAAATTCTCTAGCGCTGCTCGGTCACTGCTCATTGGCACCGTCACAGTCATCCCCATCGCGGCTACCGTCCTGTCTATTGTATGTACGCTCAAACCATCACGTTCATGCGCCAGCCCTTGACATAAAGTTCTCAAGGTGACATACGCCCTCACCAAGCACTCCCTGAACGTTGCCATCATCTTTAGTTCCGTCCAATACTTCAGCGTCAGTCCATCCTTTCGAGTGATAGGGAACCGAGTGATAGCTGAACTTGAACGCAGATCATCCGCATGCCGCTCATCCTCCTTCCAATTGTTCTGGCCTCTGCCACGGACGCGCTCGTCGCCATCCGCCGCATCGGCACCTTCATGCGCGCGGAAGAGCTCTCTGTACCTTACGAGATCGACGAGAATGCGGAGTCCGCGATCGATGTCGACGGGGACTTCACGTGGGAGACGGTCCGCAAGGACGCGAACGCGATCAACCTTGCGGCCAAGTTTGGCAAGGAGAAGAAGAGAGGCAAGAACGCTGGGAAGAAGAGCGGGAAGAAAGGTAATGACTCCTTGTTGCCCACCGCCGCCAACACGCCCTCTGGAACATCTCCTGCACGCTCAACGGAGAACGTTGCGACGGGGGGCGTTAGCGGCGAGGTTGAAGAGAAAGAGAAAGAGAAAGAGAAAGAAAAGCCGTTCGAGCTGAAGGATATCAAGCTCAAGATTCCCAAGGGTGCCTTCGTGGCCATTGTCGGTCGGGTCGGTTCTGGCAAGGTACGCTCTTCCCGGACTCCTATTCTTTCCGAGGATTGCTCACACCTGGTCATCGCAGAGTTCCCTGCTTCAGGCCCTCATCGGCGAGATGAGGAAGACGCAGGGACAGGTACGTCTCTTCAAGCATATTGTCCCGATCCAATAGACCTTACCGTCTACATACAGTGCACCTTCTCGTCCGCGGCTGCCTACGTCCCGCAAACGGCCTGGATCATGAACGCGACGCTGCGGCAGAACATCGTCTTCGGCCAGCCAGAAGATGACGAGCGCTTTCACGAGATTATCAAGGCATGCTGCCTGGAGCCCGATCTCGAGATGCTGCCGCACGGCGAGCAAACCGAGATCGGTGAGAAGGGCATCAACCTGTCTGGGGGTCAGAAGGCCCGTGTCTCACTGGCCCGCGCGGCCTATTCGGGTGCCGATATCGTGCTCATGGATGACTCGTTGAGCGCGGTGGACTCACACGTCGGCAAGAAGCTGCTTGACAACTGCTTGTTGCGCGGCCCTCTTGCGGACAAGACTCGTGTTCTAGTGACGCACGCGCTGCACGTGCTTGATAAGACCGATTACATCTACGTCGTAGATGAGGGCGTCATCGCTGAGCAGGGAACGTACGCCGTAAGGGTTTTCTCCGTAACCGTTGGTGAATGCTCCTAATGATTAACAAATGGGCCACTTGGCTTGTAGGACCTTATGAAGGGTGGTCAGATGTTCGCACGCCTCATGGAGGAATACGGTAGCCAGGATGACAAACGTGAAGAAGTTGGCGCGGGCAAGCAGGAGAGCAAGCTTAGGGTCCCCGGCGAGTTCAAGAAGGGTACCCAGAAGCTCATGCAGGACGAAGAGCGTATCACGGGAGCCGTCAGCTGGTCGGTGTACTCGAAGTACTTCTCGTTCGCCGGTAGTTGGTCTGTCCCACTTCTATTCCTCTTCGTTTCGCTATCCCAAGTGGCACAAGGCATGTCTAGTCGACCCTTGATAGTGCACTCGACCCTCAGCTCACCTAATACATATAGTTGCAAACACACTCTTCCTCGGCTTCTGGACGTCCTCAAGCATCCACGGGTTCTCTCAAGGAGACTACATGGGCATTTATGCTGCGCTCGGTGTGGCTAGTGGCCTGTTTGCTTTCGGTCTCAGTCTAAACATCAGGCAAGCCCGTCTCGAATGGCCTTACTACGACAGATGGCTCACCATTTTACCAGTATGATGAGCCTGACAGCTGGATTAAAGATGTTCAAGAGAGCGTTCTTGGCTGTGGTTCATTCTCCGGTCGCATTCTTCGACACCACACCGCTAGGTAAATGCAGGCCGGGGCCGCGCATGGATGCTATGTTGACATCATGACAGGTCGGATCATGTCTCGACTATCGAAGGACCAGGATACTATCGACACTGAGCTTGGCATGATCGCTAACCAGGTTCTCGCCACTGCCAGGTCTGAACATTGCATATGTCTCCCCTTGTTGCGGATGCTAACGTGTCCGCTGCAGCTCGGTTCTTGGTACCGCGGGTCTTGTCTTCTACACCTTCCCCTACCTCGGGATCATCTTTGCACCCTTGATTGTCTTGTACTACGTCGCAGCCATCTACTACCGCCGTACGTCCGTAGAAGCAAAACGTCTAGACTCCAACCTGCGCTCCATTCTCTACGCATCATACACCGGTAAGCCCCACTTCAGGACTCATAGCTTAAGCTAGTGTTACCATGCTGATCATCCCGAAGAAACGCTGACGGGGCTGAGCACCGTCCGCGCATATCGTTCCCAGGACCGCTTCGTGCGGAACGCTGAGCACGGCCAGGATGTCGAGAACCGAGCGTACTACATGACCATTGCAATCCAGAGGTGGCTCGGAGTACGCCTCGATATCCTCGGAAACATCCTTATCCTCGGCATTTGTCTGTTCGCTGCGGGTTTCAGACACACTGTAGATCCTAGCAAGATTGGCGTAGTGTTGACTTACACATTGAGCAGTAAGTGCTTCGTTTGTCACCCAGCGATCCACCTGACTGAATATATGCGCCATCCCAGTAACCCAATCGTTTTGTGAGTCCTTAAACTCTCCTGATTTTGCACTACACGTCTCATCACATTCCAGCGACGCTTGTTTCGAACTACGCGCAGAACGAACAGAACTTCAACGCGGTGGAGCGCATCCTATACTACACCGAACTTCCCAACGAGGGCAAGACCACTACTCCAGCAGATCCTCCGCCGTCATGGCCGGAGGGCGGCGCAATCGAGTTCAAGGACGTAGAGATGTCATACCGCCCGGGACTTCCTCTAGTGCTGAAGGGCGTCACTTTCAGAATCAACCCCGGCGAAAAGGTACGCAATCATGACATCTCCATCGTCGTAATAGTTGCCGATGTCGTTACAACGTACAGATTGGGATCGTGGGCCGGACTGGCGCCGGAAAGAGCTCTCTTCTCCAGGCACTCTTCCGCATCGTGAACCTCACCTCCGGCGAGATCATCATCGATGGGAAGAACATCGCTGAGATGGGCTTGGAGACACTTCGTGGGCGGTTGGCTCTGGTGCCGCAGGACAGTCTTCTGTTCAAGGGCACCGTGCGAGAGAACTTGTGAGTGTCATCGGTTCCTTGCACGCTGCTGCTTCTGACCGGACTGCCTTAGGGATCCGCTGAACACGAGAACCGATGCGGAGATCCTTGACTCTCTGAAGCGTGCTTGGCTGCTCCCGAGAGACGGTCCTCCTGATTCCGCCGCAGAGTCCAAGTTTAGTCTGGACTCCTTGGTCAGCGACGAAGGTATGAGCTCACAACCCCGCATACCTCACATGTCCTTATGCCTTTCAGGATCAAACTACAGCGCTGGCGAGAAGCAGCTCCTTGCTCTTTGTCGTGCCTTGGTGAAAAATAGTCGGATCATTGTCCTGGTGCGCGCGGTTTGCAAGGCGTGCATCTCAGCGCTATTGCTCACACCTAGAATTACAGGATGAAGCGACGAGTAGTGTGGACGTCGAGACAGACGCGAAGGTCCAACGGACCATCCAAGCAGAGTTTGCTTCCTCGACTCTTCTGTGCATCGCTCATCGGCTGAACACCATCGGTCTGTCGCTTTCTTCATATATCAATGTCGTCGGTCCTGCTGATCTGCTAAAACAGTGTACTACGACCGTATCCTCGTAATGGACGGAGGCAAGGTCGCCGAGTTCGACACTCCTCTGAACCTCTTCGACAAGGAGGATTCGGTGTTCCGTTCGTTATGTAACGAAGCGAACCTATCCAGACAGGACATCGTCAAGATCCGCTCCACTGTTCAAGGCTTGATTTCTGCTCCCCCCTCTACTGCTCCGTCCGTGGTGCACCCATCCACAGACTAGACAGCCAACACGATACGCTCCTAACGACCTAGACAACATGCAACCATGCACTGGTATTCCCCAGGCACATCATACCTACTACACGACATTCCACTTATATACTCGTATACCTGTACTCTTAAACTTGAAGCGTCTGGTGTCGACGCCGGTCATGGATTTGACACGCGGCAGGCGCTGCTCACGCGTACCCAACGCGTGCCCTCAGTCATTCACTATTTGAAACTTTCAACTTGAACCCGCCGCGGCATCTCGCAAGAAGCTAAGTTAACATTTACAGCTGTTTTCATAACGATAGGCCCCTCGGCGGCTTTTTTACACACACGGGCGGACGTCGAATTCGGTGATCCGAGGGATCCCACCCCTTCGCTGATTCAATATTACAACCTCAGCTGTCTTCTCCTTTGATGCGGCCCCTTCGGTGTCTGAACTTGCAAGGTCCGCCCGTGTGTGTAAAAAGCCGCCGAGGGGCCTATCGTTATGAAAACAGCTGTAAGTAGTAGGGGGCATGCCGGGAGCATGATGTCGGCAAGGGAATGGGCGTCTATCTGCACTCCCACTCGGGGATGGAACCGCGCGCCCGCACCGGGACCGTCCTCCTCATCGAGTCTGACTCTTTTCAATGGCGCCGGCTTGCAGTGCTGCTTGGCCCGTGCAACACTCTCCATCCTGGCCGGAATAGCAAGACGGTTTGCAATTGCATGCCTTTCATTGGTAGCCGCAAGAAGACGGTCCCGTCTTGAAACTTGAGTCGAGTCAACGGCTGCTCCTTCGCCGTGCCACAAGCCTCGGACTCCCATTTATTATAATCCGTCTGGGTTCTCGTCCCAAGTATTCTCTTCCATGGACTGTGCGTTCTTGCGCGCCACAAGGCCGAGTGGTCCATTTTCCCGCACTCTATATACTGGCCCCCATTTCTTACTTCGGCGAGCAGTTATCAGTCATCCTCGTTCTCTTCCCCTCCGGTCTCGCTGGGCTTTGTGACTTCGTCTCCTCCATGTGGAACCCTCTTCGCCCTCCACCAGCACCACCGGCCTTTGGACAAGGCAAAGTCGTCCCCGAAATTGGAGCTTCGTAAGTGTCCTGTCCGTTCAGTCATCTGGCAAGTGTGGCATAGCCACGCTGGCATGGTTATGCACCTCCAGAGGGTGTTGTCTGTATCAGTATAAAGTTTGGCTAATCGGCTTTTATGCTAGGCCAATATCGAGACTCTTATTCTCGTGGTTGGATTCATTTCTATCCGTTGGCTTCTCTCGGCCGTTGGAAAAAGATGGTATGTAGTCATCGTCGTTTCCGCTTATCCATTCACTGATCCCTGTCTATCCAGACTTTTGGTCTTTGCCTGACAGCCGTTTAACACATCCTCTAACGGAGCGGGTGGAAAAGGCATTCTACAGCCGATGCCCTCCCGAGTCTAGACCCGCTTTCCTCTCTCAAGACGGCGAGAAGTCCTCCACCCTCCGTTTCACAATGTCGGCTGAGAAGGAAGCAGTACAATCCTCCTCGAAAGAAGGCGAGGCGCGCGAAATGGAGGATGCGAAAGAAGATGGCGAGGCCATAGTCCGGGTTACCCCGAAGGGATCTCCGACGGGGACAGGCAGCGAGGAGAGCAAAGACACTGACCCCAAGTACGATTCATCTTTGGTCAAAGCTCTCCACACTGTGTTTTGGGTCCAGTTCTGGACAGCAGGCGCGTTGAAATTTGTGGGAGGTGTGTGATTTGTGGGATTTCCTGATTTTTGAACACTACCTTCAACACCCACTTCTCGCCACAGACACGCTCAGAACCACAACTCCGCTCGTCAACCAAGTCCTTCTGACATGGCTCACAAACTCCTATATTTATTTCCGTGGTAGCGACGAGGAACGTGCTGCGCTTGGTCTTCGGAAGCCGCAGGGCGTCGGGTATGGGATTGGGCTGGCTTTCGCCATTTTCGCCATGCAAGGTGGGTAGCTCCTCGTCGTGATATCCGACATCCTAAGCTCTCCGACATGCTATGTAGAGATTGCCAGCTTGGTTAGTGGCTTTCCTCCTCTATCTAATCGAGCGTATTTGACACAATATCCTAGGCCGAAAACCATTACTCCATGAGTAAGACTCTGATTAGAAGTTATTAAGGTGATGTCTGAGTGTCACCCATAGTCGCGATGGCAATCGGTCTCTGGATCCGTACAAGCGTTGGTGATATCTCACCGTGTCCCCATTAACCCTCACGATTCTCAATGTGGTCTTCAGCTCGTTGGGGCCATTTTCCGGAAATCGCTTCGACTCAGTGGGCGAGCACGCCTCGAGCACAGCGTCGGCCAAATCACGACCATGATTTCCGCCGACACCGTGAGGCTAGAACAGAACACGTTTTTGGTCCACAAGTCAGTTCCACATGCCTGTTGTTATAGAACGTGATTTAACCTAGGCCGCATATAGCTTGTGGATTGCCCCGGTACAGGTGCGCGGCTCTTGCCTTCGTTTGCTTCTCGCCTTGTACTGAACCGACTCGCAGCTCGCTGTCGGTTTAGGTCTGCTCATCCATACGGTATGGAATAAATACTCATTGCTCTTTCATGCACAAACCTCATGACCCCCGTATACATAGCTCGGTGTCTCCGCCTTAGTCGGACTGGGGGTACGTTCCCCGTCTTTGGCGTTCTGACATAACTCTAACTTCAGGCGCTCAGCTGCTGCTTTTGGGTGGGCCGATACAGTTCATCCTGGCCAAAATCATGTTCGCGCAGCGTTTGAAAGGTGTCACGCTCACGGATCAGCGCGTGCGCATGACAAGCGAAGTGCGGAGCATCCCGCTTCTCCTGCACGTTTATCAGGCTTCTGACTAGTACTTGCTGCGTAGGTGCTCTCCGGCATCCGACTCATCAAGTACTTCGCATGGGAATCGTTCTACGCGCACCAAGTCGGCACGCTTCGAGAACGCGAAGTCCGTACGATCCGCCGCTTAGTGTAAGTCTGGATCCACCACAACTGTATTCGCTGTGTTTTAGTTCTCCCACATACTCATGACGCCTCTCTTAGTGCCGCTCGCGCATTGCTGATCGGAGCTGTCACGGTCATCCCCGTCGCCGCCACAGTGCTGTCTATTGTGAGTAGCCCAGGCCGAGGACTCGCACGCTAACGGAGCTGGTCGTAACATCTTCCTTTCCAGCTCACATATGCATTGACAAACCATAGCCTCAACGTTGCGACTATCTTCACCTCAGTTCAGTACCTGACCGTGAGTATTACCCTCCGAACGCCATTTCGAACTCGAACAATACTGAACTGAATTCTGGTTCCTTCCCCTCGTAGATCATTCAAATTCCTCTCATCCTCCTCCCGATTGTTCTCGCGTCCGCCACGGACGCGCTCGTCGCCATTCGCCGCATCGGCACCTTCATGCGTGCGGAGGAGCTTCCTGTCCCGTACGAAATCGACGAGAACGCGGAGTTCGCAATCGACGTTGACGGAGACTTCACATGGGAGGCGGTCCGCAAGGATGAGAATGCTGTGAATCTCGCGGCTAAGTTTGAAGAGGACAAGAAAGACGCGATCAAGAATCCCGAAAAGGAGCGCAAGAAGGGTGCCGCTGAGTTGCCCACTGTCGCTGACGCAGCGATGGAGGCATCTCCAGCGCCCTTGAAGGAGAGCATTCTGGCGGCAGGTGGTAGCGATGGTGTCAAGGAGGAGGCAAAGCCATTTGAGCTGAAAGATATCACGCTGAAGATTCCTAAAGGTTCCTTTGTGGCTATTGTTGGTCGGGTCGGATCTGGAAAGGTGCTTCCTCAAGTTTAAGTTTTCAATTCTCTTAAGTGCGCTCACATCGACATCGCAGAGCTCCCTGCTTCAAGCGTTGATGGGCGAGATGAGGAAGACCCGCGGACTGGTGCGTCGTGCCAACTTTCCGATGCTGCTGTTCTCATAGTGGGGTGCGTTCTCGCATATAGTGTACCTTCTCGTCGACCGCGGCGTACGTACCGCAAACTCCTTGGATCATGAACGCGACGTTCCGACAGAATATCGTTTTCGGCCAGCCTGAGGACGAAGCACGCCTCCGCGAGATCATCGAGGCGTGCTGTCTGGAACCCGACCTCGACATGCTGCCAAATGGCGCTGAGACAGAGATTGGCGAGAAGGGGATCAACCTGTCCGGCGGTCAGAAGGCTCGGGTGTCGCTCGCGCGTGCGGCGTACTTTGGTGCGGACATCGTGATTATGGACGACTCGCTCAGCGCCGTGGACTCGCACGTTGGGAAGAAGCTCCTCGATAACTACTTACTCCGTGGCCCTCTTGTGGATAAGACTCGCGTCCTGGTCACTCACGCCTTGCATGTCCTTGACAAGACGGACTACATTTATGTCATGGACGAGGGCGTCATCACTGAGCAAGGAACTTATGCTGTGAGGATATTCACACCACACTTTCGTAGCAGACTCCTGACAGACCCGTTGTTAGGAACTCATGGCAAATGGCGGGATGTTTGCGCGTCTCGTGGAAGAGTACGGTAGTCAGCAGGAGAAGGAATATGAAGAAGTTGCTGATCCCAAAGAGGATGACAAAGCGGTCTCGGCTGAGGCAGAGAAGGACACCCAGAAGCTCATGCAGGATGAAGAGCGACTCACTGGATCTGTCTCTTGGTCCGTGTACTCGAAGTACATTGAGTTTGCCGGGAGTTGGACAATTCTGCCGCTCCTTCTCTTCGTTGTCCTCTCTGAAGCATCACATGGCATGTTTCACCGTGTTCATTCGAGTTTATGCTTGGCTGACTCGCTGTGCAGTGGGCAATACTCTCTTCCTTGGCTTCTGGACGTCTTCGAGCATTCATGGGTTCACTCAAAACGACTACATGGCCACCTATGCTGCGCTTGGTGTCGCTAATGGCGTGTTCGCTTTCGCCCTGAGTCTGGTCATGAGGCAAGATAATGTGTTGAAGTTCCTCACCACGACCGGTTTCTGACCCTGTCTGCAGTATAATGGGCTTGACAGCCGGGCTGAAAATGTTCAAGAAAGCTTTTCACGCTGTCCTCCGATCCCCGGTCTCGTTCTTCGACACGACCCCTCTCGGTACGTGGAGACCTAGTGAATGCTACGTACTAAGCTAATCCCGCGAAAGGTCGTATTATTTCTCGTTTATCGAAGGACCAGGATACCGTCGACGACGAGCTGGCCCTCTACGCGAACCAGGTGCTTCTCAGTATCAGGTGTGTCATTTCGATATCACGAGGTTGTGTCCGTTCATAGCGGATTGTTGAGACGTCCTCCGTAGTTCCGTTCTTGGTACTGCCGGGCTTGTGTTCTATACTTTCCCTTACCTCGGCATCATCTTTGCACCCATGATTGTCTTGTACTACCTGGCAGCCACCTATTACCGACGTACCTCGGTGGAAGCGAAGCGCCTGGACTCCAATCTCCGATCCGTTCTCTACGCATCATATACCGGTAAGCCCGTAGTTGTTCGCCTTGCTTATACTGCGCTAATAATCTCAAAGAGACGCTTACTGGGCTTAGCACTGTTCGCGCATATCGGTCACAGGACCGTTTTGTCCGGACTGCTGAGCAAGGGCAAGATGTCGAGAATCGCGCCTACTACATGACCATAGCGATTCAGCGCTGGCTTGGCATCCGTCTTGACATTTTGGGAAACATGCTCCTTTTGGGTATTTGTCTGTTTGCCGCCGGCTTCAGAAATAGCGTAGATCCCAGCAAGGTCGGAGTTGTACTGACTTTCACTCTGAGTAGTAAGTCCATTATTGCACATTTGGATTCTAGAAACTAACGGACATGCCATCTTAGTTACTCAGTTGTTCTGTAAGCCCTTCCGCTGTCCTCCTTTCGCACTGTCGCTAAATCAGGTTTCAGCCACACTTGTTTCCACCTATGCGCAGAACGAACAGAACTTTAATGCCGTGGAACGGATCCTCCATTACACCGAGCTCCCTAGTGAGGATAACGTCACTACCCCTTCCGATCCTCCGCCAGCATGGCCGGAACGCGGCGCGATCGAGTTCAGAGATGTCGAGATGTCATATCGCCAAGGACTTCCGGCGGTACTGAAGGGCGTTAGCTTCCGAATTAACCCTGGAGAAAAGGTACGCGCTGGTCCTAAGCACCCCGCGCCGTCATTGGCATAGCAGTCTCTGAGCTCGTCGCCATGTGCAACAGATTGGGATCGTGGGGAGGACAGGTGCCGGGAAGAGCTCTCTTCTCCAGGCACTCTTCCGCATCGTGAACCTCACTTCTGGCACGATCGAGATCGACGGGACGAACATCGCTCAGGTCGGCCTGGAGACACTGCGGGGACGCTTGGCTCTGGTGCCGCAGGACAGCCTTCTGTTCAAGGGGACCGTGCGAGAGAACTTGTGAGTGCGATTGGAGTTCTTTCGCGCAGTTGGCGCAACGCTCCTTCTCACCGGACTGTCACAGGGACCCGCTGAACACGAGAACCGACGCCGAGCTCCTGGACTCGCTGAAGCGTGCCTGGCTGCTTCCCAGAGACGGCCCTGCTGAATCTGTCGCAGAGTCCAAGTTTAGTCTGGACGCCCAAGTCAGCGACGAAGGTAGGAGCTTCTACCTAGAGCGCACATGTGATACACACCCACTAACCCGTGTCTGTGCAGGTTCGAACTACAGCGCTGGGGAAAAGCAACTTCTCGCTCTTTGCAGGGCCTTGGTCAAGAACAGCCGTATCATTGTCTTGGTGTGTAGTTCCAGAGCACGTATTGAACCACTTTTTCTCACTGTCTTGCGAGCACAGGACGAGGCAACAAGCAGTGTAGACGTTGAGACAGACGCCAAGATCCAGCGCACTATCCAGACAGAGTTCACGTCCTCAACCCTTCTGTGTATCGCCCACCGACTGAACACGATAGGTGCGTCATTGCCCTCGACGACAGGTAATTGGGGCGGAGGCTAATTTGTCAAATAAGTGTATTACGACCGTATCCTTGTGATGGACGGGGGCACAGTCGCTGAGTTCGACACTCCTCTGAATCTGTTCAACAAGGAGGGTTCACTGTTCCGCTCGCTCTGCAATGAGGCGAACCTCTCGAAACAAGACATACTTAGGATCCGCTCTACCGTGCAAGGCCAAATTTCTGTTCCCGCCTCCTCCGTTGAGGCATCTATGCACTGACAAGCATATCAATCGCTCCGTCACCCCGCTCATGACATAATTAGAACTACACGAATACTCTTATTGGATACCACTTGCATTGTAGAGATGCCAGACATCCACCCTCCGGTAGATTTGGGACTACTCACCGGATAATATGATCATACCCCCCTCACCAATACATCCGCCAACGGGTCGCGGAGCGGGACAGCACACATACGATGAGAGCAGCAATGCGAAAGCGATCCATTGCGAAGTGCGAGCCAGTGCGAGAGAAGAGACAAAGAAATCCGATGCTAGATGCGGAACAGGCAGAAGCAGAAAGGAGGAGACGTCTATTCTACAAATTTAAACTTGAACTACGTACAGTACTTACAACGAGCAGTGCGTAGGCCGGCGCGCGCGAGGCGGGAGATGCAAAATCATTCTTCAGTCTGTCAGTGAGCGACGAAGGAGAGTGGTGGGTCCGGGGATAGCTAGCCGTACGAATGTAGGTACAGGTCCCAGTGAAAATAGAGATCGTACGGCTACCCCGGAGAGTCCATGCAAAGCTATGAATGCGAGATACGAGATATTTGATGCTAGGGAAAAGTTTAAATTCAATCTGAGAGGCCCTTTGCTGAGCGAATCACGGAGACAGCTTGTGCTGATCGTGGCCGGATGTCGTACTTGAAGGGTTTGGGGGTTCTGCGGAAAACGTTCGGGATCAGTCTCCACTCCGTTTACGAGAGGCAACACAAAAGGCAAGCAATGGAACGCACGTGAAGACGGAGTTGTCGTAGATGACTTCGGGCTCAATGGTGTTGCCGAATTCATCGACGGCCTTGCCGATGTCGAATGCGGCGATCATGGACGCTACTGCGATCCAGAGCGACGAGTCAATCATGAACAGGCCGGGGCACCGCCGGCGACCGAAGCCGAACACGTAGTTGCGGACATCGCGCATCTTCGCGGTCTCTTCGTCAACCTCCTCGAGGAAGCGCTCCGGGTCGAAGACGTCGGGGTTAGGATACACCTTCGGATCGCGCACCATGTTGCTACACGCCACACGCGACGTCAGTCAAGGGTCAAGGCGAGCACGTGAAACGGGGTCACTGACTAGTTGTTGCCGAAGACGAGGGTACCCTTGGGGATGAACATGTTCTTGTACACATTGTCCTCCGTGATGCGACGGGGAAGGCCGAGCGGAACTGGTGACGAGATGCGCAGCGTTTCGAGAACGATAGCATTGACGTATGGCATGTTTGGGCGATCGCTAAAGGTGGGCAACCGACCGGTGCCGACGACCGCATCGACCTCCTTCTGGGCTTTCGCCAGGATCTCAGGATGCCGGATCATCTCGTAGAAAAAGTGCCACAGCGTGGAGATAGTCTGAAACACGGGCATGCATGCCTGATCAGCAACGAGCGGCCTAAGGTCGGCGATAACGTAACGCTACGCGGACTTACGGTGTCAAAGCTTGCTGTAGAGCCACCCCGTTGCCAACACAATAGACGCATCAGTACTGTCTTTGACACGCGCTCCGTCACGGCGGTGAACGGAGTCGATGAGGTTAAGACGGAAGTAAGGACATCAACTCACCAGCATAGAGCGAGTTTGCCGTCCACCGAATGTCAAAGTCGCGCTGGCTGTCAACAGACCGATCCTTGCTCTCAAGCGCGGCGTCATCCAGAAGCATAGAGACGTAGCAATCTACTCCGGTTCCTTGCCGCTGCACACCACACGACCCCGCAATGTGCGCGTGGTCAGCACAGGCTTCGATACCACTCAGACTGTGCGCTAAAGAGACGCACCATCTGCTGCTTGGTGAAATCGTACGGCTCATTAACCAACGCTTCCATCTTGCCCTTCCAGACCGCTGCGTCGCGCTTGAATTGCGCGCCAGGGAACCACGACGGAATGTGTTTCACTGTATTCGTCGAGGAAGGCCAACGTAAACGCAGCAACGAACACCGGCGTGGCGCTCTATCTCAGTGCAACGCAAGCGAGAACCGGGGGACATGACGTACGAGGTGGGAAAAGGTCGACCATCCAGACGATGCCTGCCGCTGCGATGCGGTTCGAGAGCAGCTCGAGGCCCTCGTCTGCCATCTCGAGGAGCCTGTCCGAGTTCGACAAGACGCGGTAGCCATAGACGATGAGCAGAGTGAGACCGCCGGTGTACCTGGCACCCAATTACACGCGTAAGCCTCTGAGAGATCGTAGGTGTTCGACCCGAAGAGAAGGTGCGTACCTGCGGATGATGCTCTGCGACTGGTCGGGAGACTCAAGCATGCCCTGAAGGAGGTTGTGGGTTTGGATTTCCAAAAGCGGGTGGTAGGAGTGGATACGATTAGCCCCAAGTGCCTGGAGCATGAGCTTGCGCTGCCGCCTGAGCCGATCGCCGTAGGGGGTAAGGCCAATCTGTTCTCGATCACATTGACAAAAGGGAGAGAAAACACCGAAGACACATCAGCATCCGCGAACCTATCGGATCCGGAACTAGGGGCAGAGTGGTGGCGCACCATGTTCTCACAGCCGCACCTAGACGCGGAAATGAACGAGCAGACAAGCGTTTCGATGATCAGTTCTCTCTGACAACTTGCGGCGCGTGTGGGGTGGGGAAGGACTCACAGCTCGCCTGCCATGATCATCTTGGGCTTGTCCGAGTAGATCGCGCCGCGCTTCTCGAGGAGGTCGACGGCGGCCTCGTAGGAATTTACGAACAGCAAACCTTGCCCGAAAACGTTGAGGTAGACAAGTTCGCCTGTAGCGCGCGTCAAACAGAAAATCGCATCAGAGTTCCGACGTGGCGTCGAGTATAGCGGTTGACATAGGCAAAGTACACACCAAATTGTTGTGCCCACTTCTGGGCTGGGAACCAGAGACCGGTAAGGGCCATGTCCTTGAGGTTACCGATGATTGGAAGCCCCTTGGGACCAGGGGGGAGGGAGAGGCGTTGGCGGTTCTGTTGCAGACCACGCCAGACGCAGTACGCGGCGAAGAGGGCCGCAAGCCAGACGAAGGCAGACATTCCGGAGAGCAGTCACGGATCCAAGGCGCGCACGCCTAAAATAATAGGTGGATGGGCGGAGGAGTGGGGCACCCGGCAGCGAAGGCGGGGCGAGAAGAGAGGCGGGGCGGGGGAGGATGAATGGGAGAGGGGCGATACGGGACCGGGGAGACGAGTGGGAGGATATATGCACTCGGGACTGACATCCAATCTATGACAAACTTTAATTGGCGAAGTTCAAGCGAAGCAGAACACGCGCCAATGTTCGCGGACTGGGCCACGATTCCGCTCTTGCGGACCCCTCCAGCCCTTGCGCTGGCGCGTGGGGGCGGGCGACTGGGCTCACGCTGCACCCATCGGGGGTCCTGATCGCATCTCGCCCATCGCCCGTCGCCCTCCGCGATTATTCTCAAGTCTGGGCCAGCCGATGGGAGTTCTTTTGCGCGTGAGGCGAAGTTTGCTCGCCAGCAGAAACCTACGCATTGCCGGCGCGCAGGCCTGAGATTGCGAGAACCCCGGTGTCGGATGCAAATTTACGCGTTTCCTCTGAGACACGACGCGACTCGACATGCAGCTTGCCAGTCTTCGCGGGCCTCCGCCGCTGGTGGTGCAAGGGAGGAATGCGACGACCTCATGGAGGCGACGCAGCCCCGAGCGTGTCGCGGAGGATTGGGAGAGTCGTCAGGGGGCGGAAGAAGAAAGGCAAGGATGGATAAGGGTTAGCCCCCACAAGCTCGCTGGTCCGAACCTGACCGCGGGGTCGGTCCTCCTCCCTATTTCGGCTCAATGCAACCCTTCTCCCGCTTCTGATCGAATCGCCCATTTCCGGCCACCCATTCAGATCTCTGACATCCTCAGGGCCGGCCACCTGGCGAATTAAATAATCCCTAATTCAACGCGGACCCAATCATCTCGCTAACAATTCCCCTACTTAATATTCTCGGTCGGGGAGCGGGGCTCAGCGGCCCGGCAGGCCGAGATGCCATCCGGCCACGTTGCCCGAGCCGTCTGGGACGCATCATCGACGGCCGCACGCTTAAGCTGACCTCACGAGCGCTGACAGGACACAACCGCGAGCCGTGCTCGAACGTCAGCTCGCCGTTCTCGACGCCCTCGACACCAATGTCGGCGCCGAGGTCTCGCGCCGCTCCCGCTGCGCCTTAAATCCTCCACCTTCCCGTCCCCCTCTCTCCCAACGTCACCGCCCACGCCAACGCCATGCTCGCGCTCACGCGGTTGCGACTCTACGCACCCAACGGCCGCAACAGGCATGCCTCGAGGCTGATTCCCGACGCCCCGCAACAGCACTACCGTCGCCCTCGCCTTGACGTCGCCGCACGCCTCGCCTCTTGGGGTCTCAGATGCTCTGACACCTCCGCGTCGCGACGGGGCCCGGGCGCACCAAGGCTCATTTCGTGGACGCGGGCGGAGCCGGCTCTCCCAGGAACCGTCCCATACCACACCGCGTACATCCTCCTACACACCCACTCCCCCGTTTCAGCATACCCGCCCCGCTCCAAGTCGCCGCTCTGGCGCGCCCTCACCCTGCGCGCGCGCCAGTGGGGAGGCGTCGTCAACTTCGCGTGGGCCCCAGCGTCGTGGCAAGCGGTCCACCCCGCGTACGCCGGACTCGGGGAACCGGCCGGCCGAAGCTTCTTGGGCGCGGGATGGGAGAAGAGGGATGGGGACGGCGACGGTGAGGAAGCGTATGTCGCGTCGGTGTTCTCGTCAGCGTACCCCACGGGCCGTTTTGTCATTCCGGAGGTGAAGCTTGCCAACCTCGACGCGGTCGACGCGCGCCTGCGTGCGCTCGCACGCGGGGACTCCCCGTCGGCTGCAGAGAAGCTCGCCGACGATGATCCCCAGGAGGCGAAGGTTGCGGTCGAAGAAGCGGTGGGGCATCGGGAGAAGCTCTTCCTGTACGTGTGCACGCACGGCGCGCGCGACTGCAGGTGCGGGGATTCCGGAGGAGCAGTCGCGCGTGCCCTGGAGCGGGAGATTGAAAGGCGCGGCGTGGGGCAAGACGTCTTCTTAGGCCAGGTCGCGCACGTTGGCGGACACAAGTACGTATTCGTCGCGATCTGCCTTCGTCTTCTCTGCATCGACCTCGACATCCATGACGACGGCTGATCGCCCTCCGCTTCCTTATTCAGATATGCGGCGAACATCCTGGTATATCCGTCGGGCGAGTGGTAAGAGGCGTTGGGGATCCTCTTGAGCTCAATGGGCGGGAAAAAAACTAACCACGCCGCCTCGCGCCACACAGGTTGGGATCGGTGCAAGAGTCTGACGTCCCGCAAGTGTTGGACGAACTCCTTGCCTGGCACGCCTCGCACCGGCACACGTCCTCCCTAGACCGTCCACCACTGTGTCCGCGGTTCTGGCGCGGCCGAATGGGCCTCGACAAGGAGGAACAGATCGCTCTACACTCCACGCACGTCGGATCCCAGTGAGTTGTACCCCGTCGACGCATGCTCCACGCGTCTTTTCGCAACACGTACATAGACGATGGGGGCCGGTTTGAAGATGCGCCACGGAGCGGCGTGGCCGGGGCATCGATAGATTTTGCGGATCACCCTTCCGGAGAGGCGGACGACCGGGCGGTCGGTGGTATGCTAGCGGCTAGCTCCTCACCGTAGACGACCATCGCCGCTGGACCGTGAAGTGAAGCAATAGGTGGCGCGGCCGCGTTCAGACGCGTTCGGCGCGTGTACTGTACACATCGCGCGCATACACAAGCGTCGTAATCATAATGCATCGATGCGGACACGGTTCCACATACACCAACTTCCCTGTCCATCTGAGATGTTCGATGTTGAAATTCGTCATCGACATCCCCGCTTGCCAACTCCGGTGCGGCGGCACAACGACGCCTTCTGCGCCTGTTGTACGGCGACGATCCTCCTCCTCAAGCCCAGCTACTTATGGACTATGTCGGCTTCTCGATCTTCGGAGGCCCAATGCTAACGCCTTTACGTACGCGGATATCCTCCGTCTGCTCGAAATACACCCGCGGCTGGATTCAGTGCCCGACGGCTCCACTCGCAGGCGACGTTTCAGGCGAGCGCGTTATACCAAGGCGCAGAGTCCAATGGCCCTCGGACCCGTGGACCGGCCTGACATACTACATGTTATGGATCTCACGGCCCCGAAGGCCAGAGAGACATATATGACTTGGTGCGTTCATTCTCTTCATTTCCAGTGGTCCTACATTTTACGCGCAACCTGCGCGCACGATGGCGGGCTAAGTAGTGCACAGGACGGGGCGCACGGAGAAGTGACAGTATCTTGTCATTCTTACGTGCGCTCCTGCGGCATGTCCACGCCGCACAACATATTACGTTAGTGTCTGCTAGCGTACCGCGCCCATGTTTTCAGGGATGGTGAGCTCGGGACGATGATGTCGGCATTGTGGCGCACAGCATACACAACATCCGCCCACACCGTTACTCCGCGAGACGCTTGGGCTGTCACGAGAGACACGCCGAGCCGTTAGTGTCCTCGTCCCGAGCTCTGTCTGTCAGGATGCGTTTGTGGGGCAGACGGGGAGCAGATGAAGGCTGAAACTCTTGTGACACCACGTCGGAAGTGTTTTCGCGGTGCCTGTGCCGTGGCCGTTTTATCTGATGAAGTCGACCCTTTGCTAAGATGCTGGCCATGTCCTCTTTAGCACCTTGCTCGCCACCGTGACGGGACCCGATATGTTCTGCTCTGTCGCTTGAACACCCTGACTTGGCGGATTCCTGACCTTGAACCGTACCCGACGGCGCACCCATTGAGAACCCCCGAAGTCAGTGTGTGCCGAACAACGGTATGTCATGGAAAACTGGAGACTCATGTGGCGACTGTGTTTCGATTCCCTGCACTCCCTGGTACTTTCTGCGTGGCATGTCTACCCCGCAGATTGGCGCATTCCGGCCTCAGCGGACGACGTCAACCGGTATCGGGTACCGAGCCTCCATACGATTCTGCCCGCTGACTGCCGCTGATCTCGCGCCCACTTGGAATGAAGGTTGTCCTGATCGGGAAAAAGAAACACTAAGGCTTGGGAGACCCAGGTCCCGACCCTGACAATGCGCCTGTGCTGCTTCTGTGGCGGATGTCGCGAGGGTACGCGGTTGCTCGATCGATCGTTCCAAGTGCTACAAACTTGCACCTTCGAGCTTCTCTGTGCTTCTCTGCACAGGGCCGTCGATCTTGCCTCAGAACAGTGTCAAAACTCAACCCCGCGAAGGTTGGAGGTGCTACTTGCCACGCTGGCTGTATTGAGCATATGGAAGCACATGGTTAGGGTGGGCATCTACCGAATAGCATTCGCTCGCTATCTCCTCCGTGCCCACTGCCCCCGTGGTGGGACCTGGGTACAACATGCGTGTCCACGCGGTCGAGAACTGTGAGTCTATCGAGTACAAACCGAACATCATAAGGTTATCGGGTAGTTGACGGTGTATTCAACATGTTGTGCGATTGTATGCACGCACGTTGGACGGTCTACACACTCCCATCCCTGTTCCTAGCTTGCAAATATCGGCACGCCGCCAGGTCGTTGACGTACGTAAACTTCTCTGTTGCTTTGCAATCTGTTTCGAACGCTCGCAGGCGGAAAATTCATACATTTACATAATGAATCGTGTCAAAGTGAAAGTGAAAGCACTGATTGCGGACACTTGCACCTCGAAGCCGATATTCGGTTACTGGGGCGGCTAATGAATGACGTCATGAAATCGCGAGCGTTGTGGCGCTACAAGTTTGCCGGCTCTTCGAAAAGGTACTTCCTGTACCGGAAAAGCTCAACATCCTTATTAATGTCTGGTCCGTTGAGAGGTTATCAAAAAGTATGGGAAATATGCCCCTCCATCATCCTGGTAGCCAATGGGTGAGCTAAAAACTCTGCTTACGACCTTTCTGGACGCGGGAACGAACAAGTTCAACTTGAGTTCAACGCTTCATGCTTGCTATGTGTATGGAACCGACATGTCTCAGCGATTGCAGTATGATCCAGCACAGATGTCCATATATTAGATGGGCAATATCTGGGGTAGATAACAGAAGACCTTCATCCGGACGAGACACCCAGTGGCGGCCTTATACAAGTCTCGCACGACTAATATTGGCCATGGGGTGTTTGTGCCGCCAAAATGCAGTTAGCCGATTCGACCGAAAGGTGGCGGGAGACTACAGACAGTTGGAAGGGCCTAGGCGATGAAATACGTTTTGCCTTTCCGAATACGCATTCCTTGTGTTGCAGGGGCAACGACCTTTATACACAGAAAGCGGGAGCCTGAGTGTACATGTCCTGGTGAAGAAGAACAAGAATGAACTGTCTATAACTACGCCCTCTTTCATCACTGGATTTACTCGCACGTTCCACTGCTGCAAGTCTACAGCGAACAGTGCCGGTATTCGGCGTGGGGGCAACGAGGCGGCGGCAAGCGAGGAATGAGAACTCCTGGAAGACGGAAACAATGCAGCACCCGGATAGGTGGTTCAACGGCGACCGAACCCGTTGGGCGAAAGCCAACCAAAGGCAGCACATGTGTGGTGAATGGAGCAAATAAAATGCTCAATTATCCCCGATGCGTCCTAGCAACTTTACAACCCCGTTAACATCGTCGGCGCACCAAACTCCGGAGACCGTTCCCTGGGTCGCTTTCTCTCCCTCCCCTTCTCATGTATCTTGTTGTTGTCGTCATCATCTTCAACATCACTCGCGTTGAGGTCTAACTCGATATCCCATACCGGGCTCGGCGGTCGTTTGCGAACTGGAGGAGGACCTGTCTCTGGAGAGGGAGAGCTGTTGAGATCGAGCTCCATGTCCCACGTCGGACTGGGCGGTCTGGGGCGCGGCGCGGGAGGAGGTCGCGGCGGAGTGGGACGTCGTGCAGGACTCAATTCACCATTGTCGAGAAGGTCGGGCTCTTGGGCCCGCCCTTTCCCCTTGTCACGACTAGATGAACGATCCTCGGTGCTGGCGGAGGCTTGCTGGCTAGCTCGGAGTCGGAGTTGTGTGCTCACAGGGAGGGCACTCGTTGCGTGATTTCGGAACGGTTTATTGAATGCGTCTTGTATGCGTTTGGCTTTGACTTGGCCGAAGCCTGGCAAGTTTTGCAGCTGCTCAGATGATGCTTTCGAGATGGCTGCGAAGCTCTGATGGGCGGCGTCAGCACGAACGGTATTATGCATGGAAGCATATGGACTCAATTGAAGGCGAACGTCATTGGTTCACTCCAAAACATGCAATCAAACGTGTTGCAAGAGCCACCGGTGTCCGCTCTGAACACCCCAAAGATACGTATAATCCCGACCCCGATCGAAGCAAAGGATCACTTACCCCAAAAGAGGTCCTCAGAGTCTCCACGTCAGTCTTATTGACCTTACTAATGCTCGTCAGAGCGGTGCGGAGCACTGAGTGATAATCTTTGTCGACGCGTTCCTTGATGAGATCCGGTGGTTTGTGCTCAAATTGCTTGAAGGTCGACAAGTAATATCCCGCCTCTTCAGCACTGAGTAGCACCTCCAGTCAGTAGTGACTGAGATCAATAGACACAGTATAGACTTACGTCCAAGCGACTACGACAGTGATCTCGTTGATGAGGCACATCTGGATACTCGGATTGTGGATTTAGGAACGTACGGGAGACTATGATACACAAACACGTACCTTTGTTAATTCGCGTATCGGTTCTTGATGCTCGCTCTAAGATCGCAGCGTCACTTCAATGCCGCAACGTTCCAGGGAATACGAAACGTGTACGGACCACATCACACATTAGCAGAAGGATGCGAAGGTTATAGGCATGCCCGAGCTTCTCAATGCGTTGATGGATATATTCTGGATGTAGCCTATGATACCGCAGACTACAACGATCGCCAATGGGTATACCAAGAGGGCGGAGACTTGGAAAGGGTGAACGCACCTCAAGAACAGGACGCCTGTGGTTCTGCCCACTTGGTAATCCGCCAGTATCTCCCCAAACTCTTTCCCAATATTCCTAACAGACTCGAGGATTGGATTCCCCCGCTGTACAATGTGAGTGGCAGGAGTAGATTAAGCGTATCACGCGTACCTGACATGGGTTGACGATGATATTGTTGCCTGTCCCGGGAACAACGACTGGTGGCTTGGGCTGACCACCTGGCCGATTCGAGCCGCTCGATCCCGCAGCGGCCGCCATTCGCATAAATGAGTAAGCAAGTACAGGACCAATCTGAAAGGACAAGAGAGAACAAGCAAAGACAAGGTTGAGACCAAGGAGTCACTAGCCTTCAACTAGTCATGCCAGTCCAACGACCTCGGAGTCGAGTTGACGCGCGCTTCTTCGCAAGAATAAGCGCCAGAGATAAGACAAGATTAGTGGGTAGGTCGCGTCGCCTCTGCGATCGAGAATCGACGATCGTCCGAGAGTCCAATCGATCCACCTCCGTTCCCGTTTCCACCCATTCAAAGCGCCTCTTTCCTTGGTTTTTGCCACCGAACACCTCGCCCACCACCTCTCGTAGCATATCATACCCAACATGGCCCGCAAGTTCTTCGTCGGAGGCAACTTCAAGATGAACCCGAGCACTCGGGAACAGAAGAAGGCGCTCGTTAACACCCTCAACAGCGCGTCCGTCGACCAAGACGTCGGTCTGTAAAGTCAACCCAACATGTATGCGAGTCTCACCTAACATGTTGTGCACATTATCAACACAGAGGTCGTCATTGCGCCCCCCGCGCTCTATGTGATTCCCGTGAAGGAGACCCTTCGCGGAGACTTCAAGGTCGCCGCACAGAACTGCTACGAGAAGCCCTCTGGCGCGTTCACCGGTGAGATCAGGTGCGTCCAGCTTTCGTCACGCTCTCTTGCGCTGCCATTCACGTACTGTACTCCTCAGTCCTGCTCAGCTCGTCGACGCGGGCATTCCCTACGTCATTCTCGGTGGGCTTCATCTCTTCATACCCCTTCCGGTCACACCCGCTCACCGCTCTTCTCCCAGGCCACTCGGAGCGCCGCACGCTCTTCCACGAGACGTCAGAGGAAGTTGCCGCCAAAACGCGCGCTGCCATCTCCGCCAGCCTTTCGGTCATCCTCTGCGTGGGCGAGACCCTCCAGGAGCGCGAGGCAGAGAAGACCAAAGAGGTCGTCGAGTCCCAGCTCAAGCCGGTCGTCGCTGCTCTCAGCGAGGCCGACTGGAGGTACGTCACGCCTTTGCTTGCATATAGGAAGGATATGAATGGCTGTTCCATCGCAGCAAGATTGTGATCGCGTACGAGCCCGTCTGGGCCATCGGCACCGGCAAGGTCGCGACCTCCGCACAGGCGCAGGAGACCCACGCAGACATCCGCGCATACCTCTCCTCGGCCGTCTCTGCCTCGGTCGCCGAGAGCACCCGCATCATCTATGGTGGCTCTGTCAATGCTGGCAACTGCAAGGAGCTTGGTTGGTCGCGTGCGCAACTCATGGGGGATACAGGCTTATATTTGCCGCGTTCACAGGGTCCCAGAAAGACGTCGACGGTTTCCTGGTTGGCGGTGCGTCGCTCAAGCCCGAGTTCGTCGACATCATCAACGCAAAGAAGGCATGAACGATCGGACGACCGCAGCCCACAGAAGCGTGGAGGTAGAGCGGCCATTGACATATACCTACCAACTTTCTAACCCGGGAGAATTGTTGTAAGAAACGAAGCAATCCAATAAATGTACTCTTCCCCATTCGATGTCTCGCGCCCTCAGGTCTCGTTGGTGAATGGATCATGATCTACAAGGGGTATACTAATGTCGTGAAAGCAACGCAATGTACAGGGCAGTGACTAGCGGTCCAGCCCAGCCTCGGTGTAAAAATACAGGATAGGCATCTGTCTAAACGACGGCAATGGCATGGACTCTGGCTCCCGGCCAGGCCAGCCCGACGAGACCTGACACCGTATGGTGTCCACCGTACTAGACAGCACAGTTTTCGTTCCTGTCGACCGACACGACCCGGAGGTGCCTCGTCGACGGGGCGCGCATGATCCCCAGTTCCTTCATCTCGACGTCGCTCAGCGTCCGCCCCAGCGTGCTGTGCCCCGCAGATGACGACGACTCCGCGGACCCGGCGGAGACGGACATGATCTCCTGCTCCTTGCCGTTCCTGGTCCCTCCGTCGAGGCTGAACGGCTCGAACCCCTTCCCCGTGCCTCCGACCCTCCCCCGATACGAGGGTGCATGTGGGTTGGTGGGCCCCAGCACGGGACTGAGTGGAGGCGACCGGGGGAGTGAGCCGGGGAGGATGCAGTCGGCGCCGTCGGAGTGGATGTGCGAGCGCACGTTGAGGCATAGGCGGCTCGACATGACCGAGGAGAGCGCGACGGCGAAGCCTATGGGAATTTCCACTTCTGCGCCCTAGGGGAGGAGAGGGCGCGGAGTGTCAGTGACAGTGACAGCCGCGGGAGAAGAAAGGGACGGGGCACGCGTATGCCACGGCGGGGAGTGAAACGTGGCAACACCGTGGGGCGCGTGGGAGGTGGGGGGCTGGACGTACTGGTCGTGTTAGGAAGATGATTGTGTTCATCAGGTAGGTTGCGAATATGCTAGTCGGAACAAACCCAAGGTCAGCGTGCTCTCTGTTCTCGAAGGTCAGGCTCGTGGTGTCCGATACGGACGATCCGCGAAGCCCCAAGTACGGAAGACGGAGATGGGGGACTCACATTACGAAGTATGACAGGGAATCCCGTACGAGGATTTCGATGATCCTCCTCCCACTCTGCATGACGTTCGCACCACGACGGTAGGTTGAGAACGCGCGGTAGAGTGCCAGCCCGCACAGCACGCTCTCGGAGATAAGCATGGGTATCCAGAACGCGTAGAAGTTGCTCGGAAGACCAAATGGCACGCATACGGTCGTGTCCGATAACGGGAGCTTAATCGCATAAGCTATAACTGTAGGTAAGGAGGTTGAACGGGCCCGCAGTGGAAGGCCCAAGACAGAGACTGACCTGTGATGAAGTAGAGGGCGCGTCCCATGACATATGATGCGGCTAATGCTGCACCTACGCAAACGAATGTGGTCAACGCGAGGATGCGTTTATCTCGGAAGTACAGTGCGTAAAGTCGTAATTGTAGTATCACTAAATGGGGGGTATCAGAGGTGATACTTCCATAGTCCAATATCGAATGACTTACTTTCAGCAATAATGAACATGAAAACTCCCGTGCATCCCTGCCATATGAACCACTTGCGACAGCTAGTCAGATGTTCTCAGTATCAATTAGACCAATGGCTTTTAATGATGCGTACAACTGTGGATCAACGCGTAAGTGAAAAGGCTCGGTTTTCACGAACGCTTGCGGTGCTCACTGAATTTGTGATTGTGTTCATACTGAACAAGACTGCAAAGTACTGAGCCACACATCGTTCTTAGAACGTTTGCAGGTGACTGACCATAATTATTGAATCTGGAGAGGGAAGAAATAAGTCAGGAAATGTTGGAATGAACATAGCAGGCAACTTGTGTTCGCACACAACTATGCAGAGAGCGTAATATCGGTTCTTGGCAGCTAATGTCAGCAAGAGATCCGCCAGTCAGACGAGAGAGAAGCTCACGATTAGGAACAAGAATTTCCCTAGCGACCATTGCGCATGCTACGCGATACCGGTAAGAACGAACAGCAAACGCTCTATCATATTCGACTCGTACCCAGAAGTGCTCGATCTAGGGGATCCGTTCAGTATTTTGAGCAGCAAAGGTCGTCACGACAGTCCCGCAAAGACAACCCACCTCTTGGTCCAGTGTCAAGACTTCGTTGGAGCAAGGAGGATGAACCACGGTCAGTACGTCGTACCATTACGAAAAATGGGGCTCGTAATACCATGGTCGAAGAGTATAATCATGGAGCTGGCCACTAACAACCTTGTCAGAGCGCATATATGGGCTTGAGAACACTGGAGCACTCACATTCCGCATAGCGAATCTTGGAAATGGTCGGGAGAAGCTCCTCAAGGATTGCAGCCTGCAATGTTGGAGACGTCATGGGTCTTCACCTCCTGCTTCGGGTCCCAGTGGCTGGAAGATGTTCGGTAGTCGTCGGAGCCGAGCAATAGATGAAAAACCACGCAGCGAGAAGCTAAGACAGGGAGAGCAGGCTCGCGGGCGGAGGGGATGATGGACCAAGAAAGAGGGCAAGGGGGCCCGGGGCAGGACTCATGTCTACGAAGGAGGAAGCACGAGTAAGGTATAAGTATGACAGGCAATTCTCCACGGAGACCGGCGGCTAGGTGACATGGCACATGGATGAGACGTCGCCCACACCGGGGACACAAGGGGGGCAGAGGCCTCTATCCTGGCATCGGTGTAGGACGGAAGCTTACCAAATATGGAAATGGAAAATTGGATGGAAGGCAGTAAAAGTGACGATTCTGGCAGCGGGAGGAGCGCGGCCAAGTCACCCGGACGAGGTCCTGCCAACCTTGGGCCAAACTGAGCGAACTCGCGAATCAGAATGAGACTTGTCTCGCACCCGTCCGTCTTAACTCGCACTTGCATCCATGACGGATGAGCATGAGACAAAACGGCGGGGCGAAGGCGTGTTATCCCCGTAGATGTGATCTCGCTACGACTCAATGCTAGCCATCAGGGTGCTAGCACCATTAACCATTCCCCAACAATGAAGGTCGGGACCGAGGGTCATGTCAGGACACGAGGTTCTTCCGCACGATCGTAGAGAGATGTGGAGTGCAAAGTGTGCAGAAAATCAATGCACCTGCGGCTCAGGCTGCAATACGCGAACTTCGCCTCTCAAGCACATCTCCGCCGACCCTTTCTTGAATTCCGCTGACCGAGACGATTGTTTACGCACCGACGCCACGATCCAACTATATCTAACCGCCGTGCTCGTTGTCCCAGACAGTGGACACGCGGATGATTCTCTAGCAGCGCATTACGCGTATGATGCAATGGGCATTAGCCAGGTTGTCAGGGAAATTGCTCGTGTGACGATGGGTGAAGCGACGTTTTTTAGGCAATTTCGCGTCGCTTTTGAGCACCAACTCAAAACAAGCGTTCGGCTTGCAATGGGATCTGGGGGTGCAGTGAGCCAGATGCGCTCGTCGCAAGAGGTCAAAACCTTACAGCAAGTATTCACGGCAGCGCGTTCTCCGTTTGGTGTGCAGACTCGTGCTTAGCGTAGCTGGCGCAACACTGAAAGGCTGATGGACCAGAAATGTGCCAGCGGAGGTCGTGATGATGGGAGTGGGTCCTGGGATGACGGATGGCGGGCGTCAGTGTGCCAGGGGACATCCCAGGCTCCAGCTATCCCAGCCTGTCAGTGTCCGTGAGGATACACAACTTCCGCAGCCGCCGGCAACGTCCTCTGGTTCCGCAGCAGAGACCAAGGTGCACAGAGATGCACACCTCCACAAACTCGACGAAGCGCGATCAAAGGAGGATACGGCCGGGGTTACTGAGCTCCCAGGCACCAGATAATTAAAGACCTCCTTCCCCGTCGCTTGACCGAGATTGGGGCGCTGCGCTGTAGCACCGATGCCACGGCGGGGCGCACTGGCGGGAGTCGTTCTGCCAATCATGCATACAAAGAGAACACATTACGAGTACACGGCTGTTTAACTGCGCTTCTGTGACTTCGCGGTCCCGGGCCGGGCATGGGAACGAATGACGGACCCCCGCACTGTCCTTCACTTTACCTCCACGAACGCCCTGTGAACGACGAGCTCGTCCCCACCGCCAGCAGACCTGAGCTCGACTGCTTTCCCAGCCCCGATGAACAGCACATCACCTTCGGAGATACCCACCTCCTCCCGCCCGTCCCATGCGACCGTGCCTCGACCCCCAGTGACGATTGCAATGCTTGGCCCGTCAATCGGCGGGTGCGACTCTACGCCGCCCACGGGTACCACCGCGCGCAGCACCGAGAACTCCGGGATAGGTGGGTCATAGAGGGTGCTGTGGGAGGACGAGTGGAATGGGCGGGGTTCGACAAGGTGTTCCGACGCGTGTGCGGCGTTGTAGGTGAGCCCTGCGACAAGGTTGGGTACATCCCGCAGCTTCGGTGTCAAGCCCGCGCGGATGACGTTATCGGACGTCGCCATGCACTCCACTATGTCTGTGTCAAAATGCGATGAGCTCTCACGGAAGGGCAACAAACTTGTAAGACAGCACGGACCTCCAGAGACATAAGCGTGGGGTTCGCCCGCAGCCAGGAATATCGCCTCGCCCGGGTTCAGGCTGAGATGGTTGAGCAGGAACGCACAGAAGACACCGATGTCGCCCGGGAACTGGCTGTCCAGCTGCACGACGAGGTCGCGCACATCCTTCTCTGATGGCTTCGCGCCACCAGACTTATACCGCGCCACCAGCTTCTCCAGCTCAGGTTGGAAGAGCGACGCATCCGCTGTCATCACCGCAGAAAAGACTTCCTTCAGTGCCTTCTTCACCTTCGGATCCGTAGAGTCTTCGGTAGAGGCAACGGAGAGGAACTGCTCTTGGATGGCCTGCGGAACAAGAGCGGCAAACTCTGGGGTGTCGACAAGGTAATCCGCAATGCGAGCCAGGGGAAGGAAGCCACACATAGCCTGGAAGGGCGTCAGGGCCAGGGCCATCTCAGGCTTGTGGTTTGCGTCTGCAGCGTCGGGGATGTGGGTATATGCGGTGCGCATGAGGAACAAGCTTGCAGAGGGCTTACCCTTGTACACGTTCGGACGTTCCGCATGCAGCTTCCGCGCCGTCACCTTGTCCGGATGTGTCTGGATGCTCAATGCTTTCTCGATCGCAAGCACTTTCAACAGGAACGGCAAGTTCCCCTCCGCGGCGCCCTCGTCCTTGAACGCCTCTACAGCGTGCGCACCGATTAACTCGGGGTGTGTGGCGAGGTATTCGGATAGCTTCTCCTGGGAGGGTGAATCAAGGAGGCGCGATGGGGAAGTATGGTGGGTTCCCATCCATAACTACATGATCTGGCTAGTCAGGCTGCGGTGCTCGCCTCCGTGAGCGAAGAACTTACTTCGGCATATGGAGCGCTCTCATCGAGAGTAAAGCCAGGTAGCTTGCTAGCTGCAGCGTACTGTGCGACCTTGGAGGATGAGCCGATCTTGCCCCAGTCGTACTTCTGGGTCGTTGGTATGATCTTGAAGACAGCAGTCATCTCGCCACGAGATTATCGGGAGGATTATCGAGGCAGACGTGTCAAGGTGAGTTCCAAACAATGTGGGGTCGTATGCTATGTTCGTCGGATATTATGAAGGGTAGCAGTTTGCTGGTCCGTCCTTGAACATATGAATCTGGCGGATGAGCACAGGCAGAGCGTGAGTGACGTTCAAGACAGTGATCTCGAGTCCCGGTCGTTGATCGATCACTCAATCTCCACGAGCGTTAGCGAGATCTATTTCGGAGATCTATCCGAGTCTAGGCCCAAGTCTATAGATACGAGCGCTTGTAACCTCTCCGATGTCCCCGAGTCGAATAAGTACTGAGGCTACTTACCAGCTCAGACTCCGCAATCGAAACGGGGTACGCCATAATCGAACTGGGCGGGCTCATATCAATCGTTCAGGGCAAGTACACTCACGAAACCAGTGGATAATGGCGGAGACTGACCTGAGCAGTATTAGCGTTCTAAAGAACATAAGTATGTACTTATACAGTACTTACTTAATAACATGCCTACGCCGTCCCAAGCAAGGGCTAAACGTAGCGATTGTCGCGGTGCAACAGTTCACGATATTTATTGACCATGGGTCAAAGATCAATGGAAGATTGATCTTTCACAAGCAACTACATCTGACACCCCAAGAACAACGTTACGACATCCGCGACGTCCACATCACCTCTTCCGTCGTGACCGCTTTGGTGGTGACATACAACCACATCGGAATCAACAATGTCTCCCCCATGACACAAAGAGGTCCAATGGCGAGGTACGTATCCATCCCATGAAGTGGTTAACACCAGAACAAGCGGACCGCTTCCCTATACCATCGAAATGGAGTCTGATTGACGGTGACGTGACAAGGTGCTCAACGTCGGGAACCTTGAGGGACGTGATATAAGGAGGGGCGTTCAGTGTATTCAACGGCTGAAAACTGAGACGGAACTTCCGTCAGGGGCACACATGGTGCACACCCTGTCACGTATTGAAATTTGAAACGCCCACGCCGCCTGCAACGTCAAAGGCGAGGGATAACGAAATGGGTATAATTGTCACAACATTCTCGATAAATGAGATGGAATAGCTACACTAGACAACAGTCAGACAAGCAGTCGGTCGTAGCGACTCAGTGAGAACAGCTTTACTCACCAACAACGATCAGGCCTGCCTTTCTTCAATGCGAACGTTCCTTTGTTTCTCCGTGTCAATTCCTTCCGTACTCGTTGAGTCCGACCTATGGTCATCCGACACAGCACGCGCGCTGGTAAACGAGAGGACGCTCGAAGTCGCGCCGAAAAGGAACGCGATCCACGGTAGGATAACGGCGAGTCTGACTGCAACGTGAAGGTGAGACCGAAGTTGAACCCTGCGCAGAACGATACACATCACAGCACTTACGGTAACCGATGTCATGGTACACAGTAGTCACACCAAGCGCTCGCTGGAGGGACTGGACCACAGCGGACGGGACGGCGAAGCCGCCGACCGACGCGGTCACCTTTGCCTCCCTGTTCGCAACGAAGTCCGTCATCGCAACCAGGGCTGCGAACAGCCCGATGGTAGACACAGAGAGGACGGTGCCTTGCCAGGGCAGCGTGCGCGTCGCGAGCGACCGTTCACGCCTCTTTTCCGACCGGAAGAGGGACGGGAGGAGGAGTCCGAGGGACACGCTCGACACGAGCGCGAGTACTCCGCAGAACGCAGTCACGGCGGCACCAGAGTTGAAGACGTCGCTGTCGTCGATGTCGATGGAGGTGCCCCGAGGTGCCACCTGAAGGACGGCTCTCTTTTGATTGTTGGACTTGACGAAGGCGTCTGCGTTCAAGGCCAACCCGACGACGCCGAAGGCGAAGGAGAGGAAAAGAGATGCGGCGCGGGCTACATTGATGGCGGTGGGAGACATCACGTCGAGGACCGATGAGGCGAGACTGCGCGGTGGCTGTGGGGCGAAATGGAGGGGGAGGGGTATTTGTTCTCAGAAACACGCGCTTTATAACATGGTTCTGACGACTGGCCGGAAACCGTTAGCATGACAGAGATTGCCCAAGAAGCGCCAGTGAAGAAAATGCAGAGCGTTGCAAGTGCGGGGGTACGCATCCCATCTCTGGCAGAAGACGCCGATCGCCCCTCGTAACGCTGCCGCAGCTGCGTCATCCTGATTGCCTCACTGCCTGCGCAATCGGGGCATGCAGGCGGCCGACTGCAAAGGTGGCCCTCGAGAAGACCACACCACTAACTATCGGGGTGCCAGACAAGTGCACGGACTCTGTGCAAGGCGCGTCGCACGACCACATGGGACGCGTTTTGAGGAAGCACAAATCTCCACGGCCTGTTGCCGGTGCCTGGGATTCGCACCTTCCACCGTGATTCTGGTCTTCACGAACCCGCGGTGCCGGGAAAAAGATATTTGATCACGGTCCAGACTATTGTGTCAGAAGGTCTGTGATTGGAGCATTCTGCCAAAGTGTGAGTATGCAGACGAAGAGAGTCGACAGAAGTGTCGGATGAAACACTCACCGACCTCCCAGGACTGTCTTCAGGCGGTAACAAGCGATTTTCACAAGGAGAAGGATGCGAGCACGTCACACCTCAGCCAAAACGAAAGTGGCGCGGATCATGTCTACGAGGACGTTGACGCGCTTCTATAATGGCTTCATTGACATCGACAATGCGAGCACGGACGCGGATGGATCAAGGCGCGGATTATGAAATCGGAGTAAATGCGCTAGCTCTAAAACATGCAGGTCATGTATCTGCCGCGCATCCGGGAACGAAACACTCCACCTGCTCTAGATCGCCCGCGGAACCATCGATCGGAGGCTCACGCCTTCCGCGCAAGGATAAGTGTCAACGGCCACTCGATGTCGACCGTGTCTTCGTCCTTCGGAAGCTCCTTGCCATCGACGCGCGCCACTTCTTCCTTCAACGCCAGACAGAACCGCGTGGCCAAGTCTCCGTCCGGACGCCGCACGTCTTCTGGGTTTTTCTCATTGAAAGTGTGCAACGCGCTCGCCGAGCACAGGTAGCCCTTCAGCTCATCCCATGTCAACGTCTTCCTCAGGATGATTGGACGCGGGTTTGGTAGCGCAGGGTTATGGGACCCCGAGAAGAAGACCCGCTCGAATGCGCTGAACTTCTCCGGCACGACCTGCGCGGGATCGGGGATGTCGAGGAGATGGTTGTCGAGAATGGTTCTCCCGGGACGCTCCCAGTACGGGCCAATCGAGTTCTTCGGGTCGCTGCCTTGCATGAAGTCGTTGATAAGTTTGGTGGTGGTCGGACGCCCAGAAAGCCGGAACTCGGAGTAACCCTGCCACCGGAGGAGGTTTTATCAGCATTCAATGCACCGTGGAGCATGAAGCGATATACGATGACGTGAAATTGAAGACGTACCCAAACTGCCAACGTCCCATCCTTGCGCAACACACGCGCAACCTCTGGCCAGAACTTTTCCCACTTGAACCAATGCGCAGCCTGCGCTGCAGCCCCGTGCCACATCATGAGTCCAAACTTTTCATTGTTCCGTGCCCAGGCTGACATACCAGAAGTCAGGAGGTCTACACTGCCGTCCTGCAGAAGCGCAAGCTCCTCGGCCGACGACTGGTGAAACTCGATCTGCGCCGAGAGATCGAGCCCAGCCAGGCGTGATTTCACGCTCTCCCTCGCCTGCTGGATCATCTTTGCGCTGGGGTCCAGGCCAATAACGCGCTTGAAGTGTGTGAGCTCAACAGTTGCCTGGCCTATATAAACGGCACGTGCTGTCCTCGCATCATGGACGTGGTTAAATAGCAGTGGTGGACATACCAGTGCCACAGCCGACGTCGACAGCTGTGTCCCATCGTGCACCCTTGGCATGCTCATGGTACTTGAAGATGAAGTCGTACAGCTGACGAGGGTATGTCGGTCGGCCTGTGAAAGAGAATAGGCTCACGGTTAGTCGCGTTTTCTTCTCGGGACTCCGATACGCTCAAGAGGCTTACTGGACGAGTACCTCGCTGCGTTGAAGGTGGTTTTACCGAAGGTGGCCATGTCGCTACGTCAACAGGAGCGTCGAAGAATCGACAATTGGCTCTCTGTGTCTTTTACCTCAGTTTTTATAGGAGGTCTTGAGCTCTCTCGAAGTGTCGTCAGAGGTGAACTATAGGATTCGTTCGGACGTTGGCTCGAGCGTCGTCGGGTGGGACGTCCGAAGCGTGAATGGCAACCAGCACTAAGCGCGTGGCCATAAGGGCTGAGCTAATCTAATCGTTTCTCCCGATTTGCTCACGGCAAGTCGGCGACATGATGGTCAAGTGCGGCTATCTAATCGCCGCGTGGCCTGTGGTTTTCGAACCGCCGGGATCAAGTCCCAGAAGAATGTTCCCGCCTCGTTGTCTTGTGCCTGCTTCCTGTATGCCTGCAGGCCAGGTTCGAGCCTCTCCGCGCCTTGCTTATCTATTCTCTGCTTCTCGACAATACCCCTCTCACCCCTCATACCCACATAACTAACTGGGGAACGCACTGACGAGACTAACTTGAAGTAGCTTCACCTTGGCCCTCCGAGGGGACTTCCAAAAGTCACGACCATCCTGAGGAACCGGGCCGCAGCCATCTCCCCCGCTGCGTGTTGGGATATTTCTGTTGCTCCCCGTAACGCCCAGGAAAACTCTGCTTCTTTGCGCCTTGCCACCCACTGACAGTCGGGCTGGGTTCTCAACCTTCTCCACAAATTAAAGGTTCTGCAGCCTACGCCACTGACCGGGTCATACAAGAACTCCATCCCGCAGCCTTAAACGACAACCATTAAGTAGCCGTCTCAGCGGCCTAGAAACACTACGACATTGCCACTATTTCATACCAGGTGCGTGCCCGCAACGCCTTCTCACAGCAATAGACACCTCACCCAAAGCATGACCCATGAACTGCGCCGTGTTGGTTCTGTTCCCTCGCGCACTCCCAGACGATTTCAGCGTCCTGAACGTTCACGTTCAACGGCATGAAGCACTTCCGCCGCAAACGGACGACATCTACAACCTTCCCATCGCCCGCGAACGCCCTCTCAATATCCGTACCCAACCCTGCGCCTCCGGCGCCCACTTCCCAGCCCAACACCCCGCTATATGCGCGATTTACAACTCACCGCAGCCCAGAACGCGCAGGGTCCAAGCCAGTCGTGTCCGGACCCATCGCACTTGCTCCGCGTAGGGCTGGTCAGGGCCCTGTTCATGTCCCCGCGGCGGGCCCACCTTCGCGAGGGTCATCGCCCCAGAAGGAGATTATGAGGGAGGAGAGGAAATCCGTGCCCAAGCGAGAGGACTGGGTAATGGAGGAGTGGATGGTGAATAGGTCAAGCGAGGACGAGGTGCGAATGAGGGAGGGGGACTGGGAGGTGAAGAGGATGCCGAGCAGCGGAGAGGGCCTTTTGGGGAGGAGCGGAGAGCGTGTAGAGGGCGAGCGCGTTCTCTTGCCCGCACGGAAGCGGACAGTGAAGAGAACGGCAGATGAGGAGGACGCGGAGGAGGCACAGTGGAGGGATGTAGCTGAAGAAACGGCCGCAGACTTCGCCGTCAAGAGGCCGCGTTTCGGAGGAACCGCGTTTCTTTCCGGACGAGCTTGCTCCTCTTCCTCCCCGCCAGTCAACGCAGCGAAGGACCGAGGAGGTTGCTACAGGGCGTACAAGACCGGCGTCACATGGAGAAGTCTCGCCCGTGATGGAGAGTGGGCCGGGAGAGGGAGTCAGCGGGGCGGAGCGACCGCGCGTGAACAGTCCACACGTCATCCCCCCGCCACCTCGCACGGCCTCACGCAGGAAGGTCGCGGTTGAAGGTGACGTGAATGTTGCATCAACTTCTCGGAGAAAACTGGAGGATCCCCGAGCCCGCGAAACACAACAGGAACCCCCTTTCACTTCGTCTCCGGCAATCCCATTTAGTTCCACTCACCATGGCTCTGCCTCTACGAGGGCTGTCGTCATCGGTTCTCCGTCACATTCGGATGCATGGGAGGACAAGTTTTCCACGCCGAAACGGATGCACGGAAATACCATCGCAACCAGCCCGTCTACTTCTCCTTCAAGTGGGAAGCCAGTGCGACCGCTCCCGGATCCCTTCAACTTTTCCAACAGGCCGACCGGTACGCAGAAGTCGACGACAAGCTCATCAAATGTCTTCAGCGCCGCCGCCGCCATTCAAGAATCCTCGAGCTCTGGTTCGACATCCCGCGAGTGGGAGGACCGTCCACGCGTTGTTGGCGACCGCGTACTTCTTCCTGCAAGGAAGGTGACTCTTCGTCATGCGGAGAACAGCAGCGAGAGTGACGGGCCACCAGAACGAGGACGGACATTGAACACGAAAAGACATACACGCCTGTCTCGAGACCTTGGTTCTGACATCTCGGTGGCGACATCAGCCGGTACCTTCGTGGCGTCCACCGTCTCTCCTCCATCAAGCAATCTATCGTATTTGCCTGACAGGAATGAAACCGTTCTGTACGATAGTAGGCTTGTTTCCGAAGTCGTTGCTCGACCACTGCCCCGGCCCGACGGAAGCTCCATGAAACCTCCTGCAAGGTCAGCATCAAACGCAGAGTCCACAACGATCGGCCCCAAGGCCAACTCCAAGGCGGTGTTTCCCGGCGCAAGACCGTCACTGGACCGCGCGAAGTCATCGGAAGATTCAGCAGCGAGCAACGTCTCCTCTGGGAGCGGTACGACTGCGGCGGCCTCGAACGTGACTTCGAAGTCTTCAAGCTCCACCGAGACAAGTGAACGACTACCGAGGCGCAGGAAATACTCCTTGCTGGCTGCGTTCGGGCTGCCGAGATCTCGGACAACCTCTGAGTCCGAGACGAGCACTGGGCCTGCCATGCAGAGCACGAAGGTATGGAAGACTTTCATTTTGGATGGATGGTGGCTTCTGTCGTGGTGGTTGTGCCTTGTGACCCCGCTGGTGGTTGTGTTGGGTGACGGGCGTGGGTCCGCCTTGGCGAGTTGTGCGACGATAGCGTGATGCCGCCCATTTCGATGCGCGAATGACAAGTCGAGGCGCTGTTGCAGGAGCAGGACGTGCATTCAGTTCCCCGCGGCTAGCACACGTTCTTCACCGTCACGTGGGCGCGTCGAGAACGGGGGATCGCGCCGCGAGTTAAGGTTCTCGCTATTTCGGTGTAGATGATCTCCCAGCTGGTTCCTGGACCATTGTATTTTATCCCGGTGCTGACGCTGTCGTGACAACAGACCCCGGCCACGACTTCGTCGTCAGCTCCCTCGACTCCACCTCTGTCTGCTCCCTCTCCCTCTGTCCCCGACACGCTCCCTGCGCGTCCGGCGTTCGCGGCGTCGTCTGGCACTGGCAGCGGCCCAGCTTCCGTAAGCGAGACCCGTCAGGTACGTCTTACATTCACGTCACGTCTTGCTCGCTTCCGGTCGGCAGGGCATAAAGTGGACGTCATGAATTTGACGCGTTCCATGCCTACAGCACCCTGCTTCTGCCGCCGGACGCTCTCTCCCCGACGTTCACCTGCACTCCTTGCATCTCAGCGGCTTCGACTTCCCCCTCGACGCTCTCCTCGCTGACGGCCAAAAAGCTACCGACGACACATTGGCGGCGCCTGTGTCGGTGCACCCGCCACAAAGTCCTCAGACATCAAAACGCCGGAGCATTGTGATCCCTGTCGACTCTCCGCCAGCCCTCGCTTCAACCCCCGATCCTGACCCATCTCCCGCGGCGTCGCGCGAACCAACCTCGGTAAGCCCATCTCTATCCCCAGCGCAAAACTCAAATACCCGCAACCTTGCACCGAATCCGCCCCCTTCTGCGCCTCCCCGAAAGACCTCCCCCGTCCCTGTGAATCTTCCCCCGCGCGAAGCTCCTGGGCCCACCCCGCCTCCAAAGTCCGGTGCAAAGACTACCTCACGCGGTATAGATCCTGATCACAGCTTGTTGTCCCCCGAATCGGACACGCGCTACCCGCTTCCAACGCGTTCTTCGACCAATAAATCTTCCCAGTCGCGAGCGCACAAATCATCCTCGCATCCGAGCGACGGATCCCCCAGTCATTCTTCGCCAACTCATTCGTCTTCAGGCACACAAGAGCCTCCCAGTATGCTGCCCGCACCAACTCAGCGAGGCCCCATGCAAGGCCGTCCGCTTATTTTCGCCGCTATGGCCGCCGCAGAGGCCGAGGCGGAGATTAACGACCCAAGAGCGTGGATGGCGATTGCTACGGCGGACATGCAGGATATGGAGCACCAGAGACACGTACGGACCGAGCACAGCAACGGCTCTAGTCAGTTCGTCAACGGGTATCCCACGCCTCGGTCCTCGTCCCCGAGACTGCCCGTGGCGTCGCCCGACTCGAGGCTGGAGAGCAGGAGCGAGGCAGCAATGGGAGGGAGCATGGCCGAGTTCTCGGCGAAACAGTGGGGGAAGGAGCAACGAAACGACCTGCGCCACCCCTCGCATTCATACCCACAGAACTCTTCGACGCTGCCGCCGGGAAATATGCGAGCGCCCACGGAAACGCATTCTCCTCGCCCACACAAGCTCAGCAAGTCCAAGTCGCGTGTGAGTAGGATGACGGATGCCTCGCAACCTGTGGCGCCACCACACCTGCACTCCCATTCCTATGGCCACGCGCCGAGCACCTTTGGCGCGAAGCCTCCCACTCCCGTCGAGGATGCACCTCCCGTACGCACACGCGAGGGTCCGTCGCAGAGTGTTGCCAAGCTCACCCGCGCTCCGTCCCATGGCACTATGTCCGCACCTTCAGCTACTTCCAGCTCGCCATTCCAGACGCGCAATGAGAAGGGCCCCCTCGATAGACGTCCCACCGAGGCATCCCGCTCGCCCCCTCCAAGAGTCATCTCCTCAGAGTCGCCTGTACCGACTCGACCGGTGAAAGTGCTTACCGAGCGCCAAATGGAGAAATTAAGCGCCAAGAAGGGTGTGCACGCCGATGCTTTGAATGGGGCGCATTCCTCGCAACGTCGTCACGAACAGCCACCGCCTATCAAAAGCCCGCCGGCGCGCGCCCTGCCACCGACACCCCATACCCCACCCGACGAACCGCCGATGCTGCAGGCATCGAATAGCGGCAGCACGAATGGAATACCTTCACGTCCGGCGACTCCGCAGACTCGTCACGAGGATGCCACGGTGAGCACCCCCGAGAAAGAGGTGGAATCCGATCTCCCTCCGAGCCCAAGCTCGCCCGAGGAGTATGCCCGAGCCCGCTCCCGACGTCGCGGGAAGGCTTTAGAGAAGGATCGTCCTGAAGGCATTGAAAATGTCACTGTGGCGGCAGACCCAGAACCAGAGGAACCGAAGCCACCGACCTTCTACCCGCTCGAGAACCATGTTACCGACGCGACGCTCTTTGGACAGCTGTTAGGATATCTGTCCTTTGGCGATTGGCTTGCGCTCTCCAGCGTCAGCAAGGTCATCCGGACGACGTTGTATGGGAACCGCGAACACACGGAGCGCGTTCTAGAGCGATATCTGCGCGTTGTCGGCTACGCGTGTTGGGCGTTTCCAGAGAGCGAACCGCTCGCTCTCACCTTGACGGTAAGATATCCTGATCCCAGATTAGCGCACGAATGCTAAATTGTTCTTTAGGATTTGAACGCATACATGCATGGTGTCTCGGTGCCCCCGCATCAGTTCTCGCGCCATGCGGAGACATACCTCGAGATGAAGGGGCGGCGAGAATGGGACGCAGTGCAATGTCTTGCCGCAGCTTGCAGAGCATTCACACGTGTCGTCCTCCGCCTTCGTGCTCAAGCCGAGGCTGAGGCGCGCATTGTCTCAGCCATGGCGCGCGAAAAAACCCGTAGCCCTTTGCGCGGATGGGGAGGCTCGACAACTTCTCTCAGCCATGTATCGCACCAGCACGCGCACTTCACGCACAAGAACAGCCAGTCACGAAACTCAAGCCGCGCACCGTCCCCGACATCTATGTTCAGCCACTCCCACCACGGCAACCCAGGCCACTCGCGCGACGGTTCGTTCGACGGCCACGTCGTCCACCGCAGCCAGAGTGTAGCGCAGCTCCAGGCGTCTGGAAACGGGAATGGAGCCGGAGGTTTCCAGTCCCCCCTCTTCCGTTTGCGAAGAGCGCCTCTGCTACAGGTGTGCGTCGCGTCGCCGGAGGGTGACTGGCTCTCGGACGCAAGCGTGCTTGAGTGTGAGCAGGAACTCAAGCGTGCTGGAGTCTTGCCCTTGCTGCGGCCTGGAGATGTTGTGTGGGACACGGCCGTGGGTGACGAGGGGAACATGGGGCGGTTGGTATGGGACGGGAGCTATCTCATCGTGAGTTATTACTGTCACTATATGCGCTTCCCCTTTGCCGAGAGCATGCCACGTAGGACTTGGACTACACGTACTCGCGTGCAGGCGACCTACCGAAGTATCTCCCGACCTTGGCCTTCCCGCCCTCATACTTCCACCGAGTTATTCGGACGATGGGAAGCGGAAACCCTATTTGCCATATCAATATCTCGCCTTGGGGCCAGGAGGTCGCGGCGAACCTCCAGCTGCTGCAGGACAGGGTGAAGACCGAGACGTATGTCACCTCCATTCCATCTCTGCTTCTGCGTCCCTTTGATCAGACACATCTGCAGACCGCAGGGTGGACATCATATGGTCGTGCGATGGGTGCACCGATCGTCGTTCACCATCCGTCCTGCATCGAGCGGCAAACCGCTTCGAATCTCGGTTCCGAAGGGTGTCGGACCTGGTCCTAGTCCGGGAGGCGCTTGGCTTGTTGACCCGGGTTGGTTCGGCACTGTCGTTGTCGAAGCTGAAGGCACGAACGAGGGCCTCGCAGACTTGCAAGAACGCTGCCGTGGCGCGTTTCCCGTACGTGCCATGGGAGCAGACCCCAGCTTGAACGTCAGCCCTGAACGTGCAGCACGCATGGAAGAGAGGAGGAGCGTGTTCCGAATCCTTAGGGAGCGGAGGTATGTGAACCGTTCGCCATCGCACGCACCTAATTTCGAGTTGACGCCGACGCCTTTCACCCCAGTCGCCCTGGAGAAATCTGGCTCAAGACGGTCACGGACAAAGAGCGGCTGCTGCCCCCTTGAGCCTCATGGCTCGGACACGGACGTCCTTCCTTCCCTCATGGACATTTGCATCACTTCACAGATTCACTCTATTGTTCCCACCACATTCTGTCCCGCTGTGTCCACTAGTAACGAATAATGTAGACTTTATGCTTGCGCTGTATTGTTGTTATTTGTCATATCCCGTTCTGCTCGTATAGTGGAGTGCGGTCACGCCTTCTGCCATGTTTGCGCTATCCTGTTATACCGTATTTAATCAGTGTTTGTACACTAGAGTTCATAATATCGCATGTCCCACGACGTTCTCGATTAGTTTCCATTTGAATAACTGGCCGGCTCTGTGTACCGGTTGCCACCGGACCACGAAGATGTGGATCAACGTTTGATAGTAACTGAGATAACCTCACACTTTCTTAGCGCTGTCGACATTGACGCGGAACATTGACGCGTAAACCGCTGTGGTCCTCAACGTTTTACCGTCATCGCATGCTCATTAATGTGGCATACCGAAACAATCGATTGGTGGGCTGGCGACAAAAGAGCCACACGGCGGGTTCAAGGCATACGGGAAGACATAGATTGGACTAAGTTTGAGGCCACTGCACATGACACTCCAATGCTATCTTAGGGAGAAGACTCGGACAGCATTACGGTCTCGAATTGTAGCACTTCTTTCTAATATAATGTGGTCCAATGAGCTGAGGCATCGCTGGCATGAATATTGCCAAAAAGAAGTACCTTGAGCATTTATCCGGATCACCCACTGGGCGTCGGCGTTAGACGATGGCCTCGGTAGCGACCTGGAAGACTTGGGAAAGGGCCTCGAGCACCAAGTCGATGAGGGTCTCGGGCGAGAGCCCCCCCAGGTTGGCAGGAAGGAGCGCCTGCAGACGCTGTTCAGCTTCACCGCGGCGCGCCTTCTCCAGCTGGAGCCTTTCGCGAAGCTCTGGAAAGCGAGTTTCCATCGTCAGCGGGGCCGCTTGTGAGCGGGTGGATATTGGACACTAACGGCAGATAATTCGGTCCATGTCCGTCAATTTCAACGCGAAGTCTTCGGTGACAACCTCCGCACTGTGGACGACGACGACGCTGAAGAGGGCGTGAGCGCTGCCGCGGCGATGATATAAGTATGGATTTCCCCGTCGGGGCGTACCTCTTGTTGCTTCCATGAGGGATGCGGACCATCTGTTCGATCTTGATCACCGCGCCGTCGGCGACAGCGTTGGCCCCAATGTCTGCGCCGAGAGGGACGACGACCTGGGACTCGCCGCCATTGCCATCCGTAAGGGTGACCCGGTACTTGGCTTGGAACCCGCCAATCTCGCGGTCCTCGAGCTCCTCGATCGTGGTGACTTGGACGATGGGACGAGTGACCAGAACACAGTGGTCTGCGGGATTCTCAAGGCGAGAGCAAACGTCGTTGGTAAGAGCGACTGAGGCCATGTCGAAGGGAGGATATGGATGGATGGTTCTGGTTCTCCTCGACCTCCTTGCAGGTTTTTATCTTCATCTCGAGCGTTGGAGGTTAACGCTGTAGATATCCACCTGGGACGCATGGGCGCAGAGTAGTATGGGGTGAGAACGCCTACTGCGTGTGATTGACGGCAGGTCTCCGGCGAAGGTTGAAGGCAGCTGCTCAATGGATTGTGGTTTTCGGGGCGGCTGAAGGTCTGAATCGAAGGACAAGTGGTGCAACCTACGTACACCTTCGCCGCCACGCCCTGCCGCCGAGGCGACATTGACAGAGGCGGCTTTTAGCCGTATGTTATGTCATGAGAAGACAGAACATGCGGCACTGTGGTCGTGAGTTCGCAGGTGTCCTTGGAGTAATGGAGCTGTACCTTGAGCCAATTGCCATGGACCGGAGAGCGGACTGCGGTGGCGGGGGTACAACGTCCTGAAGCGTTGAAGAGGTCAGTGTAACAATGTCGGAGGATACCATGTTCCGTGCGATGTACCTTGTGTATCCTAAGCATTACGACGTCCGAGGTAACTCGACTGGAAGATCATGAAGGCATTTTACCATGCATGAGATGGCAATTGTGACGGGACAGTACGCACTCACGCGGTGATTAGAACCTGCAATGAATTGAACAAGGGAGACGCTCAGATATCTGCCGTTCATCAAGCTAAGCTCCTTCTTCCGGATATCTGAATGAGGGCAATCCCATAGGCCTTGAAACCCAATGTGCTGCTCGGGAAGGGCAGCATAGGCACCGAAATGGGTGAGCTGGAAATAGTCATGAGCTCGCCGTCACTAAGTTTAGGCTGAGAGTCGGACTTTGGTACGAAGCCTTCTTGCCTCGGTGAACCACACTGCGCGGTGACATGCGGACGGCGTATCAGGGCGGATAAACACCACGGCCGAGCAAAACGGACCTTCGGACGTAAGACTTGGCAATCCCTCTACTATACAGCACAGCCTGCGAACGAGAGGTTTGTAGATGTTCCCAACCCCGCATTGACACCGATGCATGGGTGAAAGAGATGGAAACAATGTTCCACGTATTTGCGGAGCGGAGATGACTGTGGGTCCAAAGTTGGTTAGAAGGGATGTTATATATTAATGAGTGATTACACCTGCAGGGGCAGTCTAAACAGGAAATGTGAGTGCTTTTCGGTGCATGATCTCCAGTTGTGAAAGTGTCCCACAGTCTAGTAAGTCTCGTTACCATTTAACTTGATACACCTTATCATCAAATTGAACTCACCGTTTCGAAGGCTCAACGAAGTGACATGGTACTAGAGAGCGACGATGCACCAAAGTGGAGAGCGAACACTCGTATTCAATTGGAAAAGATTGCTGATGACTCGGAACTAGAGATGGTCAGCAAGTCAGAACGTCCTTACTGACTTTGGATTCGGGTAGTCTCGGCTCCAGACGTTCTACACTCCTCTCGCGGTGGCTCGCAAGCTCACCGCTGCCCCACGAGGAACAGATACGAGGCCACATGAGGAGCCTTGGACGCCAGAACGAATGGGAACTAGACCTGTAGGATGCGGAAACTAATCCGCAGAGATGCAAATGGGAATGCACCCAGCATCAGAATCTTCGGCACCTTCTAGCTCCTCGGGCCCAGACGTTTCGACGGCAAAGCCCTTTGGCTGCGGACGCCTGATAACCACCATGAATGTGGTGAATTGAACGCTATCATCCCTCCATATGGTCCACCTGCTACGCACGAGTCACTGAGTTCTATGGTTTCCAGAAGGAAGCGTCGTGACGGTTTTCTGAACCTGAGGGAAAACACTCACCGTTCCGCGCTCCGACAGCTCTCGAAGAGCTTGCCCACCACTCGCCCTTCCAAGCATGACGGCACAAGAGCGGAGTGGCGTTCCCCAATTCTGAGGTTTGGCGGCGACGTCCTGGCTGCCCAGCCGGGGGACAGCAGCGACTGGCTTTCAAGTTCAGCGGAATACCGCTGAACAACCCTCAGGGCGGGAGTGGCTCCGTCTACGATTACGTCGTCACCTGCAGTCCATACGTTATGGTCCGAGGCTAGGCCGCAACTCGAGCATGTGGATGGGGGTGGGCAAATAACGCGTCGATGTAGTCCTTGAAAAAGATAATGAAGACTGCCACTCAGCATATTGAATTTTGGAGTGTGTAGCCGGGCGGATGGGTTTCGCTCCAACTCTCAGTGAGCGTACGTCCCGCGAAGCGGGACTGTCCCTCGAACTTTGGCATTTAGGCGTCCGAGCATGCATCCGAGTGGACGTGGCAATTAGGTCCCGACTTCGAATGAGGGGAATGATTTGAGGAATGGGAAAATGCCGCATGCAGCAGCGCCCTGGAACTGTAGGCCGGGTGAGCACGCGGCTCCGTGAGAGCACACCAAACCCCTACCTTAAGCCCACATTCAAATACTCCGTGACACATGTTTCGAGGAGCATGGCGCTGGTGTCTGAAAACGAGGTCCGCGTGGCCAGAGTGCATGAGTGCAAGCGTGACCACATAAGCGCCATATGTCGACCACAGAACCCAGAAGTACCAGGTAGAGTCCAAGAGGCAGCTGCCGTTGTGACGTGGATGGGAATAGAACCGCTCTCAGGGCCGGTGAAGTTGTTTGGCCGGGGCGATCGTTGAGATCATCATATTGACATGAGGCTTGCTTCGATTCACCACATTTATCTGGGACACACTATTAGTCGATATAGACGTAAATGTGGGGCATGTACGGACGGAACTTGCCCATACAAAAAGAACCAGAACATGCCCTCGAAGCATGCCACAATCGCCCTCGGTGATTGGTGACATGGGTGGCGATATCCGAGTGTGCAAAGCTGGAAGTGACGCGGAGAGTTACAAACAAGAGCTGAATCGAGAAAGGCGGTAAAATTATAAATCCGGAAACAGTAAGGACACTCCTGAGAGAATCAGAGAGATGAACATCAGTCTGAGATCATGACCGCCGCGGCGTCGGTCAACTTGCCTATCCTCCTCAGGACCTTCTCAGACGCCACATAAAAGTTGTCGAGTGCAAGAAGGTCCACGCACACGTCATACTCCTTCCCACCGCACGCTTCGAGTTGAGGGCGATTTCTGGGAGCGAGGTTGGCCTGAATTCCTAGAGCGGTACACAGCCTAACGAGGGAAAGTATGAAACACGTGATCTGGCGCTAATAATTCAGGCTGTGGGCCAACCTCGCTCCCAGAAATCGCCCTCAACTCGAAGCGTGCGGTGGGAAGGAGCCTGCGCACAAGTCCGAATGCGTCTCCGCCGCGCCTCTTGGAATCTGGCGTCTGAAAGAACAAGGGCCGGACGCTCACTGTGGACGGGCGTAGCTCCTTCAGGGGTAATCATATCGGCAATAAATCACCTGGCACATTAAAATCGCCCAAGACACAGACTGAAAAAATGACCTTGCGGAACTGCCATCCAGTAGTTGGCTGCGGAGAGAGCGCGATCGCTCGCCCATCAAACGAACCACTTCCTTCCAAACGGATGGCCGAATCGGGCCGATAGCTCAGCTGTGGATGACCATTAATGCGGATCGAGCGCCGGAGACACCATCGATTATTTCGATATCGTGCACGAGTATCGCGCTGGGGAGGACGAAAATATTACCGCCGCATACGCGCAACAAAGGAATTCAAGGTACCTAATATCATCGCTGAATAGGCGAGATCTCGTCTTGAATTTCACGGCGGACCCCACCTGGGGACTTTGGTGGTCATCTCGGTCGCCGAAGCTTCCTGCGGCGGATGGCGCCAACGCCAACCACATGGTATACTCGCGTCCGTCCGTGACGAAGAGCTTCGTAGCACTTTGTTACTGTGCCGCAGTCGGGTGGTTCGAGAGGACACAGGACGAGAACCCTGACCGCTGGGAACGTTGCCAGCACGGCGTCATCTGCAGGATCCTTGAGGCGAGCGCAGGCGTCGGAGGTCACGGGAACTGGAGAAACGACAGCAGGCTGGTGGAGCTTCGGGCTATCCGGATAACCCAAACGTTCGACGAAAGTGGTCGGAGATATCAGCACCTTGACACATGAGCTGTGAGGTCCCGGTGCCGTGTTAGACTGGTAATAAAGATTTCAGCGTCATGTCAGAAATATCCTTCCGTCCCACAAGAGCCGCACGGATATCCAGGAAAAATCACATACCCTTGCGATTGTGGTCGTCTCTCGATGCGGCTTCGAGCCCTTCCGGGCCCCCTCTCACAGGAAGGTTGAAGTGGAACTGCGACGGACTGGGGTGATTGTTCACACCTGCCCTGGTGAGACATGGGTGAGGGTAGAACTTGAAGCGATCAGAACGGGGCCATCTGACAAGGTTGAGGACCCATTACAACGGGTAGGATTCGTGGATCGCTCGGAAGGGCTTTGCATCTGTCGACGGATGGTTGCACACACGAGAGAGATGAAGGTTGTGCGGGTGGGGTGCGAGAAGAGAAAGCTCCGCTAGAGGATGTGGTCAATGGTTGTGAACTCGAAGGAGGTCTTAATGATTTATCCGGTAAGCTTGTCGGCGGATATACGTAGGGCGGGGGCGTTAGTTGGAGGAGTTGCAACGACGGAGTCCCAAAGACTCCTTATCCATTGGCACGGGTCCGCCACTGAGAAGCGTCAGCCATCCCTGGTAAACATGAGAAAGATACCGTAACAATTACTCTTCAATATACCAGAAACGCGCACTTTGTGGTCACCGATCAGGGTGAAGAAGGTTCTACAAAGTCTCGACGTTCACATAGAACGCTCTGACATGCGATCCAGAAACGAGGTGCTGGCTCGCTTCATGAGATACCTGATAGTCACGTTGAAGCGAAGCCCTTGAGGGAAAATGAGTGTCAACATATGGTTCGACGACCCAACGAGGGCCATTAATACCAATATCGGATTGGAAATGCATCTGTCAACTGACCTCTTGCTTTAAACTATAACCCGCTCGGACCTGAGCCATTCCACAGATGATTCGGATACCCGCGATGGGCAAACCGCGCAGTGTAACTCTAGGGCCGCCATGTCGGCGAGAAATTCGTTGATAATGTTGGGTGTCAAGCCGGCTTGCGCGCCCCGCTCTTTGGGGGTTTGTAAGGTGCGCGCTCGGGTCCCCTTATACTGGATCCATATTCAGGTCCCGGAGCAGTGGACTAGTGGAGTGGCACCAGCGTGGGTGCTTGCCTGAGACGGCCATGTTGGAGCTAGGCGAGACGTTCGCAGGATGATATGCGACGTTATATTGTCTGCTATCGAGTTGTGGTTTCTTTATCGTTTCTATAACAATAATGGTCAGCTTTTCTGAAGAGACGCGGACAGGGGGTGATGACGCGGAGGCACAGAACCAGTCTAAGTTTGCGAGCTCGCCCCCATTGGCGCATATATGGGGACTAACAGTCATTCGCATACGACTACTTCTACCCAGCTTTGCTGGAGGACGATCAGCGTGGTATGTCTAAGCATGACCCACACTGGCAGTCCTTCAAGAAACACAGCAGCCGTCCGCGGAGCTGAAAAATGCGGTAAAGCATAATCTTTAAAATTCCGGACTTACTATAGTATTCCGTCTTGAACCAGAACTATGGGGAGCTGACTGAGGAAGAGGGGCCTGGGATCGGCCTGGGATAAAAAATGAGCGAACCACCGTCGGCGTCCGTCCCGCAATTGCTGGGAGAGCACAGCCTTACATAATCATAGCAGATCTCTCAGTGAAGTACTGAAGTACTTACTGTAGTCGGACCACTCTTAGGGGCATCTGTTGAAGATTGTACGCTTCGGAGCGCATTCGATGTTTGCCACGGTCAATCGTTACTCTTTCTCTTACTCCGTCTACTGCCCTTGCTTGTAGACATTCTTGTCCACACACTTGAGCTTCATGGTTCGGATTTCCGCCAATTCCATCTTGTACATGTAATGGTGTCGGTGAAGGAGAGACATTCGAGAATTTGTGCTTCTGGGGTTCCCTCTCTGGATCTCTGGATCCAATCTAAGCTCGGTCACGGTGGATTCCTATCAGAAGACTACATAATGCCATTGAAAAGCCGTGTCATGGTGGAATACAGTTGTTGAATCTTCATCCAGGATAGCAGTAATGACTAGTGACCAACTCAAAGTTGCTGCGCTCCCTCTCCCTCGTAGCACGCGACCAAAACTTAATAACCGACGCCGATGAGGTAGTCGGCCAGGCCCTCGACTACGGGCGTTGTTTCCGGTGCTTGAATGGGTGCGGCGTACTCCGCAACGAGTACAGCCTGCTTCGTCTTCACAAGCACGGCACCATCACCCTACGCAAGAACGCATGGTTAACTTTGGTATTGATCCGTGATGACCACTGAATGAGTAACGCACCTGCTTCTTGGCGTAAATACTGCGATCGTTGGCCATGAGCACAAAGAACTTCTGGCCACCGAGACGAACACCGCCGGCCTGAGCTTCATCGGGCTTCTCAAACGCCCGTACGACCGCCTTCTGTTCCTCCGCAGAGAGCTATATCGTGGACAAATGCGATGAAAGTACCGATTGGATTGCGGGGCAGAGGGGTGAACGGATATCGTAAGCTTGGGTGCTCGCAAAGACATAACAGAGCGTGCGTACAGTGTAACCTGGCGAGGATGCCCAAACGCCTCCTTGCAGACCAATGATCGCGGCCTTAGAGACCTTGCCGGTGCCGATGAGGTTGGAATCGACGTATTCTGGGTAGTTTCGGGAGGCCGAGATAATGCGATTCGAGTTCGGTGTTCGCTCAGGAGATCTAGAGGGAGTATGCCACATAATACTCACGTTGCCAAGACATCGTTACAGAAGAGCAGTGGAGAAAAGGGAAAGAAAGGGCGGTGGGGCGTGCGGAGGAGTGTTGAAGAGATGGGGAAGGAGAGGCGGACGGACGGAGGCTTTCAAGTGTGGGCTCGGCAGCGCGGAGCGGTCCTCGCCATCGCGCCGGAGATCGCCATCAGATAACATCCAGTCATTGCCCTCCTTTCGTCAACGCGTTTATCTTCTAATGCAGCCCAGACGGGATTACCCAGTGCAAGTACATGGCGTCACAGTTTCGTGGTAATAGCCGAGTAAGCATAAGCGACAGCATGAGTAAGTAATCGTTTGTTGCCATTCAATACGCGAAACAGCCGGCCACCTCCTTCAACACACTTCCACAGACTCGTACGTACTCCGCCGTCTGGCATCGCCCACGAACACGCTTCTACAGCGAGCCCGCGTACGGAAGCGGGACCGCCAAAATGCTCGACTGCGCCAGTTCCGAGGGCACGTTGGTGAAGATATCCAATGTGTCCGTCGCGTTCTTGACACCTTGCAGGCCACAGCGTGCCACGAAATCCCCCGCGACCTCGGCACGGCTTCGAACGTAATCTTGGAAAGATGCGAGGGGGCAAGAAGCTCCGGGACCTGTGGTACAGCCCGGCAAAGGAACGACCGCATTGTTCATCTGCCCCAGGCCCAGCCGAACCACATCGCGGTCAGCGACAGTCGACTGGCGAGCGAGGCTTCGCACCGCGACGCACACACCTTCAGTCTGACGTACTTCTGCGCGTTCGCGCTTGCCCCGGGGCCTAACGCGACCTGGCCGGAGGTATGTGTAACACTGACCGGCGGGTCGTGCGCGTCGCATGACATGCGTTCTAGCGCGATATATCCACGGAAGGAGACCAGGAACGACGAGCGGAAGGTCCGGCCAGGATTGGCGCGAACGGTGGACAACGGGTACACGTCGGGCAACGCGGAGCTGTTCCACACCCCGAGTGCGGACACGATGGGCGGGAGGTTGTTGTCATGCTGCCCGCCACAGTGAGTTGGAGCGCGGGACACACCAGATGCTGATGAACAAACCGTAAAGCTCATGATGAGCGGAGGCGGCACGAAGTTTCCTCCGACTTGGGTTCTATTCGGACCGGCGGAGAACAAGTCGGTTATCGCTCTCAACCATGGATACCCGACCGTCGCAGAAAACGGATTGCCTGGTCCTGACCTGGAAGATAAACTTTGAATCATCTTCGCTGAGCGATGGTGATCGTCAATGACTCACCCATAGTAGTAGTTCAAGTCATGGGCATACTCGTAATCGAGCCATTCTGATTCTACCACATGGGAACTTTGAGTATACCCGACAAGCCGTCGAAACGGAAACCTTCCTATACAGACCATTGAAAATATCGCAAAAGCGCATGTCCCCGTCCACTTCAGCCTGGAAGCCACACAAGTCTTGCATCACACCGATGTCGGTCGCGTCCAATGTCAGGCCATCCAAGAACGTGTTCAGGCGTTTTGCGACGTCAGCCTGGTATGTCCCACGGAAGGTAGTCGCCTTGGCAGAGGTATCTCCTTGACTATACAGGGGGCAGGCTGCGGAGGGCGTCAAGGAGTCCGCGAATGTGAAGTTCACAGAGTCCGGCGTCGTGACGACTTGGCCGCGATTTGCGCCGGGTGCGGATAGATAGTTGCCTTGAGAAAGGTAACCCAGCGTGAAGTAGTTGGCCGTGTCAACGACGCGCTGCTGGCCAGCAGACCTGCGGAAGCCCACCCTCAGTATCTCAAATAAAGATAACAAGCACTTCGTTGCGAGAAACTGACCAGACCGTGAAGTTGTCCCCGCCCTTGGTAAACCGGTAGCGCTTTCGCAGCTCCACACCGAGGTCGAAGGCTTCCTTAGCACCCGTGGATGACAGGAAAAGAGGTTCATGGGGGACGTCGTCTATAGGCGGGACCCATGACGGAAGGAACGCCAAGGGACCGATCGCAGTGTAGGTCGCATTCTGGAGCTTGTTGAAGAGGGCTTGCCATCCAGCGAAAGAACCCGGTTCAGGGAATCGGCTACGGCCGGCGATTATGAGCGGAAAATCATCGGGGCTCGGGAAAGAAACTTTGACTCACGAGCCATGTCGGACAATGTACGCGGCTTGGTCCACTGTGCATTGAGCAGGGATCGACGGCGGAACACCGAACTGGGACGGCGCGTCGAAGTATGGCGACGCGGGACCAGAATGATGGAGTGGGTTGAACTCTGCGCCGTACACGAGCGTCGCTATTGACAAGAAGGCGAACAGCGTCGTCAGGGAGGTCACCATCTCGGTTTCTGGGATTCAGTCTACCTTTCTTCACGCCTTATATGTATGCACCGGCGTCCGGAGGGAAGCAGCAACTCTTTGCCGCGACGAAGCACGTTCGTCACCATTCTGCGGGAAACTTGCAGATGACTCGGGTTCCTGGGGGCCGGGAGCGGCAAAACATAACTAGGAACGAAACAAGTCCTTAAGTAGCATGTGGGGGCAGAGATCCCCGTGGAAGCGCTGATCAGGTTCAGAAAGACGGCGTTGGATCAACCCTTATTCCAGACTTCTGTAAAGCTCGATGAGATGAAGAGCTCGGAGGAGGACGAACGTGGTGCGGAAAGCAATAATACAAACGTTGGTATAGATATATGGGTGTATAGTACATATGAGCGGCAAACGAACGAACGGACGAACGCAGAGCAAGCGACAGCCTCAATCGGGAAGTTCCCATCCGAATATCTTTCCCGTATCTTCTCCATGATAGAGGGACTCTCTGAAATCGAGGGTATAGTTAATCGGCGTTGAAAAAACAAGAACACACAACATACATACCCGACGAACTTCAGCGCGGTGACGCAAGGAATCGCACGCCGGTTGCGGCCCTCGGACTTGACCTTAAGCGTCTTCAGGGTAACAAATTCCCACTGCGCTTTCTCTCCTTCTGGCGTCGAGTCAGTGTTCCATGTTCGGAAGGTGATGGTCCCGTCTGGAGCTCCTGTAGCGATGAGGCCGGTGTGGCAATAGTCTCGCTCGAGGAAAGCCATGGATGTGACAGGGGGGTATAGAGGTGATGGGGCAGCGTCTGTGAGGTCCAAGGACACAATGGGGCGGGCGTTTATGGTGTGTATCCACAGACGATCTCGGGAACATGTGGCGATGTAACCCTGCATTTGGATGAGTAAACCTTGAGAAAACAACAGCAATATTACACTTACCGTGCTTTCGTTGATGGCTACCAGATGGACTTCTGATGATGGACCAATACCATGCCATATTGACCGCGTGTATGCGCCCCGGTTTAGGTCCCACAGTGCCGCGCTTCCGTCCTTCGACCCACTGACGATGAGGGACCACGATCGTGACGCGGTTATACAAGTGACCTTCGCAGTGTGGCCACGCATTAGATGAGTGAGCTGGAGCGTTACAGGCTGCTCGCGATTACGATCATTTCGGGTGATTTGCCAAAGTCGGACCATGTTGTCAGTTGAACCTGTGATGAGGGTATCGGAATCGGCGTAGGTGGCGCAGGAGCAGAAGGCAGATTCGATGACTTGTGAAACCTGATCCAAATCATGAGCGAAAACCTGGATATCTTTGATACTGATAAAAGCTTACCCTGCGATCAAGAAGAACCTTCAAAGCCCCTGTTGAACCGACGCTGTAGTCCCACGAGATTCCCTCGTGCGGCCTTGACGGAACACAAAGCGTTCCTTCCGGACATGGCATCACTTGCTGACCAATCAAGTCTAGAATGAGATCGTGTACAGGCTGCTCTGGTCCAAGATCTGGTTCGATGGTTAATTACTACCTTCTCCTGCTTGTTTTTGGATCATTACCTTTCAACGGTCTGGAACCTTGGGTCAAAAGGTGATAGTCTTCGGCCATGCCATAGATGATACCAATCGGAAGCGCCGAGTTACCATGCATGTTTCGGGAAGGATGGGGAGAGGAGAAAATCTTGCGGGGAGTTTGCCCAACTGCCAATTTCAATAAGTCAGTGATATGACGTTCCCTGAGTCATGCGCGATGCATACAGTTGTGGATGATGCCCACGGTCGCTTCGCGCTCGAGGTCATCGGTGATGGAGTCTAGGTCTGCGAAGCGACAATGTCAGCGCGGGGGTCACACCTGAAGGTAGTGTATCATACCAATGGCGCCCTCGTAGCTTAGCGGGTGGAACACATTGTATGACTCAGGGTCAGCTTGTCTGCAACCCCAAATAAGATCAATCCACTGCGGGAGATTCTCGCTGACATAGTCGCTCTCGAGGGCCTTCGTAAACGCACACGTGTCATCAGCATAGTGAAGGCAGAGCCAAGGGGTAACCTGACCTTGCGATTCATGACAATGAACAGGAGCGGATCTTGCTTGGCCCAAGGTGGGAGCTTGACGTCGTGAATTTTCTCCCCAGTATTCTGCTGAACACCAAAGTCAAGATTGGCAGAGTTCTCCAAAAATCTTGAAAGGGTGCCAGGTGAGCTACAGCTACAGCGTCTAAAGAGGGATCGCTTCAAGACATACTCAGGGCACGAGAAGAACTCAGGAATGAGCTCGCGGACGTCGCCTCGGATATCTTTGGCGGCAGATGTGTATGCTCTCTTCATGTCACTAAATGTATGGAATATATGAGCGCGATCATCTTGGATAGATTCTCACACCTACATGAACAAGCGATCTGGCAAGTCCCAGTCTCCGCCCTGGTTGGCCATCTACGTCAGATTACAGCGCTGAGCAGTTAGTAGTAACTCACCTGCAACGTCTTGAACATATGTGTGAAAGGCTCCATCCTGATCAGGAAATGACAAACAATCATAGAGGAGCTAAAGTGGGTTCCGTAATGGAATGGTTTCTCCTCCACGCTCATTAGGTTCTCATAACGGGAGCGCGCTGCTTCTCTGCGAGCCTCCGTCAGAGCTCCCATAGGTAATGACAAGCTGTATTGGATCAGCAGGAGTATTGAGCCTTAACACCGATGAAGCTTACTCCCGGAATGTCTCCCCTGACGAGAGGTCGAGCTTGCTGGATGTGTAGTCCTGAATCACCCAAGCTGTGAATAGTTAGCGTGTGTGAGTAAAACGCCAGGCCTCGGCGTGCTCACGGAAAACCGGATATTGCGTAGCGTCACTGGGCGTCCTGCCTGAGACCTGGTTGAGGATGCTGAGGTACGTGAACTGCGGATGCATGTTGGTCAAATATTCTTCGACAAGAGGAGCTGAACTGACGTTTGATATTTCGCGCGATTGCCACTTCCGTTGGGCAACGGACAGCTCAGCCGAACCAAAGCCTGACACCATCTTCGCGCTGAACGCCGACGTTACCTTCGAGCTTAGTCGGCCAACAAATGGTGATCTCGCGAGTCCAGCACTTCCGGGGTCATTACCGGTGCGGCCAATGATATGCGACAACCTTCCAGTGATCTCTCGCCGTTGCTTACGGTCCGAGAACACAACAAGAAGGGATCTGCTATCACGGAAGTATATCTCCAAGCTGTAATAAGACAGACCAATCAATGAACGAACAGGTTTAGGGCGACAGGAAAGACATACGCAACATCGCGGAAAAGAAAAGTACGGTCGCTGAAACTCATGATCTGGTCCTGCTGCCTGGAGACCCCCATGAGCATTGATAGAAAGACTTAATTATGGTTCGCGATAAGAGATTACCATCGTTGAGCCCTTAAATGACTGTCGAGGTCCATGATACTCCCCGGAACAAAGAACAAACTTCTGGGAGCATCGTGCGCGTCGATAACCTCGCCATCGTCGCTTTCAACGAGCCCATCCAACAAGTATATATGGCTTCTACCGAAGATGAGAAGCCCGGCTTTGGTGGCATGTAAGGCACAGTAAGGAGAGTTGCTTAGACGAGAGGGACTCACGAGAAGAATCAACGCCGGATACCCGAGCAACAGTCTTGACAGCCTCGATGACGTCTCCAGGTTCTAGTTCGTGCCGTACCCGTCTATGCTTATCGTCAACGATCTCTTCACCCAGCTGGTCTACAAGCACCGTCAGCAAATCGGCCATTGACGAAAGAAAAACGCAGGTTCCTCACCATCCTCCTCCGCCGCCACAGTAAGATCATAGGAGTCAGACCATGGAGGAAGCTCAAGTTGCATGACGGACTGCGAGTCAACCTCGACTGACACGTCGCCAATCAGCTGTTGGTCGACTTTGGAGGTGGGCATGTCGTCGTCGTGCTCCAACTTCTTCCTGCGAGGGGTTAATGACGATTATAATTGAGACCAACACGAAACGGACTTGCCTAACTCGGTAAGGGCCTTCCGTCTCGTCCAGCCGCCACCGGGGTATCACGCCATTCTTCGCCCACAAGCCGCGTTCAGTCGTGAGGACCGTAGTCCACTCGGTCAATGAAGTAACCCGTCGACTGTGCTCGCGTCTAGGACAGTTGTCAGAGACCCGCCTCGGTACGGGCAACGATGGTTGACTTACAGGTCGAGCACAGTTTTTCGCAGCCGTTTCCTCTCTGTAACGACGACAGACTTGCGCCAGTCGTGGATGCGGATGATACAGCGCTTGACCGCACTCTCGCCCAGCTGAATGCTCAGCCGTATGGAGGCCATCCGCCTACGACGTGACTTGGCGCCAACAATCGCGGCGGTGTCGACACTCGTTTCCTGCGTCGCGCGGGGGTTCAATAGAGACTCCGCGGACTGCAAAACATCCATGATCTGATAGGACGTAAGTCCCGATACCAAGACGATACTGCTGGCACGCACCTCCTGCTTCTGATTGACAGCTACGGCGTTGTCCAATGCGATGCTGAGGCCGAGATGAGAGAGCTTCTCGAGGACGCGCACGGTGTCCTGATCGATCATCGCGGAGTGCTGGATAGATGCAGAGTACATCTTGTACGCATCGATGAAGGACTGTGTGACAGCATGAGACCGAAAGACTTCGCGGAATGTGGGGCTAGTGGAATGGGTATCGATGAGCGTTTCAAGAAGATGCTCCGCATTAGCCGTAGCCGTCGCCCGGGCTAACGAACAGTCAGCTCCTATACGATATGAGCAAAAGGATTCAGTCACCTTCGGCTTCGTCGGATACCCGGCTCGAGTCGAGGGCCATCCTCAGCGACGAGAAAATGGTAGGGACGATGTATGGGCAGACTACCGTGGGGACGATCTCCTTCTTGTCCCGACTTCGACCAAGCAAGACGTCGAAGGCAGCATCCTGCACACATCGATCCCATCCATATGGCAGCATCAGTTTGAGGACATTCCATCCACTGACCAGTTCGAATTTCCTGCTGAAGGACGTTGAGATTCCTAGAGCGGTGGAGATCATCCGGAGCACGAGCGTTGCCACCAGAGGCGATGGGCGATCGCCAAGGAGCAATAAACAGATGCGGGTCAGCGGCAAAGCGGCGGTGAACTTGTTGAACATCGCTGGGTTGTCCAATGTAGAGACGAGCATCTTGAACACTTGCTCCGCCTTATATTGCGCATTCAGGTTGTCGATCCGAGAGAGGATGGAACGAGGGGAGCTGGCACCACCGCGCGCTAGAAATTAAAGTCAGTCGCGATTCACTATCGAAGAGGGAATCCTCACATTCTTGCAGATTTGCAGCTAAATACGAGACGATTGGACGAATCGCTTCGTCGACGGAGAAGTTGGCCTCGGCGACGACCTTGAGCGTCTCCAGCACGAAGGGGAGCATCTCGTTGGGATACCAGTCCGTCTGGAGAACGAAAATCAGCTTCCGCACGATGCCCATCTTGCCCATCCGCTGCTTGATGTTGAAACGTTTGTGACGACTCGCATCCAGAAGAGTGGCGAAATGTTCGAGATGCAGGTGCTGGATCTCCTCGCGTGTTCGTGACCACAGCTGGAAATCCAGAGCGATGGCACGGTATGCGACAGTGTTGGTGATGGTCGAATGGCTGTGCAACTGGTTAGCGTGTCGCTCCGCGAGCACATCTGAGAACGACCCACTCTGGTGAGCGGAAGTTCATGCCGAGAAACTCGAACAGCGTCTCAAATCCGGTCATGTTGATCAATTGACACTTCTTGCGGAGAATGTCCGCAAGGATGTCGTAGCCCTCTGTTCGCCGTTAGCGCTGAACCAAGCTATCGTGCCCCTACTCCACTCACGCATCTGTTCCATGTCCTCCGAGTTCTGCCAGCTATTTCGCAGGCCGTCCGTCAAGACACCAAGGGCGCGGGACACTTCGTGCGGGTTCTGGGCGAGCTGCACCAAGCGCAACGCAACAGCAGCGCCCCCAATCTCCCACATAGCAAGATCCAAACCATTGCACCTGGCGATGAAAACGTCGCCGTCTTGCTCAGCGTCGAGCAACTCCCCTGTCTCCTTGTTCTCGAATTGGGTGTTCGTAGGACACACCGCGAAGATGATGCTGGCTTCGCTGATGCCCAGGCCGTTCTTGAAAGAATCGATGAGTGTCTTCACTTCGTTCGCTGACGCACGCGTCTGCTCCGCCCGCGCATACAGGTGGACGTTTAGCGCGGTTGCTGCCTCGTATGTGAGGAACCGGATGAGGTCGGTCGCTTGGAAACGGGAGACGTAGCGAGGGCTGAGGTCATGAATGATTCGCGGTAGTTCGTCGGCTGTCGGAGGGTCGGCCGATGTAAGTCGCAAGTTCACGGACAACTTACCGTTTCACTCACGGAGAGGGACGGAGAAGAGATACGCAGACGCTATGCACCAGTTGAGGGAAGCATCGGGGGAGACATCACCGATCGTGTACGGTCGGTCGACGTTCGCATCCCCTCGCGGGTACTGCCATTGTATGGAGTCGACCATTATGCCGTCGACAAACAACCCTGCGAAACGTTTAAATCCAATGGCACATCAATTCTGCCTTATCCTACTTACGAATTGTGGGTTTCGATCCACGGTGGGAATAGTGAATCAACGAGACGTGCGTCCACCGCCCTTTAGAAAGGCGTGCCTTCAGTACTCCAGGTTCTTTGCTGCCGGCGCTTTGAATGTCGAGGTTGCCATCCGGCCGAACTTTGAGAGAGAAAATGGTGTAGTCTGCAGACCCAATGGCGAACAGACTATGCGCCTTGTCTTTTGGGATCTTCTCTATCCAGAGCCAGATCTATGAAAGACGTTAGCCCTTGACGTGAGACACAAACTGCAGGACAAACCATGAAGGTGAACCCTGTCGTTGGGAATGCTCGTGTGCCATTTCGGGTAACCCGTATCGCGGCGGGGGACTCCAACGAGAAGTGTCCCGGCCACCGAACCTTCATGCCGGCTCGTAAAACCTCGAGGACGTCCGGGTCCAAAGTGTCGTCTGGTCGGATGGCGCGCTGGAACATCAACCTTGCGTCCTCGGTTTCAACGTTGTTGTCCAAGAGGCGCTTGAGCAGCTTCTGTACCACCTGCTTCTCCTGCTTCGGTAGCTGCACGGCCCCGCATAGCCTCTCGAACAACGAGCGCACTAAACCTAGACTGCTAAGGATACACTGGTTCCGATGTCTGTGCAGCGCGAGCCTCTCTAGAAGCTTCGTGGCCATGTAGCGTAAGATGGGGTCGTCCCGTCCGGGGAGGAGTGCCGCGTCGTATAGAATCCACAACGCTTCTGGGACGTGGATCACCCCGAGCTGGTTAGCGAACGCCTGGAACTTATGGTCTACGGCATCGTAGTCCGCCCCGGACGTGTGCAAGAAAAACCTGCTCCATGCAAAGTCGTGGAGGGCGAGGGATGCGAGGAAGCTCATCGTCTGCTTGACTGTGCGCGCGTCGGAGATAAGGCCGAGGGTGGCTTGCGAGAAGGACTCCAAACCGACGGAAGCCTACAGAGGGCGTGTTGGCCGTCAGGACGCCCTCGCGCGGTACGCATGTTAGCACGGGTGTGTCGCGCATGCTCACCTCGAAGTACTCCACATTCTCATTGTGTTTGTGTAACGATTCCGACAAGATGAGGAACGTGAGGCGCGTCACCTCCAGGAGTTCTGAGCCAGCAGACTCGCCCCGCGATGTCTCCTGCGAGAATGTCGGGTGGATAGTGGAAAGGACGCTCATGAGCATGAGGAAGCCGTCCATCTCGCGAAAGACGTCCTTCGTGCACGCATCTTGGAGCATGATTTTGTGGATTTCGGTCAAGACCTACGCCTCTGTGGCGTAAATGAATGCAAGCGAGATGAGCGGGAACGCCAGGCGTACCTCTATCCTTTCGGACAGCGAGTCCGCCGTCTTCAGCCTCTCCGTCGCATTCCGCATTAGCTCTATCAAAACATCCCGCGCAAAGTCCTCTGGGTCGAGGTCATCTGGATCGCTGAGTACCTCAGAACTGGTGCTTGGGCGCGCTGAGAGGGGCGAGGGTAAGGAGAACCGAGCGCTGAGAGGTGTAAGAAGGGTACGGAACATGACGTGGTGAAGAGCCTCAAGGAGGGACCAGAAGTCAAGCTAGGTTCAAGCGTTTAGACGGTCGTACGCATCGTTCTATGATGACGGACAGGGGGAGAGTCGCAGAAGGGAGAGTTGTCAAGAGTGGCCTCAGCCACCAGGTGTATACGGTGCTAACCAAAAGTTCCGAGCACGTCCATCACTCAACTGCAGTTACGCGGGCGGGGTTGCTGCCTGTGCGCCTGCTTTGATCGCCCTGCGCTCTCTCCAAGCCTCCGCAACCATGATGCGCCAACTCTTCATACTACCAATGCCCAGCGGTTCGCATCCACATCATGATGGCTTCAGCACAAGTTTCAACTCCGGGTAGCGACCCAACACAGCTCAGTCCAACGCTTGGAGTCCTAACCTTCTGGCGTCTACTTAGCAGGAAGTGCGCGGCCCGTAAACCCGAGCGACCAAGTCCCCGGGCCAGTCGTCCTGGAATGGCCAGACTCCAACTCTTGCAGGCACCACTGAGTCCAGTGGCCTGTTCAGTACCGATAGCCGTAGGAGCGATTTTCTGCATTGGCGCGCGGCGGGTGGTCTGAAGACATCGCAATCAAAGTTGTACATAATGTCCAACACCAGTGGCGGCACTGCCTTGCTGGCGCATCGTTTCAGATAAGCCCACCACTGCCCACCAGCGCAGCGAATGCAGGATGGGAAAAAGACCTCGAGGTCTGTTCTGTTCTTTGATTAGGGTGGTGAAGAAAACACGCATCGTACAAATATGAACACAAACCGAAACAAACAGGCCGATACCAGTATCCGCGGCGAGCCTAGTCGGGGCCACGAGGCGTCGAGCGACATGACATGCGCACTGGTGCCCGACCATCGCGACAACAAAGGAGAGGCTTCGACCGCAAAATAAATACTAGCTATAGGTTCGTGAGTGTAAATAGTAAACATTACGTGCGCTTTTCTATACACAAAGTAATGGGTTCCTGCGGTAGATGGATCCATGACATGACGGGGTAAACATATTCGCCGACGGCGCATACAACGCCCAACGACTCAATCTTTACTGGGCGAAGGAAGTCGCGAGGAAGTCCTGGATCTGCTTCTTATGGATCGCCTTGCTACCAGTTGCAACGGAGCTCGTGGGTTTGCGGCCAGCGTAAAGCGGGTACTTGCCCTTGTGGTGCTCGGTCTCGTTGGCGGCAGTCAAGATGCGAGGGCCGACGTAGGTCCAAGCACCGTTGTTAAGCGGTTCCTCCTGACACCATAGGATGTCTGCGTTGGGGTACTTGTCGAGGTGAGGAGTGAGCTGGAAAAGAAGTAGTCAGTATAGTGTACGTTAGCGAGTTCTAGCAAAGAAGAGCTTACGAGATCGTAGGGGAACGGCGAGATCTGCTCGAGACGGCTAATAGCGACATCGTTGTAGCCCTTCTCCTCGCGCTCCTGCAGGAGCGTGTGGTACACCTGACCGGTACACAAGATGTGGCGGCGGACGTTTTCAGGCGCGACCATCTGCTCTGGGTGGGGCTCGGGGATGTAGCGCTGGAAGTTGGTGTCGCCAACCATCTCAGAGAGGTCGGAGCGTGCCTTGGGGTGACGGAGAAGGGACTTCGAGAAGAACACGACGAGCGGCTTGCGGTAGTCGCGGTGGATCTGGCGACGGAGGACATGGAAATAGTTGGCAGGTGTCCTGAACGCGGATGTCAGTAAGCACGTTCGTGAGAACAACTACTGAGACGACATACGTAGGGTAGACGATCTGCATGTTGCAGTCCTGGTGCTGACGCTCGATCTTCTCCGGCGAGGGGAAGATATGCGGATGGTCGTCGCACAGCTGGAGGAACCGCTCAATACGGCCACTCGAGTGCTCCGGTCCCTGGCCGTCGAAGCCGTGAGGCATGCTCATGACGAGACCCGTACGCTGGAGCCATTTCCGCTCGCCCGAGGCGAGGAACTGGTCAATGATGCACTGCGCGTTGTTCGCGAAGTCGCCAAACTGCGCCTCCCAGATCGTAAGGGCGTCGGGGGAGACGAGCGAGTAACCAAGTTCGAAGCCGAGCGCACCGAACTCGGACAGCGACGAGTTGCACACAACGAAGCGTGCCTGGTTCGAGCCGAGATCGTTGAGCGGCACGTACTGCTGTTCGTTCGCCTGGTCGTGGATGACGGCATGGCGCTGCGAGAAGGTACCACGTTCGACGTCCTGACCTGACAGTCGCACGTGGATCTTCTCCAGCGCGAGCGAGCCGAACGCAAGCGCCTCAGCGGTGGCCCAGTCGATGTTCTTGCCCTCCTCGACGGTCTTTCCGCGCGTAGTCAAAATACGTGCGAGGTTGCGGTGCGGGTTGAAGCCGTTCGGGGAGGAAGAGATGGTCTTGCCGATGTGCTTGAGCACCAACTCGTTCGAACCAGTGGAGCGCGTAGGAAGCGTCCTCTCCGCGAGCTCCTTCGGCGAGGGGAAGCCAGGCCAAGAAGCGGAGAGCCACTCCTTGCTGGAGGGAACATAGTCCTTCGCACCCGCTGCGGCAGTATCGAGCATGCCCCACACCCATTTCTTGTGGTCCTCGATGTCCTTCTCAGTGAAGGTGCCGCGACCGACGAGGAACTGCGTGTACTTCGTCAGGGTGGTGGGCTGCTTCTCGATAGCCTTATACATGCGAGGCTGCGTGAAGCTGGGCTGGTCGGTCTCGTTATGGCCATGGCGACGGTAACAGACGATGTCGATGACGACGTCCTTCTTCCACTTTGCACGCCAGTCAGCAGCGAGCTGGCAGACGAAGTTGACTGCCTCGACGTTGTCGCCGTTGACGTGGAAGATGGGAGCGTCGATCGCCTTCGCAATGTCGGAGGGGTAGGGCGTCGAACGGGAGAAGCGGGGGTCGGTCGTGAAACCGATCTGGTTGTTGACGATAAGGTGGATGGTGCCTCCAGTGCCGTAGTTGGGCAAGTTGTGGAAGCCCATCGTCTCGTACACAACACCCTGACCGGAGAAAGCCGCATCACCGTGAAGCAAGACACCCATAGCCGTGCTGTGCGCCTGCTCGTCTTGTTCGAAGTGCTGGAGCGCCCGAGTCTTGCCGAGCACGACGGGGTCCTCAGCTTCCAGGTGAGACGGGTTTGCGACGAGCGAGATCGCGACCTTCTTGCCAGAGGGCGTAGGGCGTACGTAGTTCGCGCCAAGGTGGTACTTAACATCACCGGCAGGGAAATCGTCATCCTCAGCAGTTCCCGCAAACTCGTTGAGAATGGCCTCGAGAGGTTTCCGGATGACGTTCGCGAGAACGTTCAGACGACCACGGTGAGGCATACCGATGGTAACGTGCTTGACACCGTGCTCGACGGAGCGGTCGATAAGTGCCTTCATACCGGGGATGAGGGACTCGCATCCCTCCAGGCCGAAACGCTTCTCGTTAGGGTACTTGCTCGCGATATACCGCTCGAACGAATCGGACCAGATGAGACGGTCCAAGACCATACGCTTCTCCTCAACGGTGTAGTTCCACGGCTTAGGGATCTCGACGCGCTCTCTGATCCAGTCGCACTGCTCTTTATCGGGGATGTGGACGTACTGAATACCGACGGCACCACCTGACATGGGGTAAGACCGGTTTGGGGCGAGTTTAGTAGGGAAGAGCACTCACAGTAGATGCGCTTGCAAAGCTTTATGATCTCCCCCAGTTGCATCGTTTTCCGATCCTCCGTCGCGAAGTGGGGCAGGATACCAGGACCAAGGGTGATTTGCTTATCGAGGTCGCGCTCGGTAAAGCCATAGCGGCTGAGCTCGAGCTCAGGAGGGTGCGCAGGGTTCAGATCGGGGTCAAGAATACCGAGGGGGTCCAAGTCCGCAACGTGATGACCGCGCACTTGGTAGGCGCGAACCAGGAGTTGCACCTGCAGCACCAATGAGGACGAACGAACTGCGGACGCGTCATAAATCGCTCACCTTCAAGTGGTCGTCCAGCTCCGCCCCACCACTGGCGTGCAAAGCCGGCGCGCCGTCGGTGGGCGCCGGGACAAGGTTAGGAGGGGGCTGGAATGCCTTGAAGCTGGGAAGACCCTTGTCCATGCCAGCAAAGTATACATCCCACGACGCGTGCACAGACTTGGGATCCTGCCGCCAAAGCCTGTACATCTCCTCGACGTAGTATGTGTTCGTGCCGTTCGCGAAGGGGTCGTTAGTTGAAGGTGGCTGGGCCGTCGCGTAGGAGCGGGCGAGGCTCGCTACCTGAACGCCATAGCGGTAGCGGGACCCGTGCAGAGCCTGCACGACACGGGGAAGACGGGCGAGTCTATGCATGGCTAGGGGAGCCGCAAGGCGTCGCTCGTGGGGGTGAAAGAGAAGGAAGGTGGAGGGGGTGTGGAAGGCGGCGACGTGGACGAGTGGAAAGCTGATGACGAGCAACGTCCGCTTTTGGCTCGAGGTCATTCGGTGCTCTGCGCCGACGTGAGCACTTCGGACGACAGGCGCCTACCATCGTTGCCCCTGCAATCTCCTCCTCCTCATTTCCGTCCACCGCGAATCGCCGTTTATCCATTATCCTTCACACAGGGCCCATCTGTCACTGTAATCGCACACGACGTGCATGGAATTCGCGATATGTCATAGGGCTACATTTCTAAGGATACAATAGCGTGTGGTCCATTAGTTCTGTGCAGCGCGACCAAACTCGGGGTGGAACCAGCCAGCCAATCCGCAACGTCGCCTATAGAGCCATAGTGATGCCGATGAGGGTAGGCCAGAAGATGAACACGAATCGGAACTTGAGCCGCTCCAGATCAACTGTCGGCCGCTTGCGGAGTCCTGCAGCCGCCGAGCCCGCCTTGGTTGGTGGCATCCTAGGGTCGTTCTCGAGGCTGGCGATTGGAGGAGCGAATCCTGACGCTTGACTGGGAGAGTATGCAATGGACTTGACACTCGTTGTAGTTGGAAGAGTGACAGTGAGTTTGGGCGAAACGTATGCGATGGTGAATGTGCTCTCATTATGGGTGCCGATCGTGGGTCCGTCAAACGGAGGGATGGTGGACATGCCCGTGACAGTGAAGTCGGCCGTATAGGCGACATGATGGGGTTGTTCGCAAGTAAAGCGTAAGTAGCTGTTAACGAACGTTTGCTCATGACCTGGTGTCGCAAAAAGGGCATAGTCACGCACAAGTTTGTCCCGTTGTGCCTCCACGACGGAGAAATCCAGACGTCGGCCAAGCCAGCCTTGGGGTCCACTTCCTCTGCTAAATTTGTCACATATGACTGCATACACATTCGGCCGTCAATCAGCAGGACAAATGCTTCGACGCCCGACGACGTACATAGTCCACGAAGAGATCGATTTTGCATGGACCCATCTCAGTGATCGAAGGCTTCTCCTCGTCATCGATCCAGCGGACAGTGGTTACACGACCAGCTCTCAGGATAGAGTGTGCAGTAGGAAATGTCGGAAAGAGACTCGCATAGACTGTTCGTGTCGCAAGAAAGGTGGCCGAAACCAGCCCGAGAAGCATCCTCAGATGACTTGCCCGCCGAGTGAACCTTTTCAACCACACTCAGCTCGCCTTAGACACCGTCGCAGCAGTGCAAGTAGGTCAGGTCCTCTAGAGTGTCGCCAGTCGCCAGTAGTCGTGCAGTGTGTCGCCACGAAGATGAAAGGTGGGTGGCCAGATGTTGAGAACAAGTTGACTCGAATTGCTAGACGCTTCATCCGTTTGGGCCTTGTGGGCGCCAAATCGCCGTCCCTCTGTTGGCACATAAGCGCATAAGCCGCTGCCCTTGCACCTGCATCTTATACTTAACTGGATGCCATCCTGTCTCCATCGAGGGCTTTACACAGACCGTCGCGCCTTCCTATAATTTCAAGGACCTTTCTGTCACTCATACCTCACAGGCCTCCTTTCCGCCCTGGAATGCTGGATTGAGACCCGCGGAAACGCCGCGAAAAAGATGTGCAGTTAATTTCGTGAGCGAACGCCATTTTGCGAAGATGCATGCTTACCATCGTCAAGCTTGGCAGACACCGCTCGCACTGTGTCACTGGCTGCACATCGGCTTGGCCTAACCTACCATCCTATCAGACTCAGGCTTAGCCATAAACATTGGACAACATCCTCTACCGCCCTGGTCGACGTCCTTGGTAAATGGAGCATCACATGGGAGGATGTGCCAAACTGGCTCCCAACAGCCCCATTGGCATCTCCACCTCGAGACTCAAACGCAGCTCCGGAGGGACCTGTCCAGGGGGAAGACCTCGACGGCCAACCGCCACTTGCACCCGCACCCCCCGTGTAACCCCCGCCCGACTCTAAGGAAAGTTCACTACAGCCCCAACCACATCCGCACCTTCCAGCCACGGCACCCCGGGAGCAGCGATTCCCGCTCTGGAAGCCTCGCGCGGTCCGGTGACCCTCGTCCCAAGATAACACGCCCAAGCAAGGCTCCACGACAGACCTGGCGCCCGTCCGGGTCGAAGTCCTCCACGCCTCACGCACACGGCGTGTGTGATTGCACGCAGCGCCTCCCCCCTCCAACCCCTCCCATTCGCCGCACCACATTGAAGTCGAACTCGTATTCCGGGCACCCGCGCCATCTTAGTCAGTGAGCCGGCACCAGTACCAGTATACCAAAGTCCGGCTCGAGCGCCACCGTGACCGTTCAGCGACCGAGGGCTCGAAGTGCTGCAGGCGAACACGAGACCTGACTGACTTTCTTCACGCCTCTCTCTCCACCATGTATCGCCTACTCCTCGAGCTCGCCTTCGGGCTCCTCGCGCTCGCCGTGCTCGGGATATCAGCCTCTGCAGACCCGCCTGCGCATGTGTGGCTCGGCAGCCTCGCAAAGCAGTGCAGCTTCAAGCTTGGGCGGACGACTTACAACCTGTGCCCGATCGTGGAGGGGAACGAGGACGGCTGGGCCGTCGAGTTTGAGAGGGAAACGCCGCCCACTGTCACGAAGACGGCGTACAGGATCGATCTGCAGAAGCCACTCCAGAGGGATGCAAATGTGCCGGGGGAGGAGCAGGTCAGTTGGTCCTGTCTGGTCTTGTCTGGTTTCCTGGTCCTGGAACCTGGACTTGGTAAGCTGGGCGCGCCGCGCGCGATCGTCGCAGCAAACCTTGGTCCCCTGTTGTCTTTCGTTTTGTCAGAAATGGGGGGAAAGCAGTGAATCTTTAGAGCCGCAGCGAGGCCGGGGTACGGCATTCGAGAATATCCGCTCATTAGGCACTTTGCCTTCGCAGTGTCCGGGCGGGACATGGATATGCCAAACCAGTACGTGTCCCAGCCTTTCCGCTCTCGCCTAATGCTCACATCCGACCGACAGTATCGAACCGCCGACCACGGCATGACAGCGAAGAACCGCGGGTGCTTCAGGTCGTGCCCGTTGCCGGCGCAATGCACCTGCCCAACGTGACCCACTACCGTCCTGGGGTGAACGCAACCGCGCAACTTACGCCTGTACGAGAGGGCTCGAAGAGTGAGCATACCGGGAACGTGCCACCCATCGCGGTAGAACTGATTGCAGCACGGCTTCGAGCAGCGTCGGTCCTGCATGTCCGCTTGCACGGCGGACACTACCAGTACGGGCCGCAGAGGGCCGACTTCCATTTCCTGTGCGACCCAAACAGCGACGAGGTATGGGCCTTCTCCCGTCGCTGATCTGCACGGCGGATGTGTTTGTGTGCTGAGCTTCTCCCGCACGCACAGCCCTCGTCCCCGACGTACGCCTGGTCGCGGAACGGGACACACACCTTCCGATGGCGCACCAAGCACGCCTGCGGCTCACAACGCGCAGTCCCCCCCGCGGATAAAGCCCCTTCAGGCGGGGTCGGGGACGAGGATGAAGACACGCCCCCCATGGACGACGACGACTCCGAGCTCCGGAACGGACACCCGTTCTCCGGCAGTATCGCACGCACGCGCATGATCCTGCTTCTCTCGTCGTGCACCGCGATCGCCGCGCTTGCGTACCTCGCGTGGCGGCCGCCAGCACGCATGCGGCAGTACGCGTCGCGGTTCGTGAAGGCGCATCCGAGGCTAGCACGATCCCGCGTGGGAGAGCGTGTCCTGGTGCGGTGGGCGTACGAAGACCTGGAGATGGCGGAGGCGGTGTACGCCCCCGAGGAGGAGGATACGATGGTCAACGGGGGCATGGGCGAGGGGATTCCATTGAAGCCGTCGCCGAGGAAGGGGTTGTGGGCGAGTTATGGTGCGACATAGAGATGTTCAGCTAGGTGTCGCCGTAGATGGAGAGGATTGGTTGGAGATTCGTCGCCGCCTGTGTATTGGATATCATATCGTCCGCTGTAGATGCCAGCCGTGTTACCAGTCAGATATGCCTCGCTGTAGTGTTCTCGGATACCCGTTGTATGCATAGTGACAAGGCACCATAGAAGAAAGCGCCTCATGGTCGTCATCGGGGTGCTCGGAATCTGTGAAGACAGGCCACGGAAGTTGTTCCCACTGTGGGATGCACAAGCGGCAAAGCGATGCGAGACACAGATAATGCCCGATTGACGGATGAACTTGGAAAACATACTGGATGCGGCAGTACAGTACAGATACTGAGAACCGAACCGGGGGAAGCAGACGAGGAGAACGGCTATGATTAACCCCAGGCTGCAGTTGTGCTGAAGCAAGAGGAATGTTAGCGAACCGAGTAAAGCGGGAAAGCAAATGTCCATGCCTGTAGTTGACTATTAGATGGCCCTCAGTCGAGAACGACTGGTTGAAAGGTTCGTTGAGGTTGTGACATCGATTTGAGCGGTTACTCGCATGTGTCGTACGTACCTTGAACAAGTTTGCAACGGTGTCGTCGGGTGCTGGCGAAAAGGCGAGGTTGATGTATGTGAACTGGAACGTAGGGGAGGGGTGAGAAACTTGCCAATGTAAGGGCAACATGCAGAACGATAGCTTGACGTAGTCCAGGATGCAAAGAAAATGAAACGCACGAGAGGGTCTCCTTGTTTCCACCCAAGTTCTTTTCTCAAGAATTGGATGACGGCCTGGAAGCGGTTGGAGGCGGTAATCTTGTAGAAATTCTGCTTCATTATCGGCGCATTGCCGACTGCCTTGAATCGCACGACGACTATCGCGCCGCCAGATGAGGGGACGGCGGAGGATGGGATAAGAATGCGGTAGACGAGATGGAATCGCGGGGTGTACAGACGAGGATTGAGGAGTAGACGTGTTAGAATGCACGATGCTCATGAGGAGAAGGGAGCTGGGGGCGGACCTTTGCTGGCATCCTTCTTCTTGTACGAGTCAAGCGCCTCCTGGGCCTCCTGCATGATGTTACCGCCGTCGAGAGAGGTCCATGCTGAGGGGAGTGTGCGAGTGTTAGGCTCAGGGCTACCCGGCAGGGCCATGGCCGCAATCACGGTCTGCAGCGCTCGCCCTGTCCAGCGTGACGGCGCCTATGCACGAGTTGATTAGGGACGGAGCGGGCCGGCTCGAATGGCCGAATCAGAACCGAATCTGGTGCAGTGGTTCGATCTGCAAATGCCATGCCCCGGCTGTGCCCAACGACGCCCTTGCGCTGCCTCGCGCGGTCTCGCCTTCAGTACTTCAGTCTCCGTTGACACCTCCGACCTCTTCTCTTTCTTGCTCTCCAAACACACCTCTCTTGAAAGTCTTAATGCAGCCATCTCTCCACCTCTGATTGTCCTGTTCACCGTCTCTCAAACGCCAGCATTGACGAGCCCCACTCGGGCCTCGGCATATCAGTAAAAAATCAGTCTCACCCTTGCGTTGCGGCCGAGCATTCGTTACCATCCGCAGCCACACTAGAAGAGGCAGCTGCACTCGGATCCTCGCATCCCCCGTCTTCCCGAGCCCCGGAGTCAGGCAGTGCACCCTCAGAACGATACGTAACCAGACGTAACCGTCGTCCTCGAGGCTCAAACATTCAACAGCATCAGCGCTATTGGTCCGCATTAGCAAAGATTAGCAAATACTGCAGGTGCTCCTAGTCCCGTTTCTGCTTGGACTTTATCATCGCACGACGTTCGTGCACCTCCATGCGCCTCGCGGACCCAATTTCGCGGGCCTGGGAGCGCAAATGGCCTTCCAATGCGGCGATGTCTGCGCCGGTCTGTCCTGTAAGCACACATTGGCTTCTGTGGCTGACCTCCGCTTCGCATTCCCAAAAATAAACTAGTCTACCAGGGCAGTTGTGCCTTCATCACCACCCAACGACGAAGATCTCCCCGCCCAGATCCATTGACAGCGCAAAGGAATCGCGGTGGATCACGTCTACTGACTTATCACCGCCCCATCGCGAACCGACGAAGCCCGGCACCGCATTGCCAATGTGGATCCCACCGTTTCGACCCGCGTGTACTTAGAGTAAATAGGTGGTCGCCCACCTGATAAGGGCCGTCGTCAGCGACCCGGGATCTCTTCCTACCCCACAATAAAAACAAAGGCAACGCGCGCACGCGTCACGCTCATTCTCCCTCCACCCCCCTTGAGTCCTCCCTCCGGCTCCTCCAGTTGAGTTGGTCGATGACTGGTACCTGGTCTTGGCGATGCCCGCCGCTACTGCCCTCGATCTCGCATTGAGCCAGCCTCTCATCACGCTCATCACCCATGGAGCTGCCGTCAAGTACGTGTGGGGACGTGTCCACCTTAGCGCGGGAATACTTGTTGCTAACACGTTTGTTCCAACAGGCTTTTAACTCGTCCGTATCCGCCGAACCCTTCGGCGTTCGCAGACATCCTAACACACCCCTATGCACGTTTAGTTATTGGGTTTACCGCCCTCCTGTACGACCACGCGGCCACTGTACGTCCAGTCTGCGGTATGCGTTCTGCCGCCCTCATCTGACATGAGCCCCCATCCGTCTTCTGCAGCTTCCCGATGAGGTATGCCAGACAGCTGCCTGTTCGCGGATGCTGTATACTCAACGTTGCGACAGATTACTTTGATATGGCGAGGCAAGAAAGGCGTCGTCCCGACCATCTTCCTTATGGTGCGCGATCGTTGACTCGCTGCGGTGGCCCCGGGAGTTAACCAACGCTACAGAACCGCTATATTGTGTAAGTCGCCGAAAATTTGCGTCGGTGAATGGCGTTGCCGACGGTGTCTTTGCAGCCCCGTCATCCTTGCTTTGGATATCTATGGTGCGTAGCTTGCCACCTCGCGTGTTCGTATCTGCTCACTCTCCGACAGAGGCGTTCGGCGACGCCGCCGCATCCATCATGGTGACTAACAAATATCCTCTGCTGGAGGCAACATATTCTGAAACCCGAATAGTTCTGCAAGGCCTGGACAATAATTCAAGCGTACTTGACCATCTTATCGTACATCTCTATCCACGGTATGTCTACCTTGTCTTCGCATGGCCACCGTTTGGAGTTTTAATAGCTTGCGCCGCATGCTGCCTCACGCTCTAGCCATCGTCGCGTGGCGGGTGTATGCCATTTACAACGCTCAGCGCTGGGTGACAAGACTACTGTGGATCGCAGGTTCTCTCAACTTCGTTGTGGCGGTAGGCATCAGCACAGCGTCGTTGATCCCCACCATCGGTGCGTATCTCTCGTTTACGCCGCAAGGTCTCACGTCTGACGTCTACCACCACAGCGAAACTTCATCCATTTCACCATGCTTGTGTCGGGACTGTACGTAGTGATTGCAATGCTCGAGTTTAATCACTTGACCAAACTTCCCGCTGCAGGTCCCTAACTACATCTGGGCAGTCTGGCTTCCAAGGTATGCTGATCTTTGGAGATTTGTACAGAACGCATGATTGATTGGCATCAATATTGAACCAGCATCATTTTCGAGACTCTTCTTTTTGGGCTCACCATCAAAGCCATGTTCCATGAAGGACAGCGTCACTCTCTGACTTCACTGTCTCTGCTTGTCTACCGTGACGGTGAGTAGTGGGGATCTCGACCTCCGGCCGTTCATTGATCACCAAACCTTCTTTTTTCACGTAGGAATGCTGTACTTCGTTGCTGTAACATGTGCGTGCCCGCTCATCTCGCTTCAGTCTCCGCAACCAACACGTCCTTCCGCAGTCTGCTCTCTCTTCTCCCTCATGGTCTGGGCCCTCGCCGGGCCCGACCTCCTAGGTCTCGCACGATAGTATGCATCTTCGTCCTCCTTCGCACCCCCCTCGCTCACCCACCCTCCCCTGCTGCTAGCTTCGCACTCGCCATGGTGAACATCGCCGGCGCACGACTGGTCCTCAACCTCAAGGCGTACGCCGCGGCGCGTTCCGGCGACCCCGACCTCGAGTGGGACGAGCCCACCACCAAACCCCCGCTCACGTCCGCGCATGCGCCCTCCATGTCCCTCAGCGCGGCGCTGGCCGCCCCGCCCCCCACGATGATCGCCATGCACACGGTGGACAGCCGATATAGCAGCCCGCCGGATTCGCTCGACCTCGAGATGTACACGATCGAGCGGGACTACCAGCAGTTGGGCACACGACTGCGGTAGGCGTGTTTGTTTGTTGGAGGCAGAGTAGCGAGTGCGAGTGCGAGTGCGACTGTGAGTTATCAACTATAGAGAAAAGGAGAGCAGACTCGGACATCTTGTACGATACGGCTTCTGTTCATTAGTGTATCCTTAGGTTATTGAGTTCCCTCTTGGGTTTTCACTGATGGTTTGTTGGATCTGAGTCGCGTTACTCGTGTCAGTAGGGATTCCAAAGGCATTGTAAGTAGCTGTAACCTCACCCAGGGAGACTCGGAGAACGGTCCAGGCGTGACCCGGTAGCGGCCGCTACATAGTGACCTGAGAAGAACGCGATTTCTAGTGATGTCTTCTGCAATTTCAAACAGTTGTCAAGCAGCCCTCGAACTTAAAGTTAAAGTAGTTCAGCTCTGAGGTCCGTCTCGTCCTCCCCTGGCTGCATCTGAGGTATAGTGCATCTCTCCTCGTCGATTGACTGAACGCTAACTCGGCGGTACAGAATATTAAGCGGTACACGGACGACGGCCCGGTCGCGTCGCGGTGTACGCGTACAGCACGCAGATCTGCAGGAGAGTGTACCACCGTTTCTGCACGGTGAACGAGATGCCCGCGTCTCATGTAACGATGCCGACGCGAACCTGCGTTGGGACCACGGAGCGTAAGTAGGCGAGGCAGCCGCCGGCGGTGCCCCATTGGCGCGGGCAGCCGTGACCTGAGGATGTGACCGTACGCGTCCGTGATCCGGCCCAGTGCCTTTGTGGCAGCCCGCCGCGGCGTTGCACGACGAGTCGGACCCTTATCTTGTCCTCCCCTCTCCGCATCCTCCGAACCCGTCTCTGCCGATGAAACGCCAGATTGACAACGACGGACCCGCACCTGCACCCGCGAAGAAGTCGCGCAGCAACACCGCCCACGCCGCGACCGTCGCGCTCGTCAACTCCATCCTCGCAAACCCCAAGTCCTACCCCATATCCGGCAGCGAAGACGTCGTGCGCAAGTCCCTCGTCGACCTCGCCTCGTACGCGCGCTCGCTCGAGCTGCAGCTCGCAGGCGGCCCTGTCGCTGGCAGCAGCAAGGCTGCTGCTACGAAGCCCGTGAGGTCACAAGCAGACCTGGAGGTCGCAGCGGAGAAGCTGAGGAAAGCTGCGGTCAGTGGCATCAAGAAGCAGATGTCCGCGGTGAGTGACCCGTACACCCACATCTTATATCCTCTTATGCCTATGTATGCGCCGGTGGCCGCATGTCTCCCATCCTCGCCGTGTTCGATTGTAGTGGAAGCCCTCGTGCAAGACGGGGTCGGCCAAGTGGGTATACGACGGCATATGTAGCGATCCAGACGTCTTCGGGTGCCTCATGGGTCTCGGCGGTCCCCCGACGTTTAAGATGAAGAAGTTCTCCGTGGACGAGTTTGAGAAGTGCCTGGGAGCCCTTCGCGGGTCCGTTCGGTGAGTGCCATGGCCTATTGAAATTCAACGTAGGCTGATGAGCGTTGTTGGGTCGAAGCTTTGATACCCTTTATATCACCAGCAAAGACGTGACCGTCCGTTGGTCAGACACCGGCGAGTTCAAGTTCAGCGGGTCGTACGGAAAGTATCAGCCCTCTTAGGATATTTCAGGATTTATTGGAGAAGGGTGGAAGGTTATGTGTCATATAGTGCACGTTCAGTAATGTATGCTATTCTGCTGATATTTCAGTGTAACTATTCACTTCGATGCCCGCACCTTGTGCTTCTGAAACTGCACTTCTCTGGCCACTGCTTCGCCAGTCAAACGTATCGAGGCCTGCTCCACAAGCCAATGATTCATCTCGTACAACCATCGGAGCAAAGGTGGCAAATCCTGGCCAGGCTACACGCAGCAGACGATCTTGGTTGAGCCATGCATCTGTTTGAGAGAAATGCCTATTATCCATCAATACACTCACGGCATAGAAGGCGATTCCGAAACCTGTCCACGCACCACTATCAACATTATTTGGCCCTCCTTCGACCCGCACTCATTCCCTTCGCTCACGAGTCTACGACGCCTCGACAGTTGGGAGGCTACGTCCTGCTCCTCCCTGAAAGAACTTGTCGTTCTCGCGACACAGCTCCTTGTAGAACTCGACGTCAAAGCGCACACACCGCAGCTGCACACAAGGCACCTGGAAGAGGCCACGATCAACCTTGTCGATCACCTCATCCACGTTGGACGCGCCGTAATTCCTGTAGTCCTCGGAAATCGAATAGAAGCTTCTGAAGTATTTTTGTTTGTCCTGCATACGAAAGGGTTCATCAGAAACGGAAATATTTACTGGGGCTCGGGAGAAATTGGGGGACGTACGAAATACGTGAATGACATCCACTCGTCGACGGTGAGGTGCCCGAAGCTCGCGATTCGGTAATATCCGCAGTAGTAGTACGGCCCGCCCTGGGTGCCGGTGAAGACGTGCCGCTCGTCATTCTGCTTGAAGGGGACCTTCATCTCCAGGACTGGGAGGAACCAGTACCCGTGCGTTCCGGGGCGCATGGGCGACCACGGGTTCCGCTCAACGGTGGATACTGTGTACGCTGTGATCGAATGACGCTTTGCGAAGTCTGTAGCGCTTGATCCGAGGCTGTATGGGGCAACATCGGTCATCAGTCATCTGGAGCAACTCGCCTCGGAGGGGAAACGAATACCGACTAAACGTGGTGCAAACGCCAGTTTCCGCCCAGAATAGCTGAGATGGAATTCCGGGAGAAGACAGCTGGGGAGTTGACCTCGGGAGGTAAGTTGGCTGCGATGTCCGGGTATTTGTCCAATGCCAAAGCTCGTTCTCGGGGGAGAGATAGACTATGCGTTTCAAGGTCCGTGACCATGGGCGAAGAAGCTGTGGAAGGAATGATTCCTTGGGAAGATGTTCCTTCCACAGCTGAAGGGTTCTTCGTGTAAGGAAATGGGACCCGCCTGTCAAGAGTGTCAGTGTCAGGCAGGTAAACTGAGTACACAGAGATGTGATACGTAACGTTGGGGAACCAACTTGAGATAAACCACCATTGGGTGTGACGTGGAAAACCGTAGCAGTGGCATAGTCACGCGACGGCTATGGGATAATAGTATCAATACGGCCCACTTATGAATTAAGTCTTGACCACTAACCCCCAGCTCTAGAGCGACGATCGTGCTTTGCTTTGCGTTGGCGGTATCTTGCGTTGCCTGCTGAGCCTGGACCGGTTATAAGCCTTGAAGAAGAGTAAAAATATGAGGGGCGTACCTTGACCTTCCATTCCTCGCAGTTCAGTCGTTCCCTGAGACACTCCGCTTCTAAAACCGCAATCTTACTATCACGTTCCTGGATCTGCGAAGCATTCAGATCAGTCAATCGAACTGATCCCCACCAATTCAAAGCTAACCTTGGCATCAGAAGACTGCAATTGGCCATCCAACGTGGATAACCAGAGGCAAATTGAGTCGTTCACGCTGTCTGACGCAAGCGTGACCCCTTTCTTATCCTCCCACATCTTGACGGTTTCCTGGCACCTTGCAACCAGCCTTGATAGGTTGTCGTGCTCTTCTGCGACCGCGTGTGCTTTCACCTCCATTTCGGTTCGCTATTCTAAAGTCAACGTGGTGTTCACGGCCATGATGCTTCAAAAAAAATGCACTGCTTGCATGCACAATTCAAGCTCCTTCTCGCACTTGGCATGCACTTCTGCTACTAGTCGAAGCCATTTTGCTAGCTGCCGGGCAAAGCTGGGCTTCGACATGTTCAACTGCGTGGCATCGTATCAGTTATGTTACAACCCGACAGAAGCCTACGTAGATAGTTACCGCATTGAGGTCCGCTTGGCGTTTGACTGCTAACTCGGCGTTCTGATGGAGCAGATTTTCAAAAGTTTGGATGAGCTCCACGTTAAATGCGTCTTCAATTCCCTTGCGCTGATGAACAATTCAGGAATACGCGATTTGATACAAAAATAAATGATATGAGCAGACGTTTGCATGAACCTCGTTGCTGATGTGGCTGAGGTTGAGATCTTGTCCTGCAAGGTGGGGGGTGGCGACGAAAGTCTTCAAGAGCTTGCTCAATACTTCGACAAGCTGCCAAATTCCGAAAATCAATGTAGAAAGTACGGAATAGCGTCTATAAGGCTGACTTGAAGATGACTGGCCTGGGATCCATTCAAGGCTACGCTGTCGCTGGCCACGGCCATGAACATCGACAACAGTTCGGTGGGAAAAGCAGGGTCTGTGGATCCCTCCTGGTGAGGGAGCATTGTTAGGCTTTCCACATCACGGATTTGGTTCACGCTGTTCCACGTACCTGTAAAGCCACACTGCGTTGGGATAACTCGCCAGTCAACTGAGCGAGCACGCTTTCAAAATGGTTGACTTGATCCGCGACGCGACTGGTTTCCGAACCCATTCTGAATAATGTAGAGTCTACTACGAATCTAAAGTTCCGGTGGGGGAGAGGGAGGGGAAACAAGGAACAAACTCAGGCCACCCGTCTCAGATTTTAACCTCCCACTGGCACCGTTGGCCGCAGCACTGCTCGCAACAACGTGGCTTAGCAAACTGCCTGGTGAGGGTATGGGATTTCCATGATCGTCGTACACGCAGCGGGCAGGCAGGGGGTCAGCGTTCTTAGTGTCGATGTCTGTCAAGTGACATAGGACACTGTGGCTGCTAACACGCATCTGGACAGAAGTCAGAGCATTGATTCCCAGATTTATCGGATTGAACGAGTAGGAACACCTCATGTCCGCGTAATCTTCACAGCTGAAGTTTCCAGCACCCCAGTCACGGTGATGAGATGTGTCTTCGTTTCACAACATTTCTTCACAAGCAGACCCCGTGAAAGTTAATCTTTCGCGTTGATTCAAGGAAAGTGAAGACGAGAACCATGGCTGAAAAGTACAAGGGTGACGGGTATCTGTAAGTCGTCTATCAGAACGTGTGGCATGAGATGGGAAAACAGCAAGCACCACTCACCGATCAAAAGGCTACAACACGACTAGCCAGTACAAACACGATATCGAGGCGAATATATGCGCGTTCTTCCGTTACGCGAAACGCGTTGGAAAGTCGAACCGTGAGAGGAAGACGCGTCGTTAAGCGGAAATAAACGCGAGTGGATGGGGAACCGACGCGCCGGGACACGCCGTTTGCTCCAGTTCTCGCCTCGTGTTCCGACACGTCTTTGTTTGCCAAGTTACACAATGAACCACATACACTCACCACCGCGAAAGCCCCCTCCGCCGCTCAGCCCTATACCCCCACACGACTACCACTAATACTGACGACTAATGACGACGCGCCGGCCGATGCTCTTCTCCGCGGCCTACAGCGAGCAGCTCGAACGGACGCGCCGGGAAACGCAGCAACAGGCGCACGCGCGGCCGCAGGTCCTGTGGCGACGCGGTTTCCACAGCGAAGGCGGGCGCGCGGGGTGGGGGTACTATCTTGAGCCCGCTCCTTCGAGTTCGGAGGCCCAGAGCTCGGCAGGCGAGGACAGCGAAGCTACGGAGGGGAGCACGGCGGTGGAGGACGCAGACATGTACCACGAGCGGGCGGGCAGGCGACGGCGAAGGCTCTCGCGTGGTGAGAAGTCGAAAGACGGCGTGGGCGAGTGTGAGTGTGGGAGGCGTCAGAGACGAGTGCCAGGCGCGCACGCCCGGACCACGGGTCGTGATGCACCGGTGGAGGTGGAGAGTTCGAGGGTGTCGCACGGTTTGTCGTATTCATCCCACTGCCACGCATACGCACCTACCTTGCCACCCCAGGTCGTCGAATAGCACGGGCAATCGCAGAACGAGCAAAGATGGCGGTCAAGTCCTACACGATGATCTCTCTGTGGTGCGTTTCTTCCCCTATATTTCTAATCCATTTCAGGCAGTTAAGCTATACGGCTCGTTCTGACTGAGTCTGGGTTCTGCAACCTTCTCCGCACCTGTAGGTTTCTGCTTACCATCCCAATCATCTTCTGGGATGCCGGATATTGTTTCGCCAGGTGAGTTTTCTAGATGCAGCACGGGCAACCGCGATCTTCTGGATCTCTCATTGACCCCGGCTTTCATCGTTCTGTCACGTCATCAAGACCCCGCTCGATGGTCGGCGGGGACCTCCACTGGATATGGAGTCCTTACGCCCTGTACCAGGAAGTCGACTATGTACGTGTACGCTGTTATCGATACCGACCATTCTATGCCAACCAATCTCCGCCCTAGGTGTACGGTTTGAAGGCAATCGAGGAAAACAACGGTTTCACTAATGCTCAATGTACGTACATTGCTTATCTCTACGCCCACGCCCCGCATACCCATCACCCCCAAACCAGCGGCCCTGAACATTATTGAAAACTTCATGAACATCGGCTACCTTTACCTCACCCACGTGTCGGGCTCGTCATTCGCTCCCCTCCTCGGGTTCGCCAGCGCGACGATGACGCTCTCCAAGACCGTCCTCTACTGGCTCCAGGAGTACTACTGCGGTGGTTGTGCGGTCGGCCACAACGACTTCAAGACCCTCTTCGTCTACTGGATCATCCCCAACGGGTGAGTGGCCCGTCTCCTCCGGTCCTGGTGCTAGTGCCGTGATGGCGGCAAGTCAAGGGACCGTTTCGCTGACGAGAACTTGCGCACCTACCGCTGAACATGCCGTACGCCATGATGACCGTGCGGGTGCCCGTATGATTTCCCGAATTCCGAACCCGATGCCACGCCCTCAAGCCTGTGGCTCATTTTCCCGACGTACATCATCTGGCGTCTCGGGAGCGATATCACCTCGGCGCTCCAGCTCGCGAACAGGGCGACGGCGAAGACCAAGAAGCAGTAGGCGGCACCTGAGCTAGTGTGGCCGTAGCCGGCGCATGCTAGCGTCGCCCTGCGAACGTTCTGGGCCCGGATACTAAGGAGGATACCCGTCCTACGATTATACCGGCGCCGCTATCTCTCATGGATTTACGGATGTATCTATCTATCGCGAACATTTACCGCCAGAGACCCGCGTTTGGAGCGTCGGGAATATACCTTGCTTCCCGTATGCATTGTCATTGGATGAGCTGAGCATAATGCTCGGCTAGCCCTTGTTAACCGGACTTGCCGGGCCTGTTCAGGCCTGTTCGTAGACCAAGCAGCCAGAGGTGGCTGCGCAATCGATACAGCTGCAGGCGGGTTGTCGCATGCTGACAATTAGGTTGCAGTGCCCCTCGGGAACAACGTCGGTGCTCGCATGTTTTAGTGCTTGGACTCATCGCACCCCATTATAAGCGAGGACTGTAACGTAGCTGATGACCGGAGGTGTGGGCCGCCCTGGCAGGGGAGGAACAAGATTGGCATCAGAGATGGTTCAGATATTGTTCAGAACTCTGTACGTCTGGTTATGAATTTTTCAGCAGCGTTCAGACTCCGAGCTTTACGTACGGACAGTTGCGGACATTAAAGTTCCATACAAGCACTGCGATGATTGCAGCGGCAATTCAGCTACGCACGTAGAAGGATGAAAAGCCCCGTTGAAGTACGTTCATGAATCGATGCATGGCGCAGGCGAATCCACGAATTTTGGGCGACGCGTTCGTCATAACTCGTCATAGCTGTTCTCATGAACGACATACGCATTGAAGAGCGTATGTCATCTGCTTCCGACTACAGTTCCCTGTAAGCTTTCAAGATGCAAGAAGCACGACTGCACTTGCAGGGTTTTTGACGCACAACGTTGCTGCCCAGTCGGAGATGGCCCCGGCCTCCCCAAAGCGCGGGACCAACGGGGTCTAGAGCGGCGACCTGCGTACGACCTGCGGTGAAAACTGCAGACGAAGCAGAGCGTGCATCAGTGGCGCACGGAACGAGTATGTGTTGCACGACATACCCCGCGGCCCCGAGTCCCTCCGACCGAGCTGCGTCGTGGGCACGAAGGAGTATCATGTGCCAGCCCCCGAAGCCACAGCGGGGGGGCAGATCGCATGGAAAAGGCGAAAGAGCACCTCGCTCCATCCGATCCTGGGCCTTCTCGCGCGAAGCCAGTCGTCACCGGTCGGGCTTCGACCAATGGGATCGGCGGCTGGAACGGGCCCGTGCTTGCGCTGAAACGCAACGTCGTCAGCACGCGTCGCCGCCGACGGTGGGGAGCCTACCGAGCTCGGCGGAAAATAAGTGCAAACGGCACTCACGCTGCTCCTCGCTCATGGTGCTGCTGCATGCATGTCAGCCCGAGTGAGGCCAGTCTATGTCATCAGTTCGTTATCGGTGACCGGCGCATCCAACCAAGGCCAGCCTCGGCCATCCCACGGGGACTATTTCCCCCGGGTGCTAGTGTGTGCGACTGGGCGTTGCAATTTGTACGTAGACGCGGTGGTTTGGAAAATAGCCGTAGCTTCCCGAGATAAAGTTGCGTGAGTTCGAGCGGGCGAGCGCGTCGCCTCGGGGAAATCCATGTCCCTGCGCCCCTTTTGTGCGGAAATGGCTATAGCCAGTGCCAGGCGCAGTAGCCGTACGAGGCCGGCCCTCTATGTACCAGAGGGCGGTAGCTCCCTCCCGGTCCGCCGGATCAGCGAGAAGCTCGCAGTTCATTTTGCTGAAAGCCACGTCCGCGTCGGATGCGGTCCTCAAAAACGGTCACAACCACCGTTCTGTGCAGCGCCGGGAGTCAGCAAACCGCACTTCGTCCGCCTCGTCCTGAGTCAAGAACCCGAACCCTAATAGCTACTTACCAACGCCATGCCCTGTCCGCAGAATGCCCGAGGGAGGGTCGGGGAGCGTCAGAAGTCACGTAAGGCAGCGCAACTAGGCTTCGCAATCACGACCCCCTGTTGGTTCGCGCACACGCTCCTCGCCTGCATGCTCGGGGGAAGCGAGGAAGCCCAGTCGCAGAGCGTCCTGGCATGTCGGATTTGCCCCATGCGGGAGCTCCTGGCACGGCTTATCGCCCGGGTGCAGCAGGATCGCGCACGCACCGGGCTCGCGTAGCCAGGTCCTGCGGGGGTTCTTGTGTTCTCGCCCCCTCGAGCGTCCGGCAAACGGAGCGCGAACCGAACAAGGGTGCGATGTGTGTCCCTGGAAGAAGAACGGCCTTATGTTAGAACGTCGCGCGCGAAGCCGGGCATTGGACGCGCAAGTGTGGCAGCAGCGACTTGAGGGCCCGCAAGAAGTGCATGCAGCTCACCGAAGTCAATGCTCTGACTCGGAAGTCCCGTATAAGCCCCGCATAGACCGCGACGAGGCCAGTACTGCAAGGCCACAGGTTTCGTGACCCGCCCGGTATGAACAGGGAAAATGCAGCAGATGACTCTGCCCTGCCGTGTTCAAGCTCGCCCTGGCTCGTAGCTGCCCCATGCATCGCACGTTGGTCGGGCGGGACCATGTCGCATGAGCTGGTTTACCTCTCAATTTCCGGGGGCGTGCACGAAAAACCTGCAGGAGCAATCACGCGCGTCAGCGAGAACGCGAGACATTGAGCGGAGAAGCCCCCTTGTCCGTCCCAAACGGTGAGAACGGCGGCGCACCCCAGGAAGACCGCGCCGGTTTCCTGGCGGAGGTGCGTCTTCAAAGCCCGCGGTCGTGCCACGCTTTTGATGACCTCCTCTCCATGTCCATACCGTGTTCCCCAGCGACGACATTCTGGAACGCATAGCAGATCCAGACGGCCGAGAAAAGACCCCAGGGAAGCAGCGGGAAGCCCGCTCATGGCTGGCTGCAGGCGAAGACGGAACTGGAAAGGCCATGACGGAGTTTCTAGTGCTACTATTGCCAGTGATGGTTCCCCATGGCCATGATTCGGAATGCGAGCCCACGACGCGAAGCGGCCGAAGTGGCCGCGCAGCAAGTACGTGCGCGACGTCGCCCGCAGAATGTGGAAATCATGGAAACCCAGAACGCGAGCAAACCCTATAGCCTATGGGCCCCCCGCAGTAGGCTCCCAGTCGCGGGGCCCAGCAAGCCATATCCCGGGGCCACGAAGCATCGGCTCCGGGGAGGACATCCGGACGTTGCTAGCGGGGGCGCACCAAATCTGGGCGATCGTCGCCGCGATCGACCGCCTTTAGTATGGGTCCTCCGCGCGCTTGCGCCTACGCCATGCAGCGTGGCTCGCGCGTGCGCGCCACACCCGACGACGATCCAACGTCCGTGGGCCGTGGCCCATAGCCCATGGGTGGTGTGTACGAGGAGAAGGCAGGTTACGACGTACTTACATACGTTCGCGCCTTCGGGGGTCCGTCTCGTCCGTCCGCGTCGACGCTGGTTGGGCAGCGGGTTGCGGGTGGTACCGGTCTTCTCGCGTATCGCGCTTGGATGATAGTTCGCTCTGGCCCTCGCCCGCCGACGCCCTCTGTCTCGAGTCCTCTTGCCCATTCACATACACCGCGTATACTAGCCTGCGACCATGCAAGGCAGGCCGCAGCATTTCCGCGACGTTGTTGAGTCAGGCAGCGCTAGTGAGCGCATCAGGGATGGCGTCACCAACTCACCGGCGGACACGGACAGCAACATCGCGGGCTTGCAAAATAGCCTTCGAGGGGTGCGAGCCCTCACAAGCGCACCGAGAGAGACAGCTGGAAAGCCGGGGGGTGGCGGCTCGCAATGGCCAGAAAGCCACACGGTCACATACCCGCCGAGGAGCACCATCTGGACAGTACGGAGGTCAAGCAACACAACACAACACATCGCCGGCGAGTCGTGCGAATGTGAGAGTTGTGTGAGAGGGTCGCGTCGTCACGTAACTCGCCCGCGCAACGCGTACGATGACGCAGTAGACACAGCCGGGCAATCCAGGGATGGGAGTTCGGGAAATACAACACGTCGATAGGAGCGAGATAGGATTCTTATTGCTGGCGCTGGTGCCCGACTTGTGTACGTACGAATCAAGTACGAATCCGTGATGCCGCCCTGGACATATCGGCGTAGTCGAGTGAGTAAGGGGACGCGTTCTGACGCGTGGCGTCGGGGGAGAACGTTGTTGGTGCTATATCGACTGACGTGTGATGTCGACAACCCCAGTCGATCCATGAGGAGATATCGCGTCGGTCGGGGCATATCAATGTCATATTGGACGATAAGTGCGCACTGTGGCCAGTTGCTACTCAGTCGAGCAGCTACTTAGCACAGCGATCCTGGATCCAGGATCTTTGTCAACATGTCGGACATTGACAGGGTGCGAAGAGTCGGTGTTGCTAATTTTTGCTGGCTATTGGCCAGCCGCCGAAACATGAACATGTCCATATGGCACTGGCGGCAGCCCGTCGAGCTAGAGAGGGAACGAGGACAGGACAATGACCAGCCCAAAAGCGTGTGTGCGTAAGTACCTGGCAGGCCGATCGCGGCGGGGGTGTGAGATGGCTGATGCAATGCATGAATGCATGAAGTGTGAACCCACCGCTGGATTCCCCGCAGCCCGAATATTGGAGCTTGGAACTGAGCTTGGAGGTTTGTTCTGAAAGCCAAGCCGAGACCCAAACGCAGGCCCGCGCTCGATAAGGCGTAATGCCCGCGCTCAGGAGACCGGCCGCGAAACCCCTTGCACGGCTTGTTGCTTTGAGAATGGGCCACGGGGCGCGTCGCACCCCGAGAACGCTCGGACGCGACAAGCCTCTCGGAGCTCCTCGAGCCTCGAGGTGCGTCAGGGCGATAAGCCGCGCCAGATTGGAAGGTCCTTCGCCCGATAAGTGTCGCAAGATTAATCTCCTGCGCGCGCGGATGGAGTCGTATCACAGCGCGCCGTTGCAATTGGCGTTCAAGCTCGAGAGCAACTCCGACGGACACCATGGCGCAGCTGCTGTGAGAAGTGGACTCTACGTGCGCGACTGATCATGAGTCACCGCGACGCAAGAGTGGTGATTTGAGAGAGGGCCCGAGCGCGAGAGAGATATGCTGGAGATGTCGATACAGACTCAGCTCGAGATTCGGAATCGAGGGTGTGTGCCACTGGCCGGAGGGCGGGCGACGCGTTATTGTGTGAATCCACGAAGAACGTGTGTGATGTGCCACTGGAAGCTGAGTGTCGCGATCCAGGCATCCAGACATCCATCATTCGGCGGGCCCGGAACGCTGCACCCAACAAAGAGAGGTGCACAGTCCCGCCCGCGCTACCGCCTGATGCAGGCAGACCGTGGATCCCGGCCCTTTGTCGCAGAGGCGGGTGGATTCTGGGGTTGTGATTCTGGACGGGGGAATGAAGCCGCGATTGGCGAGACTGGACGCGAAGCCTGGTCGACAGCACATGAGCAGCGCAGGGAGGAGAAAGAACGTACGTCGGAGTCGGTCGTCATTGCAATACGGGGGCTTCGTGCCTTCACGGACTGCGAAACGAAGGGCGACTATGACGCAGTCGCCCAATGCGGACATGTCGGCGAAGAATTAGAGCACCGTGTGTAAGAAGCTCAACCTCCTGAGATGCGAAGCCTGGCATGCTGCGCTGCATACAATCCACCGCCGCTGTAGCACCGTTCTCGTCAGCGCGGACGTACCTTTTTGGGGCCAAGCGTTGCAACGTTGCAATATCGTCGGTGCCTTGCTAGACGCGTCGAGCGACAGTTGTGGAGCCTGCAAGGCAGGCAGGACGGTATAGATAGGGAGGCAGGTCATACTGTATAATGTATTCGGAACTAGACGCGGGCATCCCGGGATGTACTGTTCATGCAAGCTACTAACACAGGATGCGATGATTAGAAACCCAAAGGCACCAGCCATATGCGAAGTGGATATACGAGGACAGAGGACGAGAGTGAAATACCAGAAAGCGAGCGAGGGTAAGGGGCGCAGAGATAACGACAGGAGATGACCATGCGAGAGACCGAGGATATGCAGAGAGTGAGAGGGATATCGATGCCATGTGGGGGAATAAGAGTAGCAGGAGCCGGAGAGATCGAGAGAGGAGAAACGTCTAGTAATGCAAAGCAAAGTCGAGTGCGTACGGATAGCTTTTGGGTTGCGGCAGCAATGACGAGCAGTGGCTGAGGTACTGCAAAGTCCCGGAACAACGAAAGAGAAACCAAGTCTATGAGGAGAGGTGTCGCTCAAACTTGCATTTTTGTCTTTGCCTACGGTGGCGACAAGTGAGCTGGGAGGGCGGGCGATCGAGGGGAAGGAGATACATACCGGCTTGCGCATCATTAGTGGTGGAGAGTTGGAGGAGGGGGAGTACTGCACGGGTTGTGCCTGTATAACAGACGAATGCATAAGATTTGAAGTCACGCTGGTACGAATGCAGAGGTACGCACACGGGGAGCGGCATACACTGGGGGAAGGGTGGCATTGGCAGAAGACTTGGACAAAGCTTTTTGCAACTGACGTGCAACACAAATTTACTACTTGGACGCGTTATGGAGGGGAGAGGAGCTAGTACCTTTGCTTGGCTCTCTGCATTGCGCTGTGCGAGCATTGTTGGGTGCAGGGAGAGGCCGTCGATGCTCTTTGCCTGTGGTAGGGAGGACAGGGAGCATGCGAGGCTGGGGAGAGCAACGAGCTGGGATGGAGGGATGGACTTTGTTGAGGAGGCAGAAGAGTCGGACTTTTGTGTTTGGGATGGCATGGCGTGGGCTGCGTGTGAAGGGATCCCGGCAAGTGGGGCCGAAGAAGGCGGGTGGACGCGATGGAGGAGGAGAGTGCCGTGGGCGAGGAGCAGGCTGGCGAGGGACCTGTGTCGAGGCGGGCGACGGCAGAGCTGGAGGAGCACGGGGGTGTGTGCAGACACGACGAGGTGATGAGAGGGCGAATACGGGGGCACTGAGGTCAACTTTATAGGCGAGGGGGCCCAGGCTTGCCAGAGAGCGCGATGGCTTATTTGGGCTGCATCTCACCCACTCGATGCCCATTGGCACATCGCTTCCTGCCCTATCCAGATCGCTCGCTTGCCCATGCCTTCCCACGTCCCAGAATTCAGTATTGATTGAATTTTTGGCCGCGCGGAGTAAGGCGGAGTTTCGGCTCTCTGCGCGTCCGCTGCGGGCAGGCGCCACGGTACCTACGCTCGGTTCGCCTGCCGGCAAGGCGGCCACAGCGGACCGTCTGCGACCCGGAGTGCGAGGGCCATGCTGCACCAGCCTCGCCGTCTTGGATCATCCTCCTTCTCCTTCTGGCGCACTCTCTCTCCTCTGACATACCGTGTGCGTCTCCACTCCTGTCCAGAACATGGCCCGAACCGCCCGCATACCCTCAGACCTGTTCATCCATTCCCCGGCCAGTCGAGCCTCCTGCCTCGCGGTCCCTCTATGTCCAGCTGAACCCGCCCGTGCACAGCTCGTCGAAGCAGCCCGACTCCGGCTGTCCACTGTGGTCTCCACCTGACATGTCTGTTAATCGGACAGTTACCTCCCATACATCTCTCTCCCGCATCGTGGCCAGCCATGCCTTTTCCGGCCCAATCTTCTTGCCCCTCGGTACGACATCCTTGGGCATCCTCATTCTCATTCCTCAGATCATAGGACCATACGGCGCCCCGCCCTCAATGCAGTATCTCTCCCCATCCTTCCCGGCCTCGCATCCAGTCCACGTTCATGGGAACTCCTCTCCGTCATTGATCCCAGCCCCGCCTGCGTGCAGACCGGCATTACCCATCTGTCTTCGCCATCTGCCCAACACCCTCCCCTGTGCCATTAACCCCGCCCTTCCCGTCGTCCCCACTCGGTAGTCCTCCTCCCGCTTCTCCACCCAGGACGCCATCAGGCGATCGTCCCACTCGACATTCAGACACCGATCCCGGCTTGGGGTTCGTTCCTCCACAGGCCAGGCCATGTCACCGGCCTCGCCCACTCTTCATTATCCGACAGCTCGTCGCGCTGCGAAGACACCCCCGTCCATCCTGCGCCGCGCTCCTGCCCCAAGTCGCCGCCGCAGCCATCCCGGGCACGCGACTCCAATCTAATCGGGGGCATCACACACTTACACGACCTGAGAACGTTCTCTCGCCGCGCCCGCGCGAGCGATCCCACACCGAAGCCGGCCATGTGGGCTTCCCGTTCGTCGTCAAGTTTGCCCAACGTCAATTCTGCGCGTATCGTCCTCTACTCTATCGTCGCCTTCCCATCACCCTCCACATCCTCCGCCCGTGCCTGCACTTCTCTCCAGGGCTCGCTCGCGTTACGCGTAGGGTGCGCGTGCCCGTCTGCGCCTCGTTGCACCAAGTCCGCTCCAACCCTCGATGTGTCCCCGCTATGTCCTTCCGATTGCGCTCTTTCGATCTCGCTAATGGACACTCTCGCGTCGAAGTTCTCGAGGCCCAGACCTTCCGAAAGCCCTGCGCCATTACCTACATGGCTTTGCACTGCTCGCCCAATCAGTCTCCTCATTCACACTTGTTCAACCACGAGGTGTGCTGCCCTCAACAGTCGGCCTTCGACGATGGGTAGAGTAGTGCTGCAGTCTTGAAGAGGTCGCCGCGGGCCTCGAACTTCGATTGGCGGGCACAAGATCTCATAGTCCTGGACCATGGCTCTGGCGTCATTGACGTCGTCGGATCGGTTCGAACGAAGCGGACCGCGCCGCTGGTGCCTAACCCACAGGCCCCTCCCCCCAACTTGCCGGCGACGTCCGCGGGGCCATCATACACGCGCGCAATTCCGCTCTGATGGGACGCTTTGGACGGGCCACGTTGGATTAGGTTGTTTTTTTTTTTTTTTTTTTTTTTTTTTTTTTTTTTTTTTTGCGGTGCTTCCCTCACGACAGGGCCGTAGGCCGTTCGTGAGGGTTAATGCAGAAGAGGTGGGCAATAGCCCAGCGAAACACCAGCCGGGGGAAATGCAATTACGCACGCAAAGGCAGTGTGGGGCTCCAGCACCGTCATCGCACAGCGGCGTCCCAGGGAACGTCACCATACTCCGGTTGCAGTCTACCCACTAAAACCCCCGCATTGGTTAGTTGCAGGTCAGTCAAGGCATACCGGTCAGAGTTGTCAAGGCTACTGTCCGGGTATCGGTAGAACCAAGTGTCAACTACAGCATGCCGTTTCAGGGCTTTCCGCCCGAATTTACCTTTCGCCATAGCCAGATCGAGCGTCATGCGGCGTTGCATAAGGGCATGCCAGCGTCCGGAGACTTCCTGGCAGGTATGATCCGCATCAGGGGGGCCATCCCAGCCAATGACGCGCTCGCAGCGCAACGCCCAGATAAGGTGGGCAGATTCTGTGAAAGCAATCCTCATGAGGCGATCAAATCCTTTCGGTGGAGCATCAACAATGCCGGTCAGGGAGAAAATGGGCCCCGCCATGACCATCCCGAAAGTCAGATTAGGCAGGGTGACGCCCCGGCGTGCAGCAAGGGCTCGCACCAGACCCCATACCGTACAGACAGCCACCGCTTCACACCTGAGCAGGATATGGTCCAGATCCTCCGTTATCCCGCACAGTCCGCATAGAGCACGGTGTTCAAACCCTGGTATGTTCGTCCAGTACTTGCCAACACGGAGGGCACCATGGAGCCCTTTCCACAGGAAGCTCCGTGTTTTTCGGTTGACATCAGGGCGTAACAGGCCAGCCCACAACATGGCCGGTGTGGGGCGGAAGAGCAAAGCATCCTCAAAGCCATCGCACACTTGGGCCACCACCAGCGTCGTTCGCCGACGTGGCCCCTCAGTACGTTCCTTTTCAGTCCGGATGCCTCGGTAGAGGAGCCTCTGGGAAGCGGCACTAAGGCAGACTCCTTTTCGCAGGAAGTTGGGATTAGCAGGGACAACAGCCAGGGGCGTGATACACATCCGTCCCGCCTCGGCGAGGGCATCGGCACCTTCATTCCCTTCAATGCCGCTATGGCCCTTAACCCACCGAAAAGTCGTCGGCGCGGAGCGGGCACGCAGTTTTGCGACCACGCGCTGAAAGGGGACGGCATTAGCGACATAGAGCCAACCTTCATCCTCCCAACGCGCATAATGCTCAGTAAGGCCTCGTACGACAAATCGAGAGTCGGAGACCACATGAAGCGGGGCAAAGGGCGGCACAGCATCCACGGCCGCTTCAACGGCATATAGTTCGGCATTTGGGCTCGACTGCACGCCTGGAACACGGAGACTGAGGTTGCGTGGGTCTCCCGGGCCGAACCAGACACCACTCCCGGCGTCCGCCGTTGCCGTACCATTCCCCTCGCAGGAGCCATCGGTGTACACCTCAACAGCTTCCCGGTCAACTCGGTATGGTCGGGGTGCACGGCGAACGGCAGTTACAGGCAAGCTAGCCTCGCCAGCAAAAACACGGACTCCGGCCAGGACGTCCGGGCCGTCTTCCAGGGAGGGGTCAAAAAGAACGCGACCATCCTCGAATTTAGCCAACTCATTACGCCGACGTCGGGATCTCGTTAAGGTGAGGCCATCGCGGGGTGGGTCATCAGCTGGGTCCCATTTTGGTTGGAGTTGACTAACGAAACGTTTTGCCGCAGCTGCACATCGAGCAGGGTTGGAGCATCCCAAGGTGCTGCGGTCCAGGAAACACAAGGAACAGGAACAGTCGACGGTGTTTCGATGCCCGGGAACACTGTCGAGGCGCGCGGCAGCAGCCACGCAGTCGAGAACAGTAAGGACGCCATGTCGGTCCCGCAGGCATTGTCCCGACGGCGAGTTTCCAACAACACGCGCAGCCGCCGTGCCAAGGTGATACCAGATTGGAAGGGCTTCTCTCAGTGATTTGGCCGGATTGTTCGATTCCATCCTGACATTGTATTTTTTGGCAGCTTTAACCATCCGACGCAGGTCAGTAGGCAGGCCGGCCGTCCCTCGTACACTGACATCCCACGTCTGCAGGAAAGTGTTAATACGTGCCACGCTGTCGACATGTCGTGAGGAGGCAGCAACAGCTCTGGCAAGGAGTGCATCCGCCACTACAGCCCACTTGGGTCGGTCAGTGCCGGCCCCCAGATATTCTTTTAGCCAGAGCAAGTCAAGGGCTTCATTGCGGGCCTGAAGGTCAAGCACACCCATGCCGCCGTCGGCGACCCTCCTGTAGAGCACGTCCCGGCTAACCATAGGGTGCTTGTCACCATTCCACATGAAGTCAATGATCATCTTCTGCAGGTGCTTTTCAACATCCTCGGGCATGGTCTGCGCTCGTGCAAGGAACTGAGTACGACTACCCACCTCCATGTTGATGATATGTCGCCGCGCATGCATCGTGGGATTCCGCTTACCCCACCGTTCCAGGTTCTTTGTGATAGTATCAACCAGTATGAGCCAGGGTGCATGGTCGTCGACACCATTTCCGATCCAGGAGCCTAAGACTCGGATTGCAGAACCTTGGGGCGCAATACGCACAGCAGGTGAGAGTTGGCCACCCAGATTTCCAATGCATCGGGTTTGAACGACACGGTCACGGTATTGACGGGACCCGACCGGCATCACTTCCGTTTTCTCACCATTGAATTTGGCACGAGAGGCAGCACACCAGCGGGCAAGGATGTCCTCCAGACATCGGAAATCATCATGTTCACCGAGGTAAACCGTCGTATCGTCCGCAAAGAGCATGGCGATAATCCTCTCCCTCAGGCCAGGGAGTTCAATACCTTGTAGGGCTGACCGCCGCAACGCACAGGCAAGCGGCTCAATCGCAAGGTTAAAAAGAAGGCAGGACATCGGGTCCCCTTGCCTAACCCCTCGTGTGACAAGGAAGGCATCGCTGATTTCACCGTTAATGATAACAACACTTTCAGCACCTGTATACAGGGCTTGAACAGTTTGCGTAAAGGAGGGTGGGAAGCCAGCGTGATTGAGGACGTCCCAGAGATAGGCGTGGTTGATTTTATCGTAAGCTTTTTCCTGATCCAGAGCGACAATACAACCATTCAACTCATCCGCTTCAGCCTGGTCGATGAGCAATTTCGTAAGTTTAATATGGTGGAAGATCTGTCTCCCCGGGATAAAACCTGCCTGGTCAGGGTGGATCAACGTCGGTGCCACAACCGCCAGGCGGGAGGCAATGATACGTGTAAAGATCTTATAGTCCGCATTAAGTAGCGTAATGGGCCGGTAGTTTCCAATTTGCCGCTTATCTTTCTTTTTATAGATCGGACAGATCCAGCCTTTGGAGAAATCTGTACCAGGCTCAACACCATGTTGTTCAATGTCATTGAAGACACGCCGCAGTACAGCCAGGATTTCAAAGGCTGGCTTCCCTTGTGCAGCATCGGCTCGTTGCTGACGGTACAGCACCTTCCAGAATTCAGCTGGGATACCATCGAGGCCTGGGGACTTCCCTGTCGCCGCCTCAGCGAGGGCCGTGGCAACTTCCGCCTCTGAAACTGCACAAGCCAGCATATCTTTTTGATGCGTCGTCAGGCGTGCCTCAGTACCATCCAGGGCCTCACGCGTGGCTTCCTGACGTGAGCTTTCAACGAGGTCCGGGTCGTCCTGCAGGACATCATAGTAACATCGTGCAGTGTCAGCCATCTTGTCCGACCGATTTATATATCTCTCAGGGCCACCAGCATTATCCGGAACGGCGAGCTCATAGATTACTTTATCCGGTTTCGGGGGCGCATTCAGGCGCGTCCAGTATTTACTCACAGTTTCTCCCTCCAGCCAATCATGCGCTGCGACATGCGTACGTATCTGCCCAAATCTCCTTATTTCCAGGTTGGCAACCGTGTCCTGTAGGAACATTGCATGCCGTTGCAGCCCTTCGTCCAGAGGTATGTCCGGATTTGCAAGCGTGGTTGCAAGGTCCACCTTTGTTCGTTTAATCTTAGCGTCCAGCTTCGGCAGCAGTTCTTTGGCACGCGTCCTAGCTGCTTTAACAACCGCCGTTTTGAAATTTGCAAAGGCTCGTTGAGGACTACGCGCATCAGGAGTCCCAGGCACTACGGCCATGGCCTGCGCCAGATCATGGCCATATGCCTTGACGGTGGATAAGAAAGCATCATCCGTCAGCAAGGCATGCGGCATAGACCAGCGCCCTTTCCCGACAAAGGGAGCGCGATAGTTGGCAATTGCCATGATAGGCATGCGATGGTCAGTTATAATTCCTGGTTCCCGGAAACCCCATTGCGACGTCTTGTTTTCCAAGGTACGAGTGACATATATGCGGTCAATGCGTGACTGGCTCATACTACTAGTTTGTCCGTAGGTGAAGTCACGGTCGGCAGGGTTTTCGGTACGCCAGCCATCTACCAGGCGCCCTGACCGAAGCAGAGTTAGCAGTGTCTGCGTCGCCGCACGGTCATCACCATGCATAGGCAGGCGGTCCAGGGGGCTCACAACTAGGTTGAAATCCCCCAGCAGGATATCCGGTTTCAGGGCCGGATCCGCCAACCACTGGCGGTGCAGGCCGGCCCAGAAAGCTTCATTATCTCGAGGCTCATTCGGTGCATAGACATTCAGGATTTTAAGGGGGAGGCCATCTCGCCAGGCCAGGGTAAGGAGGACGGCTCTCCCCATTTCCAGTACAGTGAGAGCGACAGTTGGATCACGTAACAGCCGTAGGTTGAGGGCGAAGGCAACACCCCGTGCGCCGGTCGGATTGCCCGGGTCCGAGGACCCTAGTACCAGCATGGACGAGGCGAAAACTCGGTTCAGAGTCTCAATCCGGTCAGCTGTTAAATGAGTTTCTTGGACGGCAAGGATAGCTACTTTCGCATCTCTCACAATCTGGTTTATCTGCCACCACTTATCACTTGCGCCGAGGTGAGAGGTTTGTCCAAACCCTCTGATGTTTAGAGTTGCAACTTTTATGGCACCCCGAGTTTTCCTTCGCCCGCAACTCAAACGTCCAGGCCCCCGCCGCCCACCAACCAGGGGTGGGTTTCCTGCTCGTCCGGTATTTCGCGGAGTTGCAGCACGCGGCGGCGAGCCTGGGGAGCGGCCGCTACCGTGATCGTCGCGAGATTCATCGCAGCCCGACGCAGCGGCCGAGCTTCCGGCTGCTCCTCCCGCAACGAAGCGCAGAGTGTCCAAGGACCGGGAATCAAGCCGAGATGTAGATGGTATAAGTGAGGGACTCGCAGTTGAAGAATGTCCCCAGGCTGTACAACTATAGAGCCTAGGTAATAGACGGCATATCCCTGCCGTCAGGGCGACTATGCATTGTGGGTGAGAGCCAGGCCAAGGATCACGCCACGCTTCAGCCTCTCGGCACGGCACGTCGAGACCTAAACAGGTCGCCGTTAGACCAGCATGCAGCGCTGGGGTAGAGACATCAGGCTTTCCCGCGCCCGGGGGCCGGTAAATGTGGGCCTGGTGCCGGTCAGATCCGTGAAGCGCACCCATCTTCGAGACTATCATGGCCAGGAACAGACACGGTTGATGGGACGGCCGGGTGGCGGAGACCAAGCAATCCACCCGGGGGAGTGCTTCTTTTATTGGCGCAAGGGGCAGGGGGGGCCAGAGGCCCGGCAGGCACAGCAGTACCACAAGAGGATATTGGATTGGTGCGCGGTAGTACTAATTAGCACCTGCAACAAAGTCATATACTACGACAGGCATGAGAGAAGGGGCAGCATCATGGCGACAAGGGAGCCACATCACAACAACGGGGCAGTACACGGCACAGCAGAGCAGAGACGGGTCATCAAGAAGGGAAATCGTCGCCTCAGAGGAGGGACGGGGCTCAGCCTCTAAAGGATCCGCGGCCACGGCCACGAGTGGCGGCAGGCGCGCCCCGGCCACGCCCCCCGAAACGGCGCGCGACATCCGCATGACTCGGTCCGAGCCAGCCGGTCAGGTCCGGGAAGGGGCACGCCTCCGTGCGATGCGCGACCGAGGTACAGCCGCGACAGGGGGGGAGGTAGACCAGAACTCCAGTCCCGTAGTCCAGGCTCTTCCAGGAGACGGTTTTCATGTCCTTCCGGAAGGCGCGCGCCGCATCAATGCTGTCCGCGGGCGTATCGATGTAGACGAGGGCGGTCGGCTGGTTGCTAGGCGGGAGGGTCTCGATTTCGACGCGGAGCGAGTCGATGACTTTTTGTACGGCAACAGCGACGGGGTCGACGTTCCGAATCGGGTTCCGCACGATATACTTGCGAAGGATGGTACGAACCTCCTCCGATTCGAAGCGAGATCGGATAAAGGCGGTGATAGCAACCACGTCGTTCCGCGTGAAGCCCTCCAGCCGTCCGAGGAGGTCGTCGAAACGTAGAACCGTGGGGAAAAAATGGATCGTAAGACCTTTCGTCGAGAAGGTCTGTTGGGCAAGAAAGGTGCGGACGGCTTCAGCAGGAAGGTTCCAGATGGGGAAAGTAAGGGGGGGCCACGTGGACACATCGTCCACATTGTATCGCGGAGCAGGGACTTGGACATCAACAGGAACAACAAAAACATCAACAGCACCGCAGACACTCATAACAAAGGTTTCAACAGCACGCACCAGGGACCAGCCATCGCCCGCCGCGATCACAACAGGGGCATGAACAGTGGCGACCACCGTAGTCTCAGGATCGAGGAAAGAGATGTGGCGAATCCGGTCGACCTCCCATCCTGCATACTGCGCTTCGGGATCGCCATGCCGAATGCGCGGGAAGCCTTCCAGGGGCTCAGGGGTTTGCGCAATCTCAAGGGGCGGCTGGATCTGGGCAGCACCATGATCGCGCGCACGCGGGAGTGGGAAAACACGGGTGAGCTGCCTGCCGCCATTTGGGACGCAGTTCGGGAGGAGGAGGAGGTTCTGGATATCGAGGGGCACGAGGGCGTCGGCCGGCATGTCTTCGGGGGCAGGGAGATGGGCAACGTTCTCCATTCCCTGGAGTTCCCCCAGCGGAGGGTCGTTCATGACGTCGACCATGGCATGGTCCTCGCCCGTTCGCACCACCGGCGGCAACAGAAAGTCTAGGTCAGTGCCGGTCCACAGCCACCGGCTCTGCCTCAGCCATGCTTCGGCCATTGGCCAGAAGCCCACCAGGGAGTCGGTGGCAGCGGTCGGAGGGGGGACGACCCCGAAATCCAGCGCACCCACTAGGTTGTCCCGAGCACGGTCAGGGAGTCGGCGGAGGAAATCGAGGGTTTGGAGGCGGACATCGGGCGGGAGAGTGCGAACAGCCGCGGGAAGGGGGAGGGCGCCATCCGAGCCATCGGCCATCGTAGGGGGGGCGCCGGGCCCACAACGGGGGCAGGGAGGTGCGCTACAGCCGACGGGCCCGGCGTTGCGTTGAATGCTCGCGGGACCGGGCAACGGGAACAGAGGGCGGGATGCCCCGTCCTTGCCGAAGGGTATCGGGATCGTTCGGCACAGTCAGGGGAGGGGTGGCTGCACGGCGAAAGGCATCGGTGGGGGGGGACACGGGGGCGACGACGAAACCGGGGGCGCGAATTCAGCACCGTCCAGAGTGTTGAAGCCGAACTGCGCCCCGAAAGGACGCGTTTCAGCGATCTGTCCCTCTTCCAGAGGGCTCATACGCAGGCGAGCGGCGGGGCCGGGGTGGAAGGCGACACCGTCCGGCCGCATGCCAGACATCCCAGTCGAGGAGGGGGAGGTCACCATGCCGTAGCGGCCATGCTTACGAGCCAACGGCTATGAGCAGAGGGATTGTTAGAGTGCCAAGATGGACGGGAATCACAAGGGTCCACTCACGGACTGGGCTACACGGGGGCCGGAGTTCACCAAACCGCCGTCGGTAGCGTCGAGACGGGCGCGCTTCTTGGAGCGGACGAGCGTGAACCCGTCATCATCCAGCATCGTCAGCGGGTCGTCCATCCGCGCCGGCAACCTGTCAACATCGCCGTGGTCAAGGTGGGGTTCTACGTTCATGGGCACGGAGAAGGTGAAGAGCGGTTGGGCCAGTCCAGCCGGGGCGGCAGGGGGTACAGCGGCGACGTACACCGGAGCTGGGGCAGGCGGCAGGTCGTTGACGAGGTCAGCGCCGGGTGCAACCTCGGCGAGGGTACCCGCGACGGGAGGCCCGCCTACAGCAAGGTCTGCGGCAACCAGCGTGCCGACCTCGGGAGCAGGCAGCTCAGGGAAGGAGTCGCTAGCCGTCATCATGAGGGGGGCGACATCCGGGCGTACGTCGCCCAGTTTGAGCGACTGAGGGGCCGGGGGCAAGGTGGCAGCAGGGTCGTGTTGCATGGCAGGGTAGTGTAGAAAGGGGGGGAAGAGCAGAAAGCTTGGGGGGCAGGCAGGTGCAGGTACAGGGGGTAGGTCGAGGCTGGGGCGTAGACCTGGGGGGGACAGCACACTCACCGTCGGTCTTATGCTCCAGTCCGTCCCTCATCCCTCAGGCAGTCTCTGAGCTCCCCATCCGCTAGTTTGTCTTTGCCGACGTCCGGGGTCCTCTCGGCCGCGAGGACTGCGTCGAAAGGTTCGATGCGGTTGAGTTCAGCAGCTGGGTGGAGGACGGTGGTTTCCCGTTGACAGGAGTTCGACCTTAGGTCGAGAAGAGAGGTCACCAGAGAGATTTTAAGGGTTGGACGAGGGCGCCGAGCGATGCCGAACGATGCCGAGTACTACACCCGACAGCAGGAGGCTTCCTGGTCATCCCCAAAGGAAACTACGAGGCGTCCGAGGCTGCGAGGCCGTAAGCAGTTCCCTGCATTTAGCCCGCAACAGCAGCAGTAATACCAGACTCACCCGAGTGCAGAAAGACGCAGGGAGGGGGGGGGGCTCGTCCGCCCGACGTGGACAGTGGGGAGGAGCTTATTCGGCTGCAGCGTCGTCGCTATGGGGGGGCACGTGAGCATGAGTCATCAGCAAGGCACTGGGCGCGGCACTAGAGCGAGAGTCAAGGCAGCCGGCATACCTGTACCAGCCAGTCTGGGCCAGGGCAGGTCGCAAGGTCAAGGGAGCAGAGAGAGGGTTCATTTAACCATCGCACAAGAAAGTACAGTCAGGGGAGCAAAGACGGGCATACCCAAGAGGGCAGGTACAGTCAGCATCACAAGGCACGTAACACCACTTCCCACCTCAGAGCAAAGTCAGGTCCTCCTCGGACTCCAGAGCGCCTTTTCCAGCGGCCGCGGTCGTCGGCCCGCCCGCGGCGCATGGGGCCGCGGGCACATGACCATTTTCTCCATTGTTCATCGTCGTGGTCAGCGCACGAGCGCCAGGAGCCGCGATCCGAGCACCGCTGTCCGGGCTATCGCGGTCCGTTGATGCGGCAGGGGGCAGGTACGTTGTTTCGTTGACAACGATCCTCTCGTCCAGGGGAATAAAACGTGTCTCGGGGAGTCGTTTCGTGAGCCACCCGTAGACTCTGTCGACCACCCCGAGATGAACCGTCACTCCCTGCACATACGGCACCGCGACGTAAACAAGCTCCACACTACGCCTGGCCCTATTTTCGAGCGCAAATTCAACCAGTCCTCCCTCAATGGACTTCACACGAACGATCCGTCCTTCGATGCGGGGGTCGTAGAGCTGAAGACGCGGAATATAGGGGAGCGACTGTGTGTGGGTACGAAGTCCTTGCGGTCCAGTGGCGATTGCGAGAACCCTGACTTCGCTCCCCACAGAGATCGGCGCGGTTGGCTTGACAGTGACTGCATACGTCTCAATGGTGTTGGACGCATAGGGTGGCTTTGGCTGGGTATAGAGGGCGCCCGCCCAGACGGCGTAGAGGGTGTTCACAGATGGGGTTTGGGCAGGGTACGTTGGGGCTGGGCAGGAGGGGGGCAGCATGGCGGGCAGCAGGGCAGTGATAGAGGGCGATCGGCGGTGTGAGGATTGCAGAGACTAGGGGTCCACAGAAAAAGGTGGAACTACGTCTCTTTTAAAAGGCGGGCAGGCCGTCCATTTAATCGATGAGGACGGCAGCAATGCCCAGCTTACTCAGGATGAGCAGGGGGAGTCATGCACGAGGAAGTGTTCGTTGCAAGTTTTGGAGACGTCAAGGAAGTACTGGGTCCAGCCGAAAGTCCCGCAGCCAGCGCGTCAGGACGGTATGGATGTAGGTTTCCCCCACGGCAGTGACAGCACCTGGATAGACTACAGAGGCAGCTGGCCCATCATGGGCCCGGAGTCGAGCTGGACACCGTACACGTTGAGGGACGCTCCGCCTCCTCCAGCGCAAGGATTGACGCAGGGCGGCAAGGCATCACCCTTGTCCGGGAGGTGCCGGGTACCGGCAGAAGGGATAAGTGACAGGAACTAGTAACGTTACTGCAGGAGGTTACGTTGCTAAAAGAAGGTAGGGCCCCCGCCGCCCCAGCGGGAATATGAGAGGGCATCGAGCTACTGTGCATCATGTATGTCCAGCAGCGCCAGCGTCATACACACGTATGCTAGTGCAGAGGGTCAGGCGCACAGCGGCGCATCACATTCCACTCCGGCCTTGTCAACGAAAACACACCACCCTGGGGACCAAGAAAGAGGTTTGCACATTTCAGACAGCAGCCGTACACAAGGGACACAAGGTGCGAGACACGGACTCCGAACAGACAACGACGCTAGGCACTCGAGTATAATCGTACAGTGACCGGGCCCACACAAAACCTGGAGCACGTCTAATCAGCCTCCTCCTCCTCCCCCTCCAGTACAGGGAGAATACAGTCAAGAGTGTCCAGCGGGAAAGCTTCCACCAGACCCTTCTTCACGTACTGCCTGCCGTCAGCCATGTCGATGCCGTAGTCATCAATGAGAACCTCGCGAGTAAGGCCACACGGGAGGCGGTAGACTTCATAGATGGGATAGCCGTAGCCAACGGTCTTACGTCCAGCATCAAAGTCGTTGTTTCCGTCGCCGGTGGGGTCGTTGACCTCACCTGGGCGCTTGGGGGCGCCGACGGTGATGATGAAGCTACACCGGGGGGTCAGCAACGGCAGCAGGGTCAGCAGGGGTGGTTCGCACCGTATCAGCTCCTGGTCGTCATCCCAGAGCCACAGGTACTGCACGTCGCTGTGCAGGAGGTAGCCTCTGTACTCGTGGTTCTTCAGTCCCAGCGTGATCCTCGGTATGAAGCAGGTCCGAATGCGGAGGATCACATCGGCGGGGGAGTCATACTCCGTCAGCAGCATGACCTTCGGAGGGGGGAGAGGGGCAACGGGGAGGGGCAACTCAACATCGACAGTGGCGGTGACATCGTTCGCGGCGGCAGGGGCGTCTCCAATACGCAGTTCCTCAACGGCGGCAGCGATCGTCTCGGGGGTACTGGACATCGCGTGGTTTCTAGCTGGATAGGTAGGAGGTACGGGGGGGTACGGGATGCTTGCGGGTCGATACTGGGAGTACGCCGCTTGGGACAGGTCTTTATAGGCGCAGTGCCATAACACAGCCAAACCGCACGGGCCAGGATCCTAGGATTGGTCAGCAGGCGGGCGCTTATGACCCCCGGCCCCGTCGTCCAGCTCGCCACGGCCATCGCGGAGGGGAGGCGGGGGCATCTCCAAATCATGGCCTCCCCAGTCGCCGTACACGCCATACCTCGAAGTCGCTGTTGCGCACAGGCATCGCCGTTTTTATCCCGACACAGGGGGAAGCGGAGCACTAGTTCGGCGCAGCTTCAACGCTAGTGCACGCCCAGGGGATGTCCCCACCGTGCCTTTCCAGGTCACGTCTTCCTCGGAGGAGGATATGTAGGTCGTTTGGGCCTCGTCTACGTTCAGGAAAGAGAGCAGAGTCCGACGGCCTTGCTCCAAAGGACCGTGGGAAAGCGGACCATGGTGGTGGTCAAGGGAGAAGGAGCTTACGTTGGATTAGGTTGTACCCGGTGCCCGCCCATGTGTGCCGTCAGGCAGCGTCAAGCCCAGCTTCGTCAGACTTCGTCCGCCGCCCTCTGTCAGCGTCGCGAGGCTCAATGAACGGGCCAGCCAATCGCGGCCTCTTCGTCACCGCACGCTGCATGCTGCTCCCGAAAACAGAAAGAGGACTCCTCGTCTGAGGAGGGGGCTGTGCGGGGTCTCGTTCCCGTTGCTTCGCGCGCAAAGAAACGGACACCGAGCCACCGACGTCAACGCCGTCCCTGCACGGCTGGCGATCGCCCGCTCGTCATTGGTGCCCGTCGAGTGTCCCCGACGGAAATCCCGGGCAACACTAGGATCAGTCGCGGTCGTGGTTTCCCCCGCGCCGTCTGATACGTTCGCCCGCCCGCCGTGCCCAGGAGTGTTTCCGGGCTCCCAGACGCGTCTGCGGCATTTCACGACGCTCGCGCCATCGCACGCCCTCCCTGCCAGCAGTTGGCCCCCTAGGCCGCACGCAGCAGTCTGCTGACTGCATCTGTCGCCGCGCCTGTACGGCATGGGAAGGCGATGTGGCTCACGCTTGCATTTGGAGGAGCCCTACGGAATGCCCCCGATAGACTAGAGTGAGAACGGCGCATGACGCGCTCGGCGGCCTTCTGCTGCCAATTGCCACTTTACGACGGACGGCCTATGCCGATCAAGTGCGTTCGAACCGTAACATTAAATCGCTACTGCAGCCTTCGCGAGCTGGCGCCAAGCTCGAGCTTGTTGCCGCTTCGTACACGTCCTTACGCCCTGGCGCAATGCAGTTCGCATCCGCGTCGTTATCAAGCTTTCAGCCTCTGCTCGAAGCTGCCCGAGTGCCGACATGCCGCGTGTGTGCGACGGTAAGTGGTAGTATTTATTGAGTATCCCGAGTTTCAAGGCGACGTCGACTGCTCGTTTGGGCAGGGATGTGGTCAATGTGGCTGCGCCCGCCCCGATCGGGGTGTCGATTGGCCAAGTCGCCGGGGCCAGAGTTTGATCGCTGCCGTGGCCGGCCGCGGAGGCTTCTCGAGCAGATCGGCTCCATAGGGCTCCATGCATCGGGTGTCCCAAGCGGCCCAAACCTGTCCAGGTGCCGCCAACGGCGACCGCACTCGGTGACCACCCCCAGGCACCACCACCACTGTGTCTTCAAAGTTCACGCCGTAATAACGCCCTCTGTATACATAGCATAAACTCGCTTTGTTTCCGCTTGCTGCTAGTGCGCGGCTTGCGCTGGTTCCAACTTTCAACCTCCCCTCTTCGAATTCTAGGTGGGTGGCGGGTGCTCAATCTTCAGAGGGTGCTGAGCAAGCACATACACAGAAAAAGCCTCCGTAAGTCCATCTCGGATGCGTGATCAGCGTGATGTGTACCACGCCCGTCGCGACGTCTCGCAAGGTGCGCGGAGATGGCGAGCCAAACCGAATCCGAACGCAAATCGCGCACATGCGCAGCCGAGCGTTCCTTATAAAGTAGGGCCCGATTCGAGGCCACGGCCACACAGCGCTAGTGCGGCGCCGCGCACGCCGCTGCAAAAAGGTTCGCGGAGCCAAACGTTGCCCGAGCCCAAACTGGCCATGGCCCAAACCACGCCCAGCCCGCCAACGTCGCTGTGAAACGGGGCGTCGCTCGCGTGCGGCGCGGCAGCCACATGCTGGCGATCAGCCCTTGATCAGCCCTGGCTTGTTTGCCTGTGATCCCCCGCAATTATCGAGTAATGGGAGATAAGCAGCCGCTCGTCCATCGCGGCTCATGAGGCGTTGCTACCTTGTGAGAGGGGTTTACCCAGTGCGCGCGATCGAGTCTCAAACGAGTGTTCGAGGCGTTCGAGTTCTTGTACATCCCGACAAGGGCCGCGGGGGCGACGTTGACAGAGTACTTAAGACAAGAACGGGCTCCCAGATAATGCCTACTTACGGTCAATAGTGTGTCAATTCAATGCCAGGGGACGATTCAAATTTCAGAGAGTTGCCGTAGCTTCAACTGCGTCCGACGAGTACTTCTCGGACGCTGCGACGCTTGAACCACGCTTCCGGGCCTCCATGCACTTTCCGGTAACCTAGCGTCGCGCCTGCGGCGTCCGCCGACACTCTCGCGCGCGCAGTAGTGAGACCTCACATGTCTGCGAACAATTTAGAGCTCGTTGGGGTGTGAGTGCGAGAGACACGTCTGTGTGTCACTGTGAACAGGGTCGGATACGCATGTGACAAGCCCGTGCGTATGTTCGCCGACATCCGGGCGGCTCCCTGCTCGTCGTTCATGATGCCCACCGTCAGAAGCGTGTGGCTCGGGAGCTGTGCCCCTGTGGCCGAGAGAGCGAACGCCACGGCTAGCTGAACTCAATCGTCCGCCTGACTCGCGATCGCAGGTTCATGAGCGCGACATCTCGCATGAGCGACGGGAGGCTCGTCTCGACTGTCAGAAACGCCGCGAACGTTGTATAATCACCGGAGACGTGACGGAGGCGTTGGAGCACGGGATCGATCTGCTGTTGCGACCATAGAGGTCCGTGTGTGCGCGTTGCCGACCCCAGGATGGGTGGTGGAGGCAGGTGATGGGTCCAGCGCGCGCGCTTCACGGTGAGGTGAAGGAAGGGTGACGATTTGTCGAACGTCTTTTGTGCGACAGCAGCGATGATGAATAACCAAGCATGCACTGCGACTGCAAATGACTTCTCTTCCGGGACCAAGACTCACATTAGTGCCCTGACTTGTCCATTATCTAGCACCGACCCCGAGGTGTACGAATACAGACCCTCCGTGCGGACGTTGAGTGGCGACTGGATGTGCGCGCGATCGCCGACAGAGGCCGCACGGCATGATCTTCAGTGCCACTGCCCGAGCGACATGGGTCCGTGACCAGCCACGAGCCCGCCTCACTCCACCGCCTGGACGCCGTCGTACGCGGGGAGCCTCCTGCAGGCCTCGGCCCAGTCGATCGTGCCGTTCACGAGTTCGATGACCGTGTCGATGACCGTGTCGATGGAGCCAATGAGCTGCCCGGTCGTGTCGCGTTCCCTGCAACCAGCAAGCACAAAGAGGGAGGAAGGGAATCAGCAACCCATCGAGCGACAAGATAGCGCGGGCCCTCCAATGCAGCGAGCGCGCATGAAGCGCCGCCCCTACTGCAACGTGACCGTGCTAAGTGCGCAGCCCGCGGAGGAACTTGGAACTGGGAAGCCCGAAGCATGATGAAGTAGACCCGAACACAATCACTCACCGTAGGGTCATCGTACGGTTTTGGACGGCTGCAGTAAGGGTGGAGCGGTCATGACAAATCGTCAGCTCTCAGCGGCAAGAAATGGGGAGGGGGGTGGCGAGGACGTACAGGCGAAGTCGAGGGTGAGGCCATAGGGAGTGCCCAGCTCGTCGTTGCGCGCGTAGCGCTTGCCGATGGATGTATTTGAGTCGTCGACACGAGAAAATACCCCGGCCTTGCGTAATTTCGTTGCTGGAAGTGGGGCGCGCGGTGAGCGTCAGGCGGTCAGACGACGCGCTGGGGGGAGGCGTGGACGGCCAGATGACCGCTGCGCAGGCTGGAGCGAGGGCAAGGGCGAGCACTCACAAACTTCCCGAACGAGCGGGTCAAACTCCGTCTTCGCACTCAGAGGCACAATCAGAACCTTGGTAGGGGCTACGACGGCTGGCAGGGACAGGACCTGAGAGACGGCGCGCGAAAACAATTGGGGTCAGCACGTCGCCGCCATGCACGAAGGAAGGGCAGCGAATGAAGACGCACCCCGCGCTCAACGTCCTGCTCTCGACTCCAGAAGCTGTGCTCGAGCAGCACGTAGAGGATTCGGCCAAGACCAAACGAGGGCTCAATGACGTTCGGTGTAAACTCGCGAACTGAATGCAGAAGGGTCAGATGACGCTGAGTGCTCGTGGTAAGGGTGTCCGCACGACTCACTAGACTGCTTGAACGTCTTCTTTTCAATGGTCAGAAGCTGTGGCGTGAGCTCGAACTCCTTACCATCGGGCGAGGTTATGGTAGCCGACCTGCAAAAAAGGGAAAGGGTGTGTGGGAACGCTCAAGAATAGTAACCGAGGCTGCAATGCGGATACAGGTACTTACCCTTGCGCGAGCTCACCCTGAACCTTCGACAACGCGGCCTCGTCCATGCCATCTACAACCTTCTGGATGACAGCAGAATCCTTCCCGAACGTCTTCCCGAAGTTCTTCTTGTTGAACTCGGCGACCAACTTCTCGGTCACAATTGGCTCCTTGAGAGCCTGCCGCACAACCAGCGGATGGCCAGTCTTGGCCGTGTGCACGGAGAGATCATATGCGGCGCGGTCAGCACAGCCTACACACTCCGTCCACCCGTACGAGTTCTGGATCTCGGCGTCCCAACAGTCGGTCGCGTAGTGCGCCATCTCGTTCCCCATGTGCTGCCGGAACCGGAGTCGCGCAGGGTTCACGCCGATCTTGAGCAGGAATTGGTTGATGCGCGCCAGGAAGTAGCCCAGGGTCTCGTTTGCCACAATCCCCTTATCCACCGCTTCCCCGATCTTCATCCGCGTTACCTTGGTGCTGCCGGCCGACTGAGTATCACGGTCCAGAAGATCGAGCTCGACCTCGCGGACGTCAGAGAAGCGCTCGTGCTTCTTGTCCTCAGGGTCCACGTAGTGTTCAATCTCGGCCATGGTGAACTCGCGGACGCGAAGAAGCCCCGCACGAGGCGAGATTTCATTACGGAACGAGCGACCGATCTGAGCGGAAGCGAAGGGAATGCGGCCGTTGTTGAATTCGAGGAGGCGGGAGAAGTTCAGGAAGTGCCCCTGCGCTGTCTCCGGGCGGAGGAAACCAGGGTGCTGCCCAGTGGGACCGATGCTGCTCGCGAACATCAGATTGAACTGCTGGGGTTCGGACACCTCGTTGCCACTGTCCGGGTTCGTAATGGCGTGCTTTCTGCAAAGTTCCCCAAGCTCAGGACCGGAGTAGTTGTCGAGCTGTCACGGAACGGAAGGAGTGTGAGAGCTCCGTGAGGGTGCGCCATCCCGTTGATCCGACACTGACCTGCGCTAGAATCGTCTCATACTCCTTAACCTGTTCGTCAGCCAGTTTGACGGCGACAGCCTTCGCCTTGTCCTTCTTTTTCTTCTTCTTGTCGTCCTCCTTGACAGGTTGTGCCGCGAGGCCGCGAGCCTCCTTGTCGCCAGCCAATCGGGCCTCCAAAACGTTCTTGACGAGGTGGTCCGCGCGGAGAACTTCGCCGGTCTTCAAGTCCTTGACCATCCAGTCGGCGAATCGGGCAACGTGGCCAGACGTCTCGAACACCGGGGCGGGGGTCATGATAGTCGTGTCAACCTCGAGCATGTGCTCCTCGACGATGAAGTGTTTCCGCCATTCCGCGATGATGTTGCTCTGGAGTGAGGAGCCAGGCGGACCATAGTCATAAAGACCAGCAACACCTGTTCCGAACTGGATGTCAGTCAAACCGGCAATCGCAGGATCTGTCGAGTCGAAGGGCACAGTTCAGGTCGCAGCAACGTTGTCTAGCCGTACCGAAAACACCAGTACGACACAGTAAACTATCTCATAATGGCATAATCCCACAATGCATACCGTCGGGTGGATATTAGGGCACTTCACACCCAAAGCACCGTCTGATACATAGGAAAATGGGGCGACGGACCGCATGCATTATGAGAAAGTCGACTGTACCGGTATTTGACTCCACCAAAACCTAAACACAAGGAATAGCCGAGTGGGGAGCCAAATGGGGTTGGTCGGCCATACATTCATTTGCATATCACGCTACCGTCAATATTTGTATCCGCCAATGCTGTTCGTCTCGAATTGCAGCGCCGTGCATCCGCGCCGTGCCCGGAGGGGATCCGGTCATCTCAGTGCGTGAATTATGGCAAGGATTCCTGGCACATTTTCAGGCACATGAAGAAGCGAGGGCCACGAGCAGCGACTTCAGGAAAGTAGTTCTCAACAGTGGCAAAAGCCGCAGCGTTCCCCCATTACTGTCACCGAGAATTGCGAACCTCGTTCCTCTGGTGCACATGCACAGGGCGAGAATTGCCTGGGTGGACCGCGTTATTCCCGCAGAACACCTGGTTTACGTTGCAAGAGCATCAAGGACATAAGGAGACATTGGCCTGGTGAGAATAAGGGACACACCGTGGATGAGAGACCCGTGCCACAAAACATCCTGCTGTCACCATCCAGCCCCCTCCCAACAAATCAGGAAAGGCAATGCGCCCCCGACGGCCTTGATCCAAGCTCAGGAGATCGAACGCAAAGCACTCACCGCCATAGATCTCGAAAGCGGGGGCGTAGAAAAATCTGCGGTTGAGGAGGGCCTCGAATCGTGCCTTGTCGAAAGGGTGGGCAGTCTTGTTGACGGGGAGGTTTGCCATGTCTAGGTGGTTGTGTCTCCAGCGAACGTGTGTGCGAAGAGGAGGGTATGTACAAGGACGAGGGAGAGAGAGAAGACGAGGAAGAAGGCGCATTCGACTGACTCGAGCTGCAGCAGAGGCTGATCAGGATAACGCGACGCGTGACTCCCACATGCTATGGTGCCGTGACAGCCGTATACCGTAAATCGTGACCGACCGCGTTATCGGGTAATCTCTCCTTGAGCCAGATCGCGGACTACAACTGTTTGTTACCGATTTTTTATCACGGTGTCGGGATGATAGTTACTGGATCATTGCTCATTGATTGCTCCGGGGGGTTGCTTATCCTAGGCTTATTCAGTATGGATCCGGCAGTGATGGATTTGAAAGCGGTAGGCAGTTTCCCTGGTCACCGCCAAAACGAGGGATCCGGTCGGACGTCGTCCTCTGCGGCCCCAAGGGCGTAACGGCATCCGCCAAGATTATTGGGGCCTTATAACGACGGTTCACGGCTGCGGTCATCCCTCCCTCTTCTCTTCACGACCTTTTTCTATGCGTCTTGCTCTCTGATCGTTTTCGTGTCGCTCTTTTACTCTTCCCGACACCATGGAATCCTCGGCAATGTACGCCGCCGATCCCTTCGCTGGCCGTGGCACTCGTTCGGCCCTGCGGAGATTCGTCGCAGCAGTCCTTGCCACCGCCGTCTTCCGCTGTTGGCCCCTTCTGCTCTTTTTCACCGGCTGGGCAACTGCCGTCTCGGTTATCAACCATACCGCCCACAGTCTCGCAATCCAGCCGACGCTCTTAACAGTGTTAGTCCTCTCTTATCTCCATCAGCTCTGCTTCGGCTACACTATGGCACGACCCGCTTCTCGTCGAGTTGCATTCTCTGCGACGCTTTCTGCTCCCAATGGACTCTCGCTCGGTTCGCTAATATCACCTCGACAGCATCGGTACCGTTCTTGGTTTCGTAGTCTCCTACCGGACAACAGCCAGTTTCGAGCGGTACAATGAAGGGAGAAGACTGTGGTCGCAAATCATCCTTGGAAGCCGTACTCTTGCCCGCACGATCTGGTTCCATGTCCCGGGTGCGTTCCCCCCACTTCTCCAACCTTGTTGCATGCGTTCTAAACGTGGCATCCATGCCCTCCCCGGCGCTGGCGCGGCACGCATGCAGACATGATGCCAGCCGCCAAGGATGATCCGTCGACGTCCGAGCAGCGCAGGGCCCGCGTGCTGATCGAGAAGAAGACCGTCATTAACCTCATCGAGGCGTACGGTGTCGCCGTCAAGCACTACCTGCGAGGAGAGGAAGGTGTGTACTATGTCGACCTCTACCATCTCGTCAAGTTCCTCCCCTCGTACGCGCTCCCGCCGGGCATGCCGTCACTTGTCGATGTCTCCTCCGCTACCTCCGACGGCGCGTCGACACGGTCGCCCTTGCGGGCCCGCGGCGATAGCTCAGCACCCTATCCTAACGACTTCGAACTTGCGTCTGACATGACGATGATGCCGCCTTCACCGACGAGCGCGACTCACCAACAACCTGCACTGCCAATCCCCGCTACCAGTCCGAGAAAAGTGACTGTGCAAGCGGATTTGCCTATGCCAAGGCTGAGCGCCAACGGCCGATCGAGGACCTTCGACGAGAAGCAGATGGACAAGATGTCAGTGAACTCCGGCAAACTGGGTGTTGATCCTGGTGATTTCCTATTACCCGCTCGGAACCCCCCAAGGTATCATTTGCTTGACCTATTCCCGCTGTCACTTTTCGTGGGGTTCTTGGCAGAAAGGGGCAAGAAAGTCAAGGCAAGTCACCGTATGTAGCATCCCATTGCATCTCGTATCTCATGTCATGTCTAGGGAAAGAAGGCGGCGCGAATTCGGGCCAGGCTCCGCAGCAGGACGGTCACGCACAACCTACCGCTCGAGATTTCCTTCTACCTGGTCCGTATCATTTCTGTACCTCTGATAGGCACCTTATTGATGTGCGGGAACCAGAGCTCGTACATTGCGGCGCTCCAAGACCGCGGCGCGGTTCCCCCTCCCACTGCCAGTACGTATCGCTCAAAGGCAGCGAAAATCACGCATCTAATATGCCGTACAGCCAATCTGCTGAATGCCCTCAACCAACTCGTGGACGCTCTTACTGGTCTGGAACGTATCTTGACCACCCCCATCCCCTTCTCGTACGTTACCCCTCCGTAGCTTCGCATCTCAGACCCGACTGTTTCTGTTCAGGTACCGGGTTCATCTGTGGAGCGTAACAGTGTTGTACTGCTTCCTTCTGGTAAGCCTCGAGACAGATTATCTCGTGCCCATCTACTCACTGCATCCGTCTGGACGCTGACCACATCATCAATCGATCCAGCCGTTCCAGATCTGGTCAACGCTCAAGTGGCTCACAATCCCTGGAACTGCCTTGCTCGTACGTGATGATCTGATTATGTTCACTCTCTATATCCCTAGGCTTGTCAGTTCTAATCTTGTCACATCTTCCGTCACCTAACAGAGTTTCATCTTCTTCGGCTTCCTGGTCGCCGGCGAGGAAATTGAGAGTACGTATGCCGTCAGTCCCGCAGAATTGAACCCTAGCTTACGTTGAATTGCCCTCCCAGATCCCTTTGGTAAGTCACATCTGACATCCCCGTAACATCTCGGGATGATATTTACGAACCCCTGCTCCACTCCCATCAAGGTTACGACAAGAACGACCTGGTAAGTTCCTTCCGTGCCACCCTGCAGCGTGGCGTGGTGTCCGCGCCGTCAACTCGTGCTGACCCTGTTATCTCAATAGAACCTCGACCACTTCACCCACAACATCATCCGTGAGTTGGTCTCATGATGAATGGCCCATTCCATCGAAAAACTGAAACTGTCATGGTGCAGGCAACGAGCTCAGGGCGATCACAGCACAGCCGGCACCGCACGTCGAGAGCTGGGCGTTCTCGTCATTCAACGACCAGATCTTCAGCTCGGACGACCGTGTCACGCCCGACGAGTGGATGCAGCGCGGCCTCGGGCCCATCCACGCGGCTCTCGCGACCCTGTAGTTGCCGATCTTAGGAGATATCCGGTTTGGTACGTTGTACGTTCCACGTATTTGGGCTGTATTTGGGCTATTGGTGGGTTCGATTTGGTCTGGTGGATGGCGGCAAAAAGGAGGAAACCATGGACGGACTGGAAAGCACGTTATGCCCCCATGCATGCATATATTAACTTACGTTCAAGACTTATTATTCACGCAGACCTCGAGCTTGGGGGTTCTGGTAGCTAGTTGCATCAAGTTGACGCCTTCACGACCCCCTCATATTTAGAGCCTCACGGACACTCTGCTAGATATTTAGATTGTTTGCATATACCTATTGACATCCTCATTGGATCACTGTCGCAATGCATAGTGTTTTCGCTGCACGCTGCTCATCTGTAGCATGACTTCAAGGTATCCATGTGAGTCTTTGCAACCGCTCTGCGAGGAGAGTTGTCGTCGACTGGGGGTTTCATCTCTTGTTCGAGGTCTTGTATGCCCCTTTCAAGGCGTATCAAATGAGCTCGCACAGTGCAGCCCAATCCCATCATGTCAGCTATTCAAGCCTGCAGTTTATGGATGGGAGAGATGCACGCCCATGTGACCGCGCAAGGATATCCGTACATGAATTAGACGCCTGGACTGCCGACGTCTTCTTCTTGGATTGCTCAGACTTATTCTCTTCCGCAATGTGCCATGGCCTGGTTGACACGGATGCACAGAACAAGGACCACAGAAATCTCCCACACTTGATCAGAGGTATGTCACAGAAGGCGTGTGACCCCCGAGTCCCAGAACTTTATGACACTTCAATGTGCTGCAGCTCGGGGACGTGGCCCATCTCGTCTCCGCCGCATACAGCTGTATGAACATAAGAAAACACGTTGTATCTTCTCCTTGCACTTTCATGTCTTTGTATCTGACTGCTGATGGTGTGTCGCGATCCAGGCAGCGAAGGAGGACGTAAGTGGTCTCTGGCGGCCTGGTATGTGTGCGCCAGAAGATGGCAGGTGGCTAAAATATCCTGATCACCCACAGACAGATATCTCGAAATATTGCCATGTATTCATCTATGGAACCGTGCGTTTACTCCATCCAAACGTTGTTGGATCTCTTCAACTCCCAGAGTTCTGAGTCTGTGGTGCGGATACTGATGGTGTGGTGTATTCGGATTATCGGTTTGTGGTAAACTTACCTCATAATGCGGCACGATACAGATGCTCACATGCGACTTGAGTAGGGCATTGTGGTCCCCGCATGCTTTCCGAATTCACTGTGAAGCACAAAGGAGGACGGTCGACTTCCGAGGATTGGCACAGCTGTGGCACGGCGGTACTGTTTGAAAGACTCAAACTCGTGCATCACAGCCTTTGTGCTCTATTGTTATGGGTGCGTAAAACATTGGTCCTACGTTCAATTGTCTTTTACGCCCTCCAAAGCTGTAAGTGCTCTAGTGCACAGGCATGCGCTGCCCCCTTGTATACAGACATATATACGGCCGGAAGCACTGCGCCTGAGAATCCAAGCACAGGCCGGTACAGGATTTTTGCGGAAGGACATACCGGGCCACGACTGCATAGTAATGGATAGCATCTCTGGATCCTTGGCCTCCAGGTGCTGTCGACGAGAGCGTCGCCGCTTTGGTTGCCGCGTCGGTGAGTCAGCGTCAAAGGGCCAGTTGGCGAGTCGAGGGTTGCCAAATTGGTCGCAAACGGGTCGGGCGGGTCGTAGGCGCCGGAGAGTGGCCGGGCTGACTCGGGGGTAATTGTCCTCTACTTAATCCGAGTCGTCCGCACGGCAGCCACGCTCTCTTCAACCCTTTCTTTCTCTCAACCCTCCCACTCGATATTTATGACCCAGTCTGTCACCGAATCATCCATTTCTCCAGGCCCCCTCAGTCCTTTCTCGACGTACTCTGCCGCGAGTGGAATCACTTCCGATGGTGAGAGACACATTTCCTCCTAACCACCCAACCATGCGTTCAGCGCAGCCTAAACGACCGTCACGAACAGATGCGCCAGACCTCGGGGCCTTTGGTCCTGTTTTCAGAGCCTTAACAAACCTTCAACATCGTGGAGGACCCAATGCCTTGGACTTGCGAAATGTCACCCCCACCTCATTTGCTCTCTCCCATTCTGACGATTCCGACCCACGCCATGGAGTCTCGTTATGGCAACAGAGGCGAGTTACCTCATATCTCACATCTTCATTACCTGGAAGCCCCGTTCGCGGACGCTCTTCTCTACCCCCTGACTCGGACGATACGGCCTCGGAGTACGATGATGGCACGGAGCTGGAAGTACCCATAGTGGACGAGATCTCCGTGGACCGACCCTCTCTTGGATACCTGGATCAGGCTTTGACGTATCTGGCCGCTGAGCGAGAGAAGCTCGCCGCTAGGCGGGAGCTGCGCGGGAACAACTCCACGTCCGATAGCGCCTCCCACCTCCTCGTCTCAACGTCTGCACGCAAGAAGCGACGCCGAAACCGCACGCGGTCTGCGCGTAGGGGTGCACCAGAGGATGGAGCACACACGGAGACGGCGACGGGAGGACCTGATGGTGTCGATGAGGCGAGCGCTGACAACGAGGACGGTGACACATCTTCCTCCTCTCTCGACGTTTCCTCCTCTTCTCCTCGGTACACCAAGACCACGCCGGCGACGCCTGCTATCTTCCGCAAAGAGAAGCAGAAGCAGCGAGCCAGCGCAGACCACAATCCACGCCTGCATCACAGCAGGTCTACGCCCAGCCTACACGTTACTACCAAGTCCTTCGATGCCCGCGCGATTCAGCTGCGGACTCTAGCGCACAAACTCAGACTGCTCTTTCCTCCTGAAGCACAAGCACTATCGGATGTCCTCTCCCGGAATTTCGCTTCTCAATCCACATTTGCAGATCCCCGCGGACCTGCTCCGCAACCTCAAGACACCCTCATCCATGTATTCATTGATCAGTGCGTCCCTTCATATACCCTGCTTCCTACCGTTCTCACACCCTTTCCCCACTTCATATCAGCTCGAACATCCTTATCGGATTCATTTCCTACGTGAAGAAGCACCTACAGCACGTTGTCCGCAAGATCAAACAAACACACCTATCCCACGCGGCACTCACGCTCATCCTGGAGCGCGGCCGGGCCGTGACACGGCGCGTCCTTGTCACGTCCTCGCCGCTCTACCAACCCATGCACACCGCGGAGGACCTCGGATACGAGGTCCGCATCTACGCACGCGTCCCCGACACTGGAGACGGCGCAGACCGCCAGCATCCACACTCGCATCCACATACCCCTGGCCACGTGCGCAACAACAGCCGCGGCCAGACCAATGCCAACGGCAACGCCAATGCGGAGGCGGGCCCCTCACACACGCGGGGCCGCACCCGCGGCTACGCGCGCGGGCACGCGCACAAGACGTCCGCCGGAGGAGGCGGGACGTCGACGGAGTCGGACCAGGGCCCGGGCTCGGGGAGCAGCGCGACGCGCGTGCGGTACCGCGAGCAGGGCGTGGATGAGCTGCTGCAGCTGAAACTGCACCAGGCGATCGTCGACGTCGACGTCGTGCCCCCCGGCGGCACGATCGTGCTCGCGACGGGCGACGGGAACGTAGGCCAGTTCAACGAGGACGGGTTCCTCGGGTGCGTGCGGACAGCGCTGAAGAAGGGGTGGTGCGTGGAGCTGTACGCATGGGAGGGCGGGCTGAGCCGCGCGTGGGGCCGCGAGTTCAGGGAGAACGGGCGGTTCAAGGTGTACATGCTCGACGCGTACGCGACGGACTTGCTCGAGATACCGGAGAGCTTCGCGGGCGGGCACTAGACGGACTCGAGAGGGCGGAGGTCTGGAACTTGGAGTGCACTGACATCTGGCGTTATGCTTTGAGCCGGGGTGTCAGTGCCGGAGAAGCGATGGTTGAATTGTATCGGATGCAACTGTAGGTGGCGTGTATGGATAGCGCGAGTTGAGCTGTTGACCGAAGATGACATACGCACCTGTGTACGGTGACCCTGCCCGTCTTGTAGTTCATGTATGTACAATATTCATATACCTGGATACAAATGTAGGCCATAATGACGTCAGAGGTGTTTGGGATATTGAGTGGGCGTGGCGACGCTGCCAGTTCAGTCGTGCTTGCTCGCCGGGAGTCTCCGACGTGTGGATGCCGTTGCGCGCGCAGTTGAGACCTTTTTGTACCCACCCGTTTGCCTCTGAACCACGACGACCCGTACAGGACGACCGGAATATACTCTCTTGCTGCACGCTGGCGACCTCCTTTTTTCGCTTGCTCTAAACATTGTTCGCCCGCCGCAAATTGTATAGGGTCCCTCCCCATCGACGTCGACGCCCGCTTCCACTTGCTGAAACTCAGGCCAAGCTTCCATCCAGCTCCTTCCTTCACCGCGATCTACCCCTTGGCCAATTTTCGATGCACTCGAGTATTATTCGTAGCTACGTACGCAGGCAAATGACGATCACTGTTCCCAAGAATCAGAATCGGGAATCGACTCGGAAGTCTCTACAGGTCCTGACTCGTTTTCAGCTGCCAAGCCATCCGTCGTCTCCGCTACTACAGCCAATGTTTGTTCACCTCCTTCCTACCGGAAGATGGCTCGTGACGGTCACAAATCTGAGGGCGCACAATTCAGAAGGACCGCATTCAACCGGGGTGTCCTTATGGGATCTGCGGGACGTCTCAACTCCTCGTTGTGTTGTTGACTTCCAGAAGGAAGGCCGGAGTTGTCTTTCTTCGGTAGCTGAGCTGGACAAGGGCCACGGAATAGTAAGACTGCTTCTCGGATATTCATCCACGTCACACTCTGCCGAGCCCCAAGAGTGAGTTCAACTTTCTTGACCAGTGCCATGTCGTGTATTTACAGCATGCTGTCCATCTGTCTATGCATACAGCATGCTCGAAGTATACGATATTCCGCTCGAAAGTGAACCGGCCAGGCCTGAAGTCTATCAAGTATCCATACCAAGGCATCCCTCTCTAGGCCTCGACAACGATATCAGAGATGTGGCTATCTCAGGAGACGTCCTCTCATGCATCGTTCAAGATATTTCGCAACTCGATGCATTCTTAAATAACCCGGATGGACAGCTGAAGCCGTTGTTACCGCCTGCCGGGGTCGAGCAGGTATACCTGATTCACCGGCCAACGAGTACTGCCCGATGGTTGCACCCTCGGCACACTTCGGTGAGTATCCTTCCATTCTTGTATGGCGATTTACAGCTAACTTTTATCGGATATGCCTCTCCTAGCCGCTGCATAGCGCGTATGTCTTGTTCAATGACACTTATCTACACCTCCTCGGCCGCACACCTACCACATACGTCCTTAGAAGCCACCACTTCACCCCAGACATGCTCATCGAGTGCCCTGATGGCACCTTCCTCGACCTTGGCGAGCCTCTTGCCGAGTACGAAAGTCCACCATTGCCAGACTCTGGCATGCCTTGGGGCTCGTGGGACTTCCAGAATGTCCACCTTGAGCCCTCGTCCCACCTCTCCGTCCTCATGCTCCGCTGCTGGTATGGAGAAGGTCAATATCTCCGCTTTCCCCTCCGATCCGGAGATCAACACACTACGGTGGCGCCGACGGTAGTCCGCTTGGAACCCGACAGACACCTCCCGTCGAATGCAAACCTTTCCCCTCGATGGCTGGGGCGGGATCACGCCATGATGTTTTCGGATGACGACGACGATTTGGACAAAAATCTTCTGATCCGTCTGTCGTTCTCCGACCCGTCCTCCGAAGGTGTTTCTTCCTACAAGGTCGTGGGTGCTTCCGGTGTGACAGCGAGCGGCCGCGTTCTTCGGGAGGACCTCTTGACTGAGGGATCGCTGTTAGCCAGAGAGACGAGGGTCTTGCGCGAGGCACGAGCACTCAGTGTCGATGAGGAGTCTGGGCGCATCGCTGTCCTGCTTAGGAACGGAGAGGGGCTCATTTTTGCCTCCACCTGATATCACGGACTTGAGAGTGTCATGGCATGATCCTGGCTCTAAGTCGTCGACGCGTCGCGTTGCAACCCTGGATGCCATGTTTGGTCGTATTTGTATCTCTACTGAACGCCGGATTGTCGGCGCTTACAAATCTGGTCAAACATATCAGGCAACATATTGATTATGGGCGCCACGACCCGAAGGCGAATGTTTGTATGGTAGAAGTTGACAATAGAAATCCATAAGCGCTACTCTGCACCTTTCAATTGGTGGCCCACTTTCCGCACGGTGGGTGCTGTCGACAGGAGGCTGGCGCGTGCCTACCAAAGCCGCACCCTATCGCGTCGAGCACGAATTGTGCCACCTACAATGAGCATGGTCAGAACGCTACACCAGGTGCCAAGGGTCAAAATGCTTACGCAATTAGGCCTTGGGGTCGACGTAGGCCGCAATGCCCTCGTAGTGGTAACCTAGATTGTTGGCCGCGTTGTCCCTCTCCGCCGCGTTCGTGGTGTAAAAGTGGTCGACGATCGATGGGTTGTACAGCCTATACAGCGGGACGGTCCCGCACCACTGCTTCTCGTACACATAGCCCGTGACGCCCTCCTTCGAGTAGCCGAGGTTCGTCGCTGCGTTGTCGCGCTCTGCCGCGTTGGTGGTGTAGAAGTGGTCGTAGGCCGTCGGGTTGTAGAGGCGGTAGAGGGGGACGGTGATCGGCGTCTCCTCGGGGTGGATCGTCGCCGCGGTCCCCTCCAGGTTGTACCCCAAGGAGGAAACGGCGTTCTGCATCTCGGCAGCGTTGGTGGTGTAGAAGTGGTCGTGGATCGTGGCCTGGTAGGCACGAAGCAGGGGGACGGTGGGGTAGCAGCAAAGCTCCGGGGGCTAAAATGAAAGGAATCATCGTCAGTGTAGGTTTACAACCTGGAGATGCTACGACACTCACCGGCGGGAAATGGTCGGCAACGGGGGAAGGCAGAGCCTGAACAGCGGAGAGGATGGTGTAGATGAAGGAAGCGGCGAGGGCGAACTTCATGGTGATCGAGGCGACTGGAGTGGACTCGTAGAACTCGTAGTACTGAGTACTGCTCTCTCGTCGTACTTTGGTACCGCTTTTATAGCCGTCCGTCTGGCCGCTGCAGTGAGCTGTACACGTGCTACATAGGCTAGTCGGTTCCACTCACCATTCATTCATGACGTCGCTTGTTGTGAACTTCTGCGAATTTGGTCGGACATTTCAAGCTCACCGCCTTGTTTGGAGATGGTCCGGGAACCACGGGTGGGTGACTGCCATCACCCCGTGCTAAACCCCGGGCGCGACAATTGGTAGGATCAAAATGGTTTCAACGAGAACTCCGGGTTGTCGGCGTACGTCAGACATCCTTGGAACCAGAACCATTGGCGAGTGACATCGGGGGTCATCCGGCCAAGCAATAACGAGCGGGTACAGTCAAGCACGACTTCTCTCAGTCGATGTCCTCCAGCACAAGGGAGCCATGGAATCAAAAGTCGTGGAACGGAATATTTCCGCTACGACCACAGCGTGCATTTACTCAACAAACAAAATTGAGTGGCCCACCTGTCTTCGACGTTTTTGACAACATACGAAGCGCGCTGAGACGGCTCCGTCACGATTTACCTATAATTGTTGACTCGTGATGCGGAGCGCTGATCCGGGGAAGAAGAAGCCCGCACCTCTTGACCCTTGCTTGGAACTGCGTACAGCCATGCATTAGAAGCGTGTCGCAAATGGAAAGTATTGGTGGCAGTTGGAACATACGTGTACATCGAGTCTCCAACCCTCCATTCAGTGCACAGGAGCGCTGTTCGACCTATCTCCGAAACATGACCGCATCGAAATTAATCTGACCATGCTTCCCGATGTGCTCGGCCGTACCGGTCCACGTGGGGGACCAGTAGTCATAACTGTTGGGCGGGGGCTTAAGTGGGCTTAAATTGACATGTAGCTGAACAGCTGCAGGCAGTTACACGCAGTCATAGCCCCCGAGTAAGCCGGACTGAAGGCATTGAACTGGAAACTGGGAACAAATTTGTATTACAAAACGTTAACTTGCATCTTGGCGGCGATGAGTGCAGGACGGACCTACCAGGTCACGTCGGCGTGCTCAGGTAGAAGGGACGGCGGGACCGCGCCTGCTTTGATTGGTTAAGTGGAAGTAGTTGATGACGAGCTTGAGGCTCCCTGCATCCTGTCAGAAAGTAAAGGAAGCCGGGAGCGCATGCGCCGTAATGCCCTCTTTGGCATAGCGGGCTGTGAGGTTAAGCTCATGTTCACCTCCGGCGAGCGCGTAGTGTAGCAAATGTTCGGTCAGCTGCTGATGTTTGGAGGTGGTAAGGCGGGGTCGTGGCGGAGGTCTATTCGAAGAATTTTCTTCGTCATCGCCGAGGTGTTGGCACTTCGAACACGAGATACTACTCTCGACAAGTTTCAAATTGGCAGTTAAGGCGAGGAAATGAATGTGGGCTTGTCGAAGCTGTCAAGAGGATGAATGCACAGGGAGGTCAGCGGGCGATGAAAGCGCCGGCAAGAAGAAAGACACACGAACTTGTTGCGAGAAAGTAGATGTGAAGACATTAGTGCTCTCATCTCTCATAGTATGTATCGTAACATATGAGCCCAGAAGCATCCGTATGCTAGGGACGAAAGGGAGAGGGTCGTGGCTTGACGTGTTCGGCTATCTGCCAACTTGAAGCTGGGGTGGCCCAGAAGTGCACTGAACTTGAACCCAAGTCGGGCGTGTTGAGATCGCTGGGGAAACATGAAAGCTGCAGATGCACCTAGACTTCGCGCATGTCAAATGATACAAACTGAACCCGTCCACTAGAATACTGATACAAAGGAAAAGACGAATTCCCTCTTCAATCCAGCATCCCGCACCCTCCTACTCGTCCGACGCCTCGGAGACCAAGGTAATGAGGCATAGAGTGATTGCCTTATCTTGATATCCGGATATGTGACCCTCAAAGCGACAGGACAAAAGGAATTGCACGAACGATGTCGATGGATCCGAAGAGCTGCAACGCCCGACCATGGACATCGCGGTCGTCAGGGCGAGGCGCAGCGGGTACGAGAAGACTTTGAGTTTGGAATGGCCAAGACGATTGACGAAAAACGGACAACGAGGCATGTTGACGAACCGGGAACCACCACGCCAGAAGGCGCGACAACGCAGCAACATTCGAACGCCGACGATGGGCCGTCACCTGGACGCCACTCCCGGCAGACCAAGTTGCCAACCGATGTCCCTTCTGGCACCTCCATGCGCAAACACCGAGCAACCGAGTGCTCGACACGGCAAGCTTTCTATGTGCGTCCAGTGTGGCAATTTCCACACGGGGAACAGACCCTGAATCGAGACCGAGGCATGACTGATCATACCCGAAGAGACAGACAATTTCTTTCCTCGCTTCCTCGTCCATATGCGCGCACGGACCAGCCTCGGTCGCATTGACGACCGTAAGGCCGTGGTGCGCGCCACAGGGTTCACAGCTCCATGGGCATCGAGCCGCCGTGAGAGTCCTTGAGGGCATCGCCCGTCATCTGCCCGATCTTCATGAACGCATCGAGCAAGGCGGGTACGACGAACGGCTGCTTGCACTCCCGAGATGTGTCGTGCATCATCGTCTCGACTTCGGTGCGCCGCAGGCGTTCCGCCCGAAGCAGCGCCTCCTGGACCCTGCGACTCTGCTGCTCGCGGCTAAGCTCCTCGCGTAATGCTGTTATCAAGGTTGATGTGTCCATTACGTTGTGAGCGTCGGGCGGCGTGCGTATGCGCATATATACGGCGATCCCATGAGAAAAGCGAGGAGAGATATGTGTGTGAAGGGTTAAGCAAACGTTCGGGCAACAGGCGCGTGTAGATATGAGCCAGACGCACCAGATATTTCGTCTTCAAGAGCTTTGACGCGCTGCTCCAATGCGACTGAATTGGTGCCCTCCTTCGGAGGTACAGCTTGGCCTGATCGTCGCATCTCCGACTCCAAGTCACCCTCCTGAGCTTGGAGAGCTGAAATCTGGCGGCGGACGTCCCACAAATCTCGCGTGAGGGCGTGCGAGCCACGTGCACGGGTAGGGCCCGGCGGAGGAGCGGGTGTCGTGGAATGAGGGCGAGAGCTAATACTGACAGACTTGCCGGTGTGTCCATTGGACGACAGCGAGGGCGATGTCAAAGAAGACAGGGAACTCGTGGTGGCCGGCACCGAGGATCTGGTGCCAACGGTACTGAAAGACGATGAAGACGTCGGAGCGATCGATGAGGTGGTAGCGCTAGAACCCGAAATGAGGTTCGCTCCAGACGCATACGAAGCCGGAGCCGGTTTCGGAGGCAAGCCGTTCTGTGCAGAAAGGAGCGCCTGCACGCTGGCACTCTTTACGCCCGCTTTCTCTAGCAAGGCCTGTAAGTTATGAATCTGGGGCTGCGCAGACGGAGTGGCGGTGGGACGTGGCGGGAGGGAAGACAAGTCCGGTGGAGGAGCAGGTTCAAGCTTGATGTGGGTCTATGAGGCGGTGCAGTGCACGGTGAGTAAACAGCGCGGCAATGGCGCGGCCAAGACGCATGTCTTACCGGTGGGGGTGGGCTTCGCTGCATGAGGGACTGAAATGCGGATGACTGGCTGAGTTGGAGCAGGGTCTTCTGAGTCACATCGATCACGCTGTTAGATGACGCTTCGCTGCCGCTCGCAGGAGGAGGCGTGTGCGTCCTTGATTGGCGCATCTCAATATCTCTTGAATTGTATTCGCCGTAGTAGCTGGATGGACCACCATCGTGGCCAGAGGATTCAGCGCCACTGATCCGTTGAGACAACGGAGTGACGCCCTTGCGGGCCTGAGATATGCTGGTCGGGTACTTGGGGGCCTTTCCGAAAGGTTTGATGTCTTGAGTTTGGTGGTTTCCAAAGGTAGGTTTGTTGTAAGTTTTGGGCTTGTACGGTTTGTTGGAGAGGGATGTAGTATGCATCACGCCACTAGAGAAACATCGATGTCAGGTGACAAGATGGCGGGAACTGACCTTGTGAGGGGAGGTGCCGACGTACTCTTCGTTTAAAGATATGTACCGTCTGGGCAATATAATGAGGGATGGTTCGTGGAAGCCTTCGAGGGGACGAAGAGCTCACATAGAACGATCCATCAGCGAGGCCGCCTCAGCCTTGGCCTTCATGAAGGCATCCTGGATAATACGGTGGGTCTCCTGATAAGAACGGTCCAGTTCAGAAAAAGGTTATGACCGACGGGGAGGAGGGGGGCGTACAGAGTCCCTTTCGACATGCCAAACACAAAGCATAAAGCCGGACTTCTCAATGGGCTTTTGTTCGTGAGGCATAGGGAATCCGAAAACTTCGAGGTCATCGATGAGGCCCTTGGTATAGTCGGCCGCAAGATCCTCTCGCAAGAGCAAGCGAGCACGTTCGCCGATGTACTGGACACGGACGACAAGCTTCATGCGCAAGGCAATACGTCTGTATGAACGAAGAGTAAAGTGGGGATGCTGCCTGAGACGACGAAATAAAAGAGGAGAACGGTGAGCGCGGAGTAAGAGAGACAAAGGGAGGAACAGAAACCGAAAGTGGCTAAGCGCCCGCTCGGCTCGTGCAACATTGACCGCTATGGCACGTGACCGCCATAACCACGCGCGCGTCGCTCGTCCACTGCCAGACGCGTCTCCACCCATCCACCGCGCGCCTCGCTCCCTCGAGACATCCCGATGGCCGACCTCGCCTCTGGGCTCCGGCATGCCCTCTCCACATCTTTGGAATACGAGGCCGTGCGGTCTGAGTTGTCTGCCCTTCTTGCGTCTTATCCGCCACCCTTCATCTACGTCCACGATCCAGATAATGCTCGTCTAACCGCCGCCACTATCCGGTCCACACTCACCGATCTCGTGTCTGACTTGGCGGATACCCTAGACCTGAGGTTTGCTTCCCTAAACGCCGTTGCCTGCTTCTCTCCCAGGATTCTCTTCGATACTGCGCTGAACGCGCTTGCAGGCTGGACACCGGACTGGCACGATGGCGCGCAGAACTGGCAGGGACCCCCAGGGATGGAGGCTAGAAGATACAACGAGAACATCGACGCGTTCGTCCATGGGCTGCAGGCGATATCCGCCGGTGCCATCGCGGCTGCATCGTCGACGGAGGTGAGCGACAGAGGGAAGGGTAAGGCGAGGGCACAGGGTCGCCCGCCCGCGAACTGCAGGATGGTTTTGATTGTTGAGCGCTCGGAGCGTCTCAAGGACAACTTGCCTGACTTGGTCGTGCCTCTCACCAGACTGGCTGAACTGGTGAGCGACTCTCGTACACATGTCTGGGCCAACAAAGTTCCCATATAGGCTCTCCTTACTCACACGATTCAGTCTCAAGTCGACGTCACCACTATTTTCATATCCGAAGTCCAATGGCAAAGTCTCCGCCCTTCCCTTCTTGCGTCCCCGGAACCATACTACATTGACGTGCCGCAGCTCGCGAAACAAGGTGAGCTCTTCGTGTATCCGCGCGTAGCTGGGTTCTTACTCCCGCGCTAGCCACCATCGACCTTCTGTCGTCCTCCTTCCCACCACCTATCGTGGATCTGTCAACCTCTCGCGTCGCCGATGCGAGAGCGTACCACCCCTCGCTCAAGCCGCTATATGCATACTTTGTCACGTCGCTCTACAGTATCTGTGGCCCCTTCACGCACGACCCGCTCGAGCTCTCCTACATTGCGGCCGCGCGCTGGCCAGGGTTCGTCCAACCTGTTCTCGATGCACATCGCAACCAACTGCAAGAGATGGCGGACGCCCCCGACGACGATCCCGATGCCGAAGGAGAGGTCGACCTTGACGAAATCCCCGCTCTCAGCGACGAAACCCGCCTCCGTCTCCTGCGCCTCTTCACCCCATCTCTGACTGCCGCTCTTGAGTCTCTGTACCCCAGGCTCACCAACGCGGCGCGCTGGGCTCGCATCCATGCGCCCCCACCCGACCTCCTGACCATCCACCCGGGGCATGCACCCGAGGCGCTCCTCGCACAAGCGGCCACGAACGCAAGCGATCTGAACGCGACCGCCACCGGGGGTGCTACGGAGGCGAGCGTCGAAGCGCTCCCGCGCATGGCCAAGTTCGTCCTCGTCGCTGCCTTCCTGGCGAGCACCAATCCCGCGCGGAGCGACTTGCGTATGTTCGGCCGCGGGCCGGACGAGCGCGCGAAGCGCCGCCGGCGCAAGGTCGGAACGCCGCGGAAGCCCAAGCCAGGGATGACGGGGACGGCAGTGAAGATACCGCAGCGGCTTCTGGGGCCCACGGCGTTCCCGCTGGACAGGCTGGTTGCGATCCTGGGCGTGCTCCTGGAGGAGAACGACGCGGAGACGAGGCCGGTTGCGCCCCAGTACACGCTGCCAGGGGAGTACACAGAGATGGAGATCGCGAGGGTTGCAGTTTATGCAAATGTGCGTTCCAGAGGTTTCGTTGAATGTGGGGCATGACTCGTTGTGATTGATGTCGGTTTCTTTACAGATTGTGGAGCTGTCCAGCATGAGGCTGCTCGTGCGCACGTCTCCAACAGAGAGCCTGGATAGGACGCCGACGCTGAAATGTGGGATCGGTTACGACCTCGCCGTTAAGCTCGCACGGAGTCTGGGGATCTTGCTGAACGACCTCATTTATGAGACAGTGTAACTGTGTTTGCTGATACTACCATCCTAGTCTTTTGCATGGCTCAGTTGGAGACAAATCCTATCGCCCTTCAGCCTTCAACCTTTCCGAGTCCTCAAATATCACTGTATACAGTTGCTTCTTGTTCAATGCGCACTAGCCGTCTTTCCGGGGTCAGCCTCGTGGACATGCTCCTTCAACTCTTCCTTCGCCTCCGCCATCTCGCTCTCTGTCGGGAAAGACGAAAACCAGTCCTTGATCTTGTCAATCGGCGCCTCGAGGAGGCCAATAACGGTCTCCGCTGGAGGTTTATTCGGGATGGACGGGTGTCCTCTATATCAAAGTGTCAACCGACTTGCACGCGCGTATAGGGAAGAACCGAAGGCTGGCCTCGTTGGAGCAAGCTTCTTGGTCCTCTTGAAGCTTAACGCTGCCTCTTCGCTCGCCAGCTTGCCAATGGTTTGCTCCAGTGGGGGAAGGTCATTAATCTCTTCACTGTCGTTGTGCCGTTTCAGCTCAGACATCATAATTGTGACCAGGCTGTGGTGCTGGTCGCTCCCGGGAGGGATGGACTCGAGGCTATACAGGTACTGCTTCACTTGCTATAACCAGGTGCAATAGCTGACTGAGCCGCATAAGGAGGATTGCGATGTTGAGCATACGCACCAAGTGGTCCTCGCGATCGTGGTCTGCGAGCTGCTTGCCCTTGTTACCGAGATACTGCTCCATTAGGGGATAGACGACGATCTCCTCCCCGATAGCATGACGGGCGACCTCCCATGTAAGCTGGCGTACCCATCTGGCTTGCGCATCGACGTCTCCACGGTGTCGAGCGCGCTCGTACTGATCGTGGTACTCGTACATCTACCGAGCCGCTGTTTAGCAAGGTCGGCTGCGTGGCCGAAGTTTGATGCGCTCTCACCTCGTCATGGTCATCTTTGATGGCTTCGGCCAGGGTTTTCATAGTTTTGCTGTATGCAAGTGAAGATCGGAGCGAGGCCCGTGAAAGCTTCAGTGCAGTTGTTCGGAGCGTGGGGAGAGCGAACATCTAGTCGAGTTGGAGGGCTCGTGGCTTTGGATTGAGATTATACGTTGTGTAGAGGCTGGGCAGCGACTCCAACCTGGTCTCCGACAGCAGTCGTCAGCGACGACTGCATGACGTCGATGGCGGAAGTTCTTGGACTACTTTACTTATCGTGGGCATTCAGCAAAGGTTAACGATCGAGATCGCATCGGGAAGGCGAACCTCTTAGAGGGTCAGCACAAGTTTCCTCAGTACCTACAATGTCTGAAAACTAGGAGTGTAGCTGATAACGGCGACAAGATGCTGTATTATGGATCTGCAAGTACGTTGGAGTTCGATCCACGAGCTTTGTTGAGGTCCAGCCAGGTTCTTTGAATCCGGTCCAGACGTGACACGAATCCTTCAATCACTTCGGGGGTTTTGTCATTTTGTGTCAGATAGCAGGTTGTTTAACAGATGAATTGACATTATAAATTTTAAACACTATCTACGCAGGAATAACGGTCGAGATGTTGTCTAGGATAGAAGACAAGTGAGAAGTTTATATTTTGTTCATTATGCTGAACCAACAGAAATGGTATTCAGCAGACAAAAATTTATCTAGGACGGCAGCCGAGACGATGTCCCGGCTGTTCACTCGATCAAAAGTCAAGATCATGTCACGAGTAAATTGGCTGCCAGCAGTTGATTTGTTGTCCTCGCTGTTTGGTGGCGGAACATTTGAAAGACTGTTCCATATGAAAGATGAGTCGACGGTTCAAATGTGGATTTACCTTCTCTCTGAGAGAAATTTTGAGTTGTTTGTTCGTCGACCCGATGATCGGTAATCGGGCGGAGACGATGACCCGCTCAGTAAGCCACTGACAGTCCGGACATAGCACATTGATTGGCCGCATATGCGGCCGCCCATCTCAAGTGGGCCACTGATGCTACGCGGGGTGCGTCCATCGTCGGACAACGGGATCAATGATCTTGATCAACTCCTCCCCGCCTAGACCATCACCGAGAAAGATAAACACTTACCCAAGAACAAGCAGGAGAAGAGGTGGAAGAGCGAGGTGGAGACTGGTGGAGAACGAGAAAGAGTGCCTGGAGAGCGGCGGTGCTGAGCGGCGATGCTCCTTGACACACTCTCGGTCCTGGTCGGTACCTCGCCATTCAAGGCTTCGTCAGTTTAGGACGAAACAGACGCGATAGGTATGTTTCACGATGGACGATACCAAGGTGAAGGTCGGAAGCCGGAAGTGAAGTGGGGATAACAGAGGAAAAAGACGGTGGCATATGGGGAAGGATAGACGGACGAGGCGAAGGCGAGGGAGGGAGAAAGTTTGAACGAAGAGGGAGTGGATAGTCGCGGGAGGGACGGAAGAGGGTAAAGAACATTGGCAGGCGAAAGACGTGGAAGCAGTGGAGAAGTGGATCATCGGGGTTCGTAGCGTCTGTCCTGGGGGTGTATCGTCAGTATATGTCAGCTTGCAGCCTCAGGCCTCCTACAGTAGAGATCGCCATACATTGATACATAAGAGCGGTAAGAAAACATGGTAGATGATACAGGCTCGCAGGATAACACAGAGAGGTACTCAGATTCATATTCAGACAAGGTCCGGGCCAGCCAGCGTTGCCCCTCTCACCTCGCGTCGGAACGCCAGTAAACGCAAACCACTCCAATCACGCTCTGTTTGAGTCAGAGCTCAGCTTGGATCGCTTCGACGATGACGGATCGGGGGAGTCCAGCGGCGGCTGCGTGCTAGACCTGGTGGTGGCTCCACCGTCCTCCCGCTGGGATAGAGTCCGCTTGAGAGATGCATGCGTGCGCCCGAAAATGGTCGGAGGTGGCATCAGCGCTGACTCCAAGTGGGATGCTCTGCCTGACGGCTGCAGGTGCATGGTCTTCCGCATCTCGATGTCGTGATTGTATTCGATGAGCGCCCCGGACATCTCATTCACGGGCAGGGGCCAGGTCACCCTGTCGTTGAGAGGCTCCTTAGGATACCGCACTTCTCCCTGCTTTCCGGCCCAATCGAAATCAATGAGGAAGGACGTTTTGGTGCCATCGGGGTTGACGTGCAGGATCACGTTCGGCGGGCGAAGATCGCCATGTACCAAGCCGTTCTTGTGAAGGAGAGCCAGACCTTCGTCGAGAGCTTTCAAGTCCTGCTGCGGGTCGAAGGTCTTATCCTTGTGGAGGAGGTACTCCTGGACAGTCCTGCCCAGCACTTGGTCCATGACGACCATTATGGCACCACCGACAACATCCTCAATACACCTTATCGAAGGTGCATATCCCTTTCGGGCGAGGAAGTCGTGGGCTTCTCTGCCGTACTTGTCCACAAACTTGACATAGACAGGCCGGACCGACGTGATCGTGGGAGAGACAACGTGAAGGGGCGGTTCGGCGCTGTCGCGGAGAGACGACGATGAGGAGGAGCTGTTGTGGAGGGACGACGAGGTGAAGTCGTAGAGGGGCGAGGTGGAGGGCGTAGAGGAGTCGTCGTCGTCGTCGTCGTGAGGCAGGGGAAGAGAGGGGGTGGGGGTGACGGTGATAATCTCGGCCTGGTAGATAGCCCGGCCCTGAGTAGTGAAGACCGAGTCGTTGAACTTCAGAGTAAAGTCATCATGCCGGAAGGGGATGCAAGGACCGCCAGCTTCGGCGACAACGCAGGGGGCAGGAAGGAGATGCTGAGCGCCGTCCCGAGCACCCATGTGATTCTCCTCGTAGAACTGCGCCACCGCTTGCATTGCGTTCTTGAGGACCTGGAAGCAACGTACACGCTTCATCTTCATCTCTTCGGTGGCTCCGCGCTTCAACGAGAGAGACATGATGAGCATTTCGGTGGAATAGACCCTATCGGTGAAAATCGCCCCGTCTACGTGTAGCAGATATCCTGTCGCGGCGATGATGATGCAGGGACAGCATGTCGAGAAGAAGATGGGGCGTTTCTACAGTGAACGTCAGGGAAGGATAGACTACGAAGATTAGCTTTCTACTTACCTGGGGATGGAGAAACAAGCGTCTGAACCCGTAAAGGGCCTGCGATGGACCCGATCCCCCGTTCCCTTCCCTATGCTTCGCCTCTCCAATGACCAAAGGGATCTCTTCGCCGTAAGGAGTGGTGCACGTAATCACGAAATCCAACTCTGCATCTGGTTTATCGGGCCGTCGAACGGGGTACTTCTTATGGAATCGGAGGTTCAATGGGAGGAGTCTCGGGAAGTGCTTCGCCAAGACGGCTAGGTAGTCGTCTTCGGTTTTGACAGAGTGCGCGGCCAAGTCCATGCAAAACTCCTCCACGATATCTTCTAACCCCTTGTCAACTACAACCTCGGACAGTTTCTGGTCGTTGTTCAACGTATGCCACATCTCCGCAAATGCCCGGACATAGATCGCGACGTTAGGTCCAAGATTGTCAGCGAGCGGGTGACGGCCGTCGTGCATGGGAGCTCTGAGTTGCGCATACTCGTGGACGTGTCGCTCCTTTCCCGCCGAGCTCGGGCTGGGATTAGATGCCGTGGTATGGACCGGGCCATCCCATCCAGAACCGCCGTTCAGCTGCTGGAGATATGCATCCCTGCCTGAGTAAACGCAAATAAATGATTCAGTTCAGTGGAAACGCATGCCCATCAGACTAGTGACTCGCCATTCTCGAGATGATTCATTCCGAAAATCTCCTTCGGGTGACCAACAACATACAGTTGGACTAAGCCGGGTTTCGACTTCAAGATGTACTGCAACCTGTTCCGCAAGTTCTTGTAATCACATACGGGTTCCGACCTAAGGTGCTGGCCCTTCTCACTATACCAGTTCGTGACCGCATTGGCGTTGCTACATAGAGATTCCGGAAACGCGGAATGCTGAAATCTCACTGTGAGCTTCTCAAACCACCGGACAGGCCGATAGACTCACCTCATTCAAAATCCAATGCAGGGTAATCGAGGCCCACTTCGACTCGCCCCCAAACCAGGCAATGACAGGGGTGATAACATCTTGAATTCAGGCCGTAGCGGGATTGAGGTTGACCGAGGAGAAATAAGGAGGGTAGTTAAGCATCACCCAGAAGGGGTGGGAGCGGACAGGCATTTGGAAAGGAGGACAGCGAAATGGGGGATACCAAGTGGATCCCACAATGGTCGACACCAAAGTAGGTTGGGCGTAAGGAAGTGGTGGAGGCTGGACAGACACGGAGGAGGGGGAGGGCGGGGAAGGGAAGGGTCGGAGCCTGGACGATAAGTAAGGGGGCGATGAATGGACGAACAACGTCGGGTGTTGTTTGTAGGAGCGTGAGAATCATGACGGGACCTGATCTATTCATCGGCTCCCCACTCTATCCAGCGTTATCCCCATCCACGACACCTCTTCATCTTCGTTTCATCTGTCTGTCTGTCTCTCCTCTCTCTCTGAGAACCCTTCCGCTCTCCCCGCCGACTTTCACTTCCACTTCCTTTCATCCCCGCACCCACCTTGGTCATCTTTGTGCTATTTTCTGCTCGCCGCTCCCATCCCCTCCTCCCCGCCGCTCCCATCCCCTCCTGCCAACGCTCCCATCCCCTCCTGCCAACGCTCCCATCCCCTCCTGCCAACGCTCCCATCCCCTCCTGCCAACGCTCCCATCCCCTCCTCCCCGCCGCTCCCATCCCCTCCTGCCAACGCTCGCCACCCACTCTCACGATCCATACTCTAGATCCGGCAACTGTCCCTTGCTGCGGTGTCGACCGCGGTGGGGCTGCAAATCGTTGGACAACTCGACTTTTCCTCGCTGAGCGTCATTACGGTGCCGACTGTGATGAGCTCATCGCCTATGATCGTTTGGAGGATGTGATCATTGTACAAAGTAAGGAGCACGCGTTTACATGTCATGTATGCTAACCTACTCGAGGCCCGCTCCCTGTACGTTGCCCGCTCGCCCGCTGTACGCCTCTGCAACTCTGACAACCCACTCATACCCTTGGTCCGACCCACACAGTACTCCGTGAACGTATTCAGTAGAACGCGTGGAGGTCCAAACGTCGTCGTAAAAGGCGGCCGGCAGTTTGGTAACCGGAGGACGACGACTAACCCGGACAGTGGGGAGAGCATCTCTGGAGAAGGCCAGTCTTCGATCTTGACGATGGCGAAGCATTGGTACTGACCCTCTGTTGCTGTAGCCGCTCTGTTCCTTGAAACGTTCTGCGTCAATAGTCTCCATGACGGCGTCGAAGTCACGCCTCCACGGAAGCAGAGAGACCCGGTAGCATTTTCGGTGGGTAACTTCCTCCTCCGCAGATTCGTCAGAGCTCATGCTGTCCTTGCCCAAGATCTTGACTATGTCGAGGAACTCTCTCCAGCGTGTCTTCTCGAATGGTTCCGAAGCAAGTTGCATCTTCGTCGTACAGATATCAGAGCGTCGATCCCATCGCTATGAAATTTATGTTATGCAGGGACGTTGTCGTAATCTAGGTCCAACGCACCTTAAATCTGCGTTCTCGCTGTCTCGCTACGGTGCGCGTTTCTTCGCCTCTGCCAAAACGTCGCGTTTCCGCCTCCTCCAGGGATTCCACACGATTCTTCCCCGTTGTAGGATCTTGGATGATCTTCTGCTGCGCGTCCAGCCAACCTTTTCGAATTCGTTTGAATTTCTGAAGGATAGCGTCCTCCCAATACAACACTGACGCGTTGGCTGCTCGCCTGCCCTTCTTTGTTGTCCATTGCTCTGTCCCTTGTCTATCCCATAGCATGTGCGCGAGGTGGCTGCAAACCGCACAGTTCCAGGCGTTGTTGTAAGGCTCCTTATCAGTGAAGCGCAAGTCGGCTGTGTCAGGACCATGTCCCACCCCGTCCAGGTAGTGGTCAACTTCTTCACTAGGAGCTGCGACGTGAACGCTGTAGAAATCCTCGTCTGCGGGTGCTTGGAAGACCTCTGAGAAGAGGCGACGGACTTGTGTCAGATGCACGTTCCGATCGTCTGACTTCTTAAAACGCTCCTTCTCCGCATTGACGGCTTTCTGGACTGACTGGACTTGGGCGTGATGACGTTGTGTCTGAGGCGAGAGGGGAGGCAGTCGATTGGACTCTGGCGATGACTGGGTGGGTGGGGAAGGGGAAATCTTCGTCGTCTGACGGTGCCAGTGACTGGCGTAGCGGTAATTGGCTGAAAGCTGATGGGCGTGTTTGAGGAGGATGCTGCTGATGGTTACGATCATCTATGCTGTGATGGCGTACAGATACGGCACTACGTTGAGGTACAGCACCGGAAGAGATGGAGGGAGAGGCCCTGAAAGTGGACAGAGATTCTACGCGAGATGCTGACTGAACAATGGCTGGACTGGTGCGAGTAGAGGAAGGGGGTGTGGTGTGGATAGGCTCATTGGAGGGTGCATCAGAGGAGGTGGGACCGGGTTGAGAAGTCCTGACGCTATCCTGTGTGCTGCTTCCGCTGCCCATCGTGGTGCTGTTGGATCGCTGTTGGTTTAGGCGATTCAGTTGAATGCAGCACTAAAAATACTTGATTCTTACCTGGATGCTGCTCATGAGCCTTGCTTCTAAGTTCCGTATTTCCTCCTCCCGCTCTGCCTTCGACTTCTCCCTTTCTTCTTTCAGCTCCTCCCGAACTGTCGTGAGAGCAGTGTTAAGCTCATCGCAACGATGTCCAATCCCTTCTATCACCAGGTTCTTCTCCACCAAGTCCTCTTTGAGACTAGCGATCTCGCGGAGACGATCGTAGATGGTGTCCCGGAACTCCCGCTCAGTCGCGGCGTGAGTGGCGGCGATTTCTTTTAGTTGACGCTCGTAAGAGGCAGCCCTCTGAATCCAGACCCTCTTGTCGTTCTCGTACTGCTGCAGCGCAGTTTCCCGATCTTCCAGGGCGGCGCGGACACGCCGGCTCTCCAACTTCGGGTGCTGGAGGCGCAGTAACGTATGGAGTTGGGAGAGCCGGGGGGAAAGAGGGTGGCGCGGTACCTCCACGACGCGAACCTTCGGGCTTCGCTCTACTGGCGATGACGGCTCCTCGGTGGATGTCTGGTGAGATGATCGGGAGGCAGGGATAACAGCACCAGACAGAGGGTCAGGCAGGACTGCATGATCACCACCGTTGGCTTGCGTGTCTTCGAAGGAGCCGGGCATAGCTGACTCCGCGGTGTACGCGATCAACATAGATGGGCAGGTATATGAAGAAGCCTCCCAGCTGCGTCGACACGCAACTAAGATAGAGATAGAGTAAGAAGATGAGCTACCGACGACCGACGTCGGAGAAGTACAGGTAACGCGTCCTTCCTGCTGAGTTTTATAGTGTCCGTCTCTGCGTGCCGTTCATTGTTGGCAGGGACCTAGATCTGGCTTCACGGAAATACATAAACTCCTGAACAAAGACACAAAAAGATTAATAATGTGGACCATGTTCTCATCCCACCGAGATCAAATAACAATTGTCTCCTACGAATGCCCCGTTGTCCTATGACAAATTGTCGGCCGAGGATAACACGGGAAGCTGTGAATTGAATGAGGGAGATGACGATTTTCGTGATGCTGCCGGTGCGCGCACGCACGCGCAGCGGACATAGCTTACCCTTCATTTTGTTCGACATCAAGCTGCTGCTAATTGTGATACATTTTGGGACGGAACTAGCGAACATTGACTACGTTACAAGATCCTACGTCTACCACGACGATGGGGCACGATTCGCGGAAAAGATGCGATTGTTACACCAGCATTCTGCGAAGTAAAATGTCTGTCGTCTCGCGAGACCTCTCGGTGAACTGCCGGGATCGCTTGTCCCAGTTCCTCAAAGACGTACGCCATTGAACACCCTGCTTCGGCCCCGCTGTCCCTTGACGATACCTGTCGCGCAGCTTCTGGTACCAGTTCTCAGCAACAGGAGTCCACGTGGGATAGTCGAGCGAAGAGCCTTTGAAGTACGCAGGCAGAGGCCACCACATAGGATACGTGTCATTATCCAACCTCTCGTGAGGAGCGTCAGGTTCCTCAAAATACATCCCAACGATGTTCGCCACCTCGGACTTGGTGAGTTCGTCGTCCATGTAAACGCAGTCGTCCTTCTCGTTGTGTAGGCGGAATCCAAACCCCAGCTGAAACGACAGGGGGTCTGGTCCGTCCAATACGATATCGGGGGCCACCTCCTCGATTGCCAGCCGCCAAAGGATACCGCCAGCCAAGAGCGCCGCGCGTGCGAGACTAGGATCCCGGAAGAGGTAACTACGACTGTATTCATACGCCTCGAAGTCTCCTGCCGTGAATACGTAGTTGAAGGGGCGGACGGTGAGACGGAGCGGAGGTCGAGGGTCTTGACACAGAGTACGGTGATTGGTCGCGGCTTCGGAATATATGAGCGTATGGAAGGATATCCCTGCAATCATGGGTGGTAAGCCAAAATTATAAATGTGTGGCCAAAAAATTTACCAGAAGCAACCATCCACCTCCCGATATCATCCCAGGTTTGTTGAGATTGGATAGCTGCCGAAGCGGTAGTGGGATCCGCTACCGCGATAAACCACGGAGTCGGGTGCTCACATCGCTGATGGATGCACCACCAGAGCTGACTGCCCTCCTTGTCGCGCATAACAGAGAGGCGTAGAGGATGGCCTTTGGCCTTTAAGACCCGCTTCAGTTGATCCTGTGAGTCGTCGTGAAAGAGCCACCAATCAGCGGGCGGCGAAGTCTTCCGATCAAGCATGAAAGCGACCCATGCAATGAACTTCGACGCTCTTCCGGGCTCGTCTCTGAGGATATGCGTGCCATGGTCAGGAACATAGAAGCCAACAGCCTTGCAGGCATCGTCGAGGGAAAGGCGTTTGAAAGGCTGTGCTGTGATGTCGGAAGAACCCCATCGGAGACCGTGGAAACTCATCACCATCTCCATGAAACCGATGACGTTGGGAACTTCTTGTTCTTGGCCCGCGGGGGGTGGATTGGGGGGCCAAACGTGTGTAGCAACGTCTGGTTGCTGCGTTGGCTCGGGTGGACTGTCCGATGGAGGGAAGATGTCATCAGGAGGTGACGGGGCAAGCTTATTATCCCCTGGGTGGAAGAATGGATGGGAAGGACGATTTTCCCATACCGCCTCCTCGTAGTCGCTCTGATCGTTGTCCAAAAGCATGTCATACTCCTCCTCCATCGAGAAAGGAGTACCAACGATGTCCAAAAAGATTGCAACATCCCACTCATTGGCGACAGGGTCGTAGCGTTTACACGCCGGGGAGTACATTTCCCACACCGAGACGTGGCTCTTGCGAGGAACCAGATTGCGCGTCCATCGCATCGTGTTATCGTCGAAGTCCCACTCGTAGATCTGGTCGTGCCCCTTGGCAGTGATCGCGTAGGAGAACGCCCGCCTCTCTCGTTGGTGCCGAGCATCCCTCTGACGGGGCGACTCTACAGTTTCAATAAACTTCTTTCGTGTGACAGCGCGTCGAGAGAAAAACGAGCCAGGAGTATCGGAAGACGTGAACTTAGGGAGAGAGGGAGTACGCTCGTTAGCGAGGACTGAATGACCCTTCCAATGGTACTCCCCTGTAGTATGATGGAGCAGGGCAACATCGTTGGACTCCATCGTCGCCGGTGGTGCTTGGTAGTCGGCGAAGTCCGAATAGTCGCCAGACTGGGAAATCCAGTCACCCCTAGCCGGAGGGAGATAGTCACCCACAACCACCGTAGGAGGGAGGGGGCGTTGCGTGCTGTGCGGAGGAGGACACCACTCCTTGAAAGCATCCAAGACGGGAAGCAAGGAGTTAGCCGGACCCCAGGCGATGTAGACCGGCACATTGGCTCTGATAAGGACTTTGACGTAGTAGATCCAGGAGGCTGTTTCCTGGTCCGGGCGAATGAACACTCCAGCGCGCGAGACATTGGGCCGGAAGTCCGCCACGACGGTAGACGCGAGCTTGTCAACTACAGGCCCAGACACTTGTTTCTGGAGCAGGAGCTTATACCAGTAGTGATCATCTTTGGTGTGGTAGGTGATAATGGCGATGTGGAATGAGATCATCGCGATGTGATACAAGAACTTTCTCCAGACGTAAAAGGCTCGGTTCAGAACGTCGGCCTTGTCCCTCGACCACTCCGTGTAGAATTCGCTGGAAGGGCCAGAGAACGACTGCTTGTCTAGACGAACAAGGACCGCGACAGCGGCCTGTAAGGTGTTCCGTAAATGGACGAGAGTGGCTTCAAGCTCGAATAGCTGCATCGCGTGGGCAACGCGGTACTCCGGAGGCTTTCCAGGAAGCTGACATTCTTCCAGGGGGGCGGTACCCTTGCGGTGAAACCGGAGGTTGCGGAAGAGCTGGCCTTCGAGGTGCGTCGCGGTCGGAATAAACGCTACCTCAAGATAATCCTTCTTGGCCCACATACAGCGGTGCCATGTGGACGGCGGGGCGTGCGATGAGGTCGGACTATCATCAACGGGTGGTACGCCCTGACGGGGGAACGAGGTGCGGGTCGGCGACACGTAGACTTGGCCGTCATGTAAGAAAACAGATAGCTTCATGCTGCTGCAAACGACTCAGCGGAGCTCCGGAGAGTAGGGGATGAGGTACGTACTTGAGCCGCATGGTTGGTTACAAGCAATTCCCTGTGACCAAATCAGCACTAGCAACATAGGACGTGAAATTCATACGCACCGGAGCGAAACGTTGCGGCGAACACTAGGTGAAGCAAACGAGGGCGGCGACGGGCGTGCGGCGAGGAAAAGGAAAGAATCCCACAATGGTCGACACCAGAGTAGGATTCAGGAGATGGGCGGAAGAGGGTAGACCAGACGAATGGAGGCGGGCGGAGATGGAGGCGGGCGGAGATGGAGGAGGGAGGGCGGACGGAGGAGGGCGGGCGAGTATGAGTATGATGAGGGAGCGCAGGCGGAGTGAGGTGAAGATAAGCTGAGCCGAGACGGAGTATAGAGATGGGAAGTCGAGGAAGTCGTCGAGGGGGTCGGGGGGGGTCGTCGGGGGGTCGGGGAAGTCGTCGTCGGGGGGGTCGGGGAAGTCGTCGAGGAAGTCGAGGAAGCCGGGGAAGCCGGGTACTGAAGTCAAGAAGCCGATGTTGAGCAGGGAGCGCCGATGTTGACCTTGACGTCGTCTCGTCCGCTCATTGGGTGGGCACCTGTACATGTGATCGCCGGAACCTCCTTCCACTTCAGGAGTCCGGCGCTCCGGCAGGTCGTCTCCGCTCTCGTCGGCCGCTCAGCGGCCATCGTCCCCCATCGTCTCCTTCTCCGCACCCACCGGCCTCTCACGTCTACGTCTCTTCGCCTCTACCCTCCGCCTCGCAATCCACCCTTCGCCGCCACTCGCCAACATCTACTCCCGAGATCGACTCCTCTCCGCCGACCTCTCCTTACTGCGGTGTCGACCGCGGTGAGGCCCAAGCCCCCCATCGCCGGACGACTCTTCCACCGTGGTGAGCTCATCGGACAGTCGTAGCTCGGAGCAATGCTAGGACCGCGTCATTGAACTAGGTGAGTGTACATTACATGCGCGATATTGGACACTATCCCCCTAACACGTCGAACACAAATTCCCGTAAGGCTGGCCGGACACAGTCTTTCCACCAAGAAACGAGCCATCTTGGCGACCCATACCACTGTAGCATAAGTCAGCCCCCGTTTTTGCTCCTTTCCGAAAGACTTACCATCAAAACGATCACCGCGAACACTAGAAGGACGCCCATCACTGTCTTCAACAAGGCGTCGAACAGTTGCCCAACCATCGATTTGATTGTCGTGGATACTGTTCTTTGTGGTCTGCCGTATGCCACGCCAGGCTCCGAGAACTTGCCGGACGGCTTCCGCTTGATGCCAATCCGGCGTACCCAGAAGGATATAGAGGGGCTCCCACCGCCATCGGATGATGTGGCGCAAACAATTGTCGACCACTCTTCATCACAGTAAGTCTGTCTCAATGTGTCACAACCGTGCAGTGGTCAAGGCAACTCAAATGGCTCATTTACAGTAACGCTTTGCACCATGTCGTCGGTGGCGTGTTGCAGTATGTCGACAGGTTTGCCCCCTTCAATCTTGAAGACGTAGACCCTCCCATGGTCGCTACCGGTGATCACACAACACCCGTTTTCGGCGAACATGATGGGTTTGGGTTTGGTCGTTAGCGACGACTGTTCAGTCAAGTACGTCCCTTCAATATTACAGGTAGGTAGCTGGTGCATGCTGAAGCCATCGATATGACAGATGAGCGCAAGCCCCTTCTTCTCGTCAACTGTTGCGTGGCCGCTAAGATGATGTGAGTGGGCGACCATACTCAGTGCTTCCTAATTGCTTACATGACGTCAGTCAGCCACGCTGGTCGATCTAGATGTTGCCCTGTACTACCATCGAGGGTGTGGCTGTAGACAAATCAGTTCAGCCTCAATTAAAATATGTGCAGTTCGCCACTCACAGACAACCATCGTGTAGGCTAAAAACGTGGATGTTACCGTTTTCTTGAAAAGATAGGGCTCTTGGGATGGCGGTGAAGCTGTCCAACCCGAAGAGGTGATGGAATTCGCCTTTCCCTGCCCACTCGAAAGCGACGATATGACAGTCGAAGGTTCCTACGACAAGCCGCCAGACACTCCCTCTCCGTCTCACAGCTATGGCTGTGATCTCAGCACCTCCGCGTACTCAGAGACGTAGATACGAGTGGAAGATTTGTGTCTCGTATGTGCGTAAGAATTGCGGGATTTATGACAGACTTGACAACCTACCTCTGCTGCTATAGACCACAAATGGAGGTAGCCAAACGAGGTGCCGATGACGAGGCTGTTATGGTCAAACCATGCTATCTGCGTCACCGCGCCATCCACAACGTTGAAGAACTGTGGAACCTCGAGGAGGCGGCCAGCAGGGCCTGCTGTACAGATCTCAGGCTGCTTGCTGCCTGTGGTCTCCTGTTAGATGCTTTGCCAGCCCGACAGATCGCAACACTGTACGCACCGCCGTACGCACACATGCGACCATCTGGAGACATGGTGATCGCAAGGATCTTCTGCCCGATATTGCTGATGCGACCGGTGCATCTGTAGTGAGAGCTATCGTCGTCGTCGCTGCGGATTTGACTGGAAAACCCAAGCATGAAGCCTTCCATCCACGATGAGTGAGGCAATGGGGAAATGGAGCACTTTGACTCAACAGGCCTAGGGTCGGTCGTGTTTTATTTCTAATGCGATGTCTAGATCTGGCTTTTTGCCGATGAATCATATTAGCGTTCTCATCCTCCCACTCTTTTTATTGTGAAGCCGGCACACACCATCTACGCATTCCCTATTGTTGTACTGTATTCAGTTTTCTCATCCACCCACGCCACACCCTCTTGGTCGGCGAGGAAAGTCAGCGTTGATCGGAATCCGACCTGACCTTAAAGTGCTCGCGTGCTTCACTGTCACCGCGACCGCGATGCCATCTGGACGGAAGTCAGGCTACTTTCAACCAACGGTCCCCGTGCCTCCACTGACTATCCTTTCCCTCGAGACTGAGTTAACTCACTTTCGCCATTGCCTTCCTCTCTTGCTCGAAACTGAGCTCCGTCCCTTCGGTCTCCGCAACCATGCTCATCATCCCTACCGTTATCCTATCCCTCGGCGAGAGGGTACCCCGGAGAAGGATTGCCTAGACTGGTCGCAGTATCCCCTCACCCCTGATGTGGCTGCAGCTATTCGTCGCTGCATGGACACTATGTCTGTGCCTCTTCCTGTGTCCGCACGCCCTCGCTCTCGTCAGCCCACGCCCCTCCTGGCCAGTCACGCCAATCCACGCCCGCCCCCACCCTGCGATCTACACGCTCTCGTCAGTCGACTCCCGCACGACAACCCACGCCAGGTCCATCGACTGATGACCCCGGCGTACTCTCCAGGCCGCTCCTGCGCCGGAAGAACGTTCGTTTTCCGACCGAGGACCCTGATGGCGACGACGACGAACATGCACAGGACCCGAATGAGCAGGATGCCGACACGTCGAAGGTGGCAACGCCTGATACGGATGGGCTGATCGCAAAGCCTGATGGAGAGGTCGGTCGTCACAAGCGTGGATACTCGTTGAACGTCGTATTGAGATGGTCCCAATCGCGGATTAAATCCGTCAGGGACATGGTTCACTCCTACGTCGAAGACTATCTCAATCATTCCTTGAGCGCGTCCAAGCAACCTTCGGGCGATGTCGAGAGCTTGACGAAGTTGGTGAGCGACGCGCATTGCCTAGTTTCTGAGGCGTCTTGCTCAGGCAAAAGTCAAATCTAGATTCTGGCAAAGAACCCTGGTGTCGTGGACGAGTACCGCGATGGCTGGCCCATTCGTGATATGATTTACCTTCGTCTCAAGTACACGTCAGGCCGCTTCAAATGCGGGCAAGTGGTAGCGCAGGGAAAGAACTTCCCTCAAGACCTCAAGCAAGCACTTGTATGTGATTTAATCGTGGTGTTGTCCTCCGCGTCCTGACATAACTACAGAAAGATATTCGTGTTGGGCAGCAGGACAAGGGGAAGCAGTGCGCCGGTCGGGTGGTGTCCTGATGTCGCCGGTCCGTGGGTGTATGTGTATGTCCTATGTAGTACAACATCCACAGAATCAGGATTTGAGCGGAAGGGAAACGTAGTCTGTTGTGCTGACTGACAATCACAATCGCGGAGCGTAGCGTAGCGTGCAATGTTGGTAGCTAGCATAGACTGAACCAAAACCGCCATTGAACGCCAATGAATCGGCCAAGGCCCTGTCTAGCGGTTGACCGTCGAGTGTGACTCGCTTGCGTGAGGACCACCCACGACAGCCAAGAGGCACTCACTCACCTAGTTCAATGACGCGGTCCTAGCATTGCTCCGAGCTACGACTGTCCGATGAGCTCACCACGGTGGAAGAGTCGTCCGGCGATGGGGGGCTTGGGCCTCACCGCGGTCGACACCGCAGTAAGGAGAGGTCGGCGGAGAGGAGTCGATCTCGGGAGTAGATGTTGGCGAGTGGCGGCGAAGGGTGGATTGCGAGGCGGAGGGTAGAGGCGAAGAGACGTAGACGTGAGAGGCCGGTGGGTGCGGAGAAGGAGACGATGGGGGACGATGGCCGCTGAGCGGCCGACGAGAGCGGAGACGACCTGCCGGAGCGCCGGACTCCTGAAGTGGAAGGAGGTTCCGGCGATCACATGTACAGGTGCCCACCCAATGAGCGGACGAGACGACGTCAAGGTCAACATCGGCGCTCCCTGCTCAACATCGGCTTCTTGACTTCAGTACCCGGCTTCCCCGGCTTCCTCGACTTCCTCGACGACTTCCCCGACCCCCCCCCCCGACGACCCCCCCGACCCCCTCGACGACTTCCTCGACTTCCCATCTCTATACTCCGTCTCGGCTCAGCTTATCTTCACCTCACTCCGCCTGCGCTCCCTCATCATACTCATACTCGCCCGCCCTCCTCCGTCCGCCCTCCCTCCTCCATCTCCGCCCGCCTCCATCTCCGCCCGCCTCCATTCGTCTGGTCTACCCTCTTCCGCCCATCTCCTGAATCCTACTCTGGTGTCGACCATTGTGGGATTCTTTCCTTTTCCTCGCCGCACGCCCGTCGCCGCCCTCGTTTGCTTCACCTAGTGTTCGCCGCAACGTTTCGCTCCGGTGCGTATGAATTTCACGTCCTATGTTGCTAGTGCTGATTTGGTCACAGGGAATTGCTTGTAACCAACCATGCGGCTCAAGTACGTACCTCATCCCCTACTCTCCGGAGCTCCGCTGAGTCGTTTGCAGCAGCATGAAGCTATCTGTTTTCTTACATGACGGCCAAGTCTACGTGTCGCCGACCCGCACCTCGTTCCCCTGTCAGGGCGTACCACCCGTTGATGATAGTCCGACCTCATCGCACGCCCCGCCGTCCACATGGCACCGCTGTATGTGGGCCAAGAAGGATTCTTTTCTTGTATGTATCAATTTTGACCCTGTAGAATGATAACGCTTAATGCATGTATTTCCACAGGCCACATTCTTGGTATTGTTCAGACCTCCCACTCCGCCTATCCCATTGCTCTAGACAGCGACTGCCGTCGATCGGCTGGTAGCTCGACATTCTCCAGACCGGACCTGGGCCGCCGTTGACTAGGTGGAAACCACGGTGAGTTCGCAGAGAAATGATGGTATCGTTCTCTTTGCCGAAATGTCGTTGTCGGCCTTAAATGTAAACTCCAACTCCAATTGTTCTTTCCCGCGGATCATTTCCCCTTTAAAAGGCCTCTGGTTTGGTGCCGCACCGATGTCCACACAGCGACGAAAGTTCTCCGCGATGGTCAGCTCTCGAACTCGGCCTTGTGCTTCTCGACAAGTGCGTTCATTCAACTTGTGCTCTGCTCGCATGCTCATAGAATCAGACACAGGAGCTGAGGCTGCTAGCGCGCCTCTACGCGGCCCGCGAAGTCTCGCCTCGTCAAGTTCGTCTCCCTACACGCGATGACGGCACGCAGAGATATCCAGTGCCAGAATATTACTTCCACCAGAACCATATTCAACCATACGTCCATGACTGCAATGTCGTCGTCGTAGAAGGTTCCCGTCACCACCGATTCCGAATCTTCTTCAAATCTCACTCTCGTCTGAACATCAATTTGGCTATGCCAGTCGACGCCCCTGGAAGCATTCCCTTTCGGGGCGACATCCTGGTTATGAGAAGGGCGGAGCAAGGCGACCAGGTCGTGAATATGAGGTCGGGCGATGCTCGGATTGCTGACCTGTTGGTACCACGGTGAGGAACGCTCTTTCAGAACGTGTGGATGTACTAACCATATTCTGAGTTAGGTTTGCTCAGGATGTTCTGAGCCGCCGATCAGAGAAACCTACAGTTCGGCCACCTACATTCTACACTCTCTACCTTCCTCATGTCCGTCGTAGTCCTCGTCGTCGTGCAGGCAGAGCATAGTGTACAATAGCTGGAACCTCCTTCGACTCAGTCTCAGTCTCTTGCTTCGCGCAACATCCTTTCGCTCTGCGGTAACTGCTCAATCTATATGATATTCTCGCCTCCCTATGTTCCACATTGGACGACCATTCGGAGTTCTTGGCCTTGGCCGTTGCTTCTTAACCATCCTCAACTCGCCGATATAATCCTCCCCTTCCATGGGCTGAATTCGTCGGTTTTGCCATCGGACCCAGATCGCCTACTCTCTAGTAACAAGATTTCCTCGCGCCATTTCCACATATCCGCGTACATAGATACATAGACTCGTACACATCTACAGCTGTCCAGCAGCACTCCCTCTTACGCGTGATTTCAGATCATCCACCCTCCACACAATGTACGCCCTCAAGTCGACGTCATTCTTCCTGCCCCTCGTCAGCAAACACAAGTGGGTGCAGAGCGGGCTCCGCGTCCCTTGTCCGTCCAAGCTCTCTTTGTCCAACTTCCGCAAGCCCACTCTTTCATGGAAGCCCTAGGTCGTCAGTCCTGGAAACCGCCTCGCTCAGCTCACAGGCCCCGCCACGCCGACAACGGCAACGACAGCGACCAGACCCACGCTGCACTCAAGATGGTCCGTTCTGTTGCCTCTCCCTGCTCTACCGTGTGCTAATCTATGACACCACGAACCCCATGAAGGAGCTCCGCATTGACAAGCTGGTCATTAGTGCGTCTTCGATGCCCATTCTTTCGGTCTCAGTGGCCTGACCATGCCGCTACCACCCTCTCTGCATCATTTTTCTGCCCTTGTAGACGTCTCTGTCGGTGAATCGGGCGATCGTCTGACGTGGTTATCGAAGGTGCTCTAGCCGCTCACCGGGCAGACCCCGGTCACGTCGAAGGCGCGGTACATTGTGCTCCAGTTCCGGATCCAGCCCAACGAGAATATTGTGGTGCGCGTCACGATCCAGGGCCCGAAGGCGGAGGAGATTTTCGAGCCCAAGCGCTCGCCTGGAGGATACGTGCCCAGAAGGAATGGCAGCGCGACGATGACCGGGGTATCTGTCGTCAGCACGTCGAGGTCGGCTTCGAGCTCCGCGATGAGGACAGCCGGGCGGGAGCTCGAGTGTAAAAGCGACTCGCTGGGGCCACCATGCGGTGCCAGATGAGCGAGATAACTGGGGAGGCAAGTGCGTTCTCTGCGTAGGCCAAACCGGCGATGCGCGATAGCGCGACGGGTGGATGGGGTGCGCTCAGGAGTCCGTCAGGTCGTATCCGCTCTCGTCGGCCGCTCAGCGGCCATCGTCTCCTTCTCCTCACCCACCGGCCTCTCACCAACAACCACTTCTCCCATGTCTCTTCGCACCTCTATTCCGCCTCGCTCGCCAGCATCTTCTCCCGAGATCCATTCTCCGCCGACCTCTCCTTACTGCGGTGTCGACCGCGGTGAGGCCCAAGCCCCCCATCGTTGGATAGATAGCGATAGCTTCCTTGTTGCTGGCCCTTCGTCGGACGACTCTTCCACCATGGTGAGCTCCTCAGCCCCCTTTTACGATCCCGTTCTTGTTACCATTTCCCCTCGCGTACAGTGTCGTCGGACATGTATTACGATCTGTCCTTTGGTTGTAATATATGCATCCCTAGTCGTCGCCGCTTTTCTAGGTCTGTCCAACCCGCCACAGCAGCGACCTCGTCCTCCCCCTCCCCGATCTCCTCCTTTGACGTTTCACACAATTCGCCCGAGACCACTGCCCGGTTAGATTAAAAACAAGTAATGTAGACAGATAGGTACTAATGACAACGGCTAAGGGGCAAAGGGGCATTGGCTTACACCCAAACTTTAGATGGGGACGACGCACACACTTCCCCAGCCAGATCCCACATGGCTTTGTGCGTAAAATGGACGACAAAATGGCGGTTACCGCCTACCCACATCCGAGCCTGGTGAAGAAGCTCCCGCCCTCTTAAATACACCATGTCACCGGGACGGAGGCGAACCTTCAGCTTGAGCTCCGGAAATTCAAGGTAAGCACCATCAAAATCTCCGAAGTAGAAGATGCACGCCCAGGCCCAGTGGGGATCAGAGTTATCGCGATGGGGGGGCGAGCATCTATTGAACACGATTTCTCTCCCTTCGTGAATGAGGCCCCGATCCAACGCTTCCAGTGCGATCTGACTCTTGAATCTCTTCAGTCGGAAGTTTTGCACCTTTTTGAGGAGACGATGTTGTTCGGGGTCGATGAGCTCGAGCGCCTTTGTGACAAATGCGCTAAGGCCTTGCAGCTCCGACATGCATGTGCACGCTGCTTCCCAAGTTTCCCCCGTACGGATAATGTCAGAGGCAGTGACGGGATCGTCATGCTGGGGAGGGGTTTAACGGGCAAATTAAACGACGTGAAGAGAAAAGCGCTAACCGGATGTCCGACAGGGTGCCACAAACTAGCGAATCTGGTCGTCCCCCACAAAGGGCTATCAGTCTTGTAAGCCGCTCTCTTGTCATTCGCGACCTTTTGGTTCAGCTTCGCCTTAGCTCCCCAATCCTCACAACTTTTAGCGACGTGTTCCTATCACAGGCGGAGGAGGTAAATTAGTATCAGAATTCTTTTTCGGTGCATCTGACACCCACAGTACCAAGGGGCCCGATAGCGTTGGGAAAGTGCCACACAACATCAAAATTGTCCTTCGAAACGGCACGACGAGGGATTATCCCATCGAATATGATCTCTCTTGTCTCCTCATTTGGGCAGCCTTTGTCTCGAGCGTGTTTGGTCTTGGGCCCCAAAGCATCCACGGCCGTGCGCAATTTAAACGTTTCCAGTTGTACTGATAGCCCCTTCCATCACGTATTATGTAGCCAAGGAAAAAAGGGAGACGCACCTGTACCGTGGACGCAGGCCGCCCTAACACTCTTCGTCGCTAGACGTCGTTTTCCTGAACACACTTCGTCTCGCTGGCGATTCGCTGACTTGCCCTTCCAGGATCTAAGTCTTCTACAGATTTAGTCCGGTGTCAGTTAGGTGAGACAGTTGGAACAGCGCGCCGCGTACTCTTTCGCCAACTCGCGGAGCTCATCCCCCAGCTGTTCTTCAAATTCATGTATCCGCTTGTCTTCATCGTCGTCGTGATTCTCACCCCCCCCATCTGGAATGATCTCGCAGTCGCCTTGAGTGCACTCATCGTCGCTGCCATCGGAAATGTCGCTGAAGTCAGAGAGTGACTCTACAGGGGTGTTGCGATCCAGGTACGCGGCCTGGGTTTCTCGGAGCCGACGGAAGGATGGGGCAGTAGTGTCCACTACGGAGAATTGAATTTTGGGCGAAAATTGCAAGGACAGAAGTGCCTTACTATCGAGAAGAAAGCGCCGTCCATGCAGGGAGGAGGAGTGAAAGGCGAGAACGGGGAGAGATGAAGAACAGAGGCTAAAGGCGAGACGAGATGGTTATAGGGGTCAGCGGGGCATGTCGGGACCTTCCCATGTGATTCAACATGAGCTCAGATTCAGCGACGGCATCCTCAACAAATCACTTAGTTAGCAACTGCCACAGCCATGGGAGAGACCCCCACGCACGCCCGCTTCCGCTGTGTCGATAGCAACCTCTGCTGGGCTGGTGCAGCCTCGGAGGAGATATCGGCACGTCTAGGAACCTCTCGCTCGTGGTTAGTAGCTGCCACAGCCACGGGAGAGAGATGTCATCCCACGCCCGCTTCCGTCACAGGAATGCACGCTCACCTGCTCCGCTTAAACGTCTAGATCTGGGGAAATGGACGCTAAGATCCATCCAAGACAAACGGCGACTTGCGAGCTGTGGAACCGTACATTGGGTCCGTACATTGGGTCCAGGTATCACCACGGTCGACACCGCAGCAAGACATAGACGAGAAACCTGACTCGGAATCCGACTAGTATGGTCAACACCATAAAGTGTCGATATTGGAGAAGGGCTTTCAAACGTAGTATATGGAGAGGAGGATTCATGGTGATGTGGGGGGGGAGGGGGGAGAAGATTGAGTCTGCGCCCGCGATGCGTGGGGAAGTAGACGGGGATGAGCGGCCCGAGACCCACTGGAGCCGACCGGTCATCGGAGCGGACCGCCCAGCCATGACATGTCAGACCCGGGCCCCGATCTCCTGCCATCTTTCCCTCTGACTTCTGTGTTGACCACAGTGTTGACCACAGTGGTTCTGGCTCTTCTACTCGTCCCCCAGTGCTATTGTGGTGTCGACCACGGTGGTACTTGCTTCTGGAGTTTCATCCTGCACCTGTTGGCGACGACTTCTGTGTCGACCACCCACCTATCCGGTCCCATCTTCTCCTGACCCTGCCGGACTGTGTTACCTGCGGTGTCGCCTGTGGTGGTCCCTGTACCCTCCCAGATTCTCGCTCATGCCCGCGCGCCCATCAGCTCTTGCGCGTCGCCGAGCTCGCTATGCCACACTAGCGACTCCACAGGATGCGACGCCAGAGAGACTAGCAGAAGAAATCGTAGGGTTGACAATCTCCAATGACGGGCTAGGAGTCTCGCAGCAATCAAATAGACTTTGGACGTCAAGACAGCAGTTTCAAGAGTCGCGACCCCTCCTCGAGCGCGTTGGAGCGGCTTCTCTCAACGAGTCTCTTGCTGCGACGCTCCAGTCGTTGACCGCAGTATCCTCAACTTCTTCCTTCTCTCCTGCTCGTATGCCGGCTCCTCCACCATCCCTTCCTCGTTTAGATGAGCAGCGACCAACACTCTCCACTACGGTTGAGGATTATTTAAAAGATGATATACCTCAACTCGTCACCACGTCTTCGTCAAGTCTTCCCATCCTCACGCAGCCTCCTTCCTCGGAATGGGAGTCTTTCCCTCCGTCTACCTCTGCTCAACAACAACCCACACGCACGCCGCAGTCCAGCATCATCTACGATATTCCCGACGAGAAGCAACTTCCTCGCAGGTTCCCCCGCCGTACAGCAGCACAGAAGGCTATCCAGGATGACCTTCAAATGGCTGCTGGTATAGGGTCCGATCTGGACGACTTGGAGAAGACCATAGCCCAGAAACCTACTGCCGAGTTATACGATCAGCTCCGTGGGCAGCTTGACGAGGCAAGGAAGTCTATTGGACTGCTCACGCGCCAGGATCCTCGTGTCCAAGAGAGCGGCGAATGTCTACGCGCTCGGTGTAACCGCATCCGTGAAACCCTCACGACATGGGCTGCAGTGATTGGTCTTCCAGACGCACCGCGCGTTGTCGACACAAGTAAGTCGCGATGTTCTCTACCACCTATCAACGTCTCACCAAGTTGCTAGGTCATCACTTCAAGCGTCTTATTGACGATTATGCGGAGCTTGCGCAAGTGTCTTTCTTGCTGGTTTTCATCTGTCAGGTTGTGATGGGTATCAGCCGGCGCGATGGCGACTTCCTTATAGGCATGGTCACGATTCTCTTGTCACTAGTTTGCGACAGTATAGACCCTGCCTCCGCTGCTATTCTGAGACACATGTTGAAGGTTTTGCCTTCTACCGTGGATACGGTCTCTTCCAGGTTCGGTATGGATGCCAAGGTTATCATTCGCGCAGTGTGTCCCCATTGTCACGCCAATTACAACCCTGCAGACAGTCCTATCCCCTATCCTTCTACGTGTACCAACCATCCAACCCCCGAGTCTCAATGTAATACGCCTCTGTTGGATGAGATCGGGAAGCCCTTGAAGACGTGTTCCACCTACCCTTTCGAGGAATATATTGGCTCCCTTTTCTCCGATCCAGTCATCGAAAGGTACCTCACCTGCAACAAGATCCAGGGCTCTGCTCCATCCGTCGTCCGGACACCACATGATGCCCAATTTTTGCGCTCCTTCCAAGGTCAAGATGGGAAGTTGTTTTGCGATAGCCCCGATGGCGAGGCCAGGCTCACATTTGCGCTCTTCGTGGACTTTTTTGCTACAGAGGGTATGAAAGAGCGCGGTCCTCACACATCATTGGGAATAGTGGCGTTAGCCTGCCTGGACCTCCCCATCGAAATCCGTTATAAACCAGAATACATGTATCTAGTTTGTCTTATCCCAGGGCCCAGCGAACCGACACTCACCCAGCTCAATCATTACATTGACCCCGTCGTTACCATTATGCTCGAATCGTGGCTCAAAGGCATACAGCTTTCTCAAACTGCACTACGAGGGGAACTTGGTCTCCTAGTTCGTTGTGCTATAGCCCTTGTAGTGTGCGACCTTCCTGCAGCGAGGAAAACAAGCCAACTTGTGGCTTCCACTTCGAAGATTTTCTGCTCTGTCTGTGACTGCTGGAACGTTCGTGACGAGGGAGGAAATCTCACCAGAGATTGGCGCAAGCTCCGTGGCCATCATGACTGCGATCAATGGAATATCCGGGATGTTGACGGCATGCGGTCTGCGGCTGAACAGTGGCGTGATGCGGAGAACTCATCAGTGCAGAAGGATATTGTCGCTGAGCATGGCGTCCGGTGGTCACCTCTATGGCGCTTGCCCTACTGGAACCCATGTCGCCAACTTGTCGTTGATAGCATGCATTGTCTACTCGAAGGCCTGGTGAAATTCCATTGCCTCCAAGCCCTCAGACTCACTGAGGCAGCAGCGAACACTACTCCCGCTCGCCCTCCCGCATTTTCTTGGCCATTCGCTGTACCTTCCCTGACAGATGAAGTCACCGACGAGCATCCACAGTGGTCAGAAAATGACATGAAGGATGTTCAGAAAATACACGCTGCCCTTGCCGCTGAAATGTGGGAAGAAGACGATGTAGCTGTAGACCCCGAAGTGCAATCTCCAGCGCAACTGGAACAATACTTGGGCAGGCGGGCTTACCGTCCGCTTGCCTTTGTTGCAGCAGATGTGGGGGTGCAGCCTACCCCTGGTGGTCGAGGAGGGAAAGTTCGCAAAGCAGACATAGCTCAAGCATTAGTCAAATGGGTAAGCATTCCTCAAGATCATCCACGGCGATACGAAACGTCACTAACCTTGTCTGTGGTAGCGTCTCAAGCAGCCAAAGAGGTCAAGCCAACCAGAACGTACATTCATTACTTCAGATGCTTTCAAGGCGTTCCATGGTGTAATCCGCGACACAATCACTCCGTCCTGGGTTAGCTCAGTCCCGCGCAATTTTGGCGCAGCAGCGGCTGGTACTCCAAAAGCAGATGAATGGCGTACAGTCTTCACCATCTACCTTCCGCTCTGCTTGATCTCACTCTTCGGCGGCACTCCGTCATCTAACAACGCTCATCTTTACCAAATCCTGGATCACACGATGCAGCTTGTTCAGGCAGTACTCCTCGCCTGCACCCATACGACCAATGCCGACCGAATGCGGCAGTATCGGGTGTACCTACAAGCTTACATCAGTCAACTGCCTGCCCTCTACCCCGGACTTGAGTGTGAATCTATCCATCATATGGCATTTCACATCTACGATTTCCTAGAATTATTTGGCCCTGTCTACTCATGGTGGTCTTTCCCCTTTGAACGGTTGATAGGCCAGCTACAACGGCTGCCCACAAACCATAAGTTTGGTCAGTACGGTGCATTGTGTCTACGAAGATAAGCATGCTGACTAGCTTCCAGGAGAGCTAGAAGGAACAATGCACAGAGCTTTCCTCCAAGCCGCTAACCTCAAACGTTGGCTTAGCAGAGCAGCAAATACCTCCAACGCCATTCAGCGGTGCAAGGCGCTCTTCGACAAAATCTATGGGTGAAGAAGCGACAATCGCCATCTCGCAGAATTGGCTCTCGCAGACGAAGACTGCGACAGGAAAGACGACGAGGAGGCAACACCGGTTAACCTCACGGCGCACATCTTTCCACCACACGTGGTTTTCCATGCGCGCTTTCATTCCAAAGGAGTGGTCTACGCCCGAGCAAGCACACATCTGGGGAATAGCTTAGTGCTTTTCTACCCTTGGGGCAATACCCAATCGCAACCTGTCCCGGGATCGATTCAGCACATATTCACAGTGGGCGGAAAGACTTCCTTTGCAGTTCACCGGTACCATAGACCGACCTCAGACAACCTCGATCCCGATCCCTTCGCACAGTGGCCAGAATTCCGCGCTCAGACCTGGTCAACGAGAGATGATCGCACCAGTACCGAGTCGTTGGAGGTGGTTCAGATAGCGTGGATACGTGGTCACTTTGCGCAATTGACTACCTCTAAAGACACTGTTGCTGTCCTAGACCTCAGCGAAATGTGAAGATTGGGTCGGAGCGTTATTATGCGTGTTAGAGTTGTAGCGGAATACGAGAGGAACGCGGTCGCTAGTTAGCATAAATCCACGATATGAAATGTTGTCCATGCTCACCGTGCCCAACAGTGTGCCAGAGGGTGAGCATAGAATTTATCCGACGATGGTCTCACCGCGGTCGACACCGCAGTAAGGAACGAAGGAGAGAGGCCGCGTGTGTCCGATGCGCTATAATACGGAGAGTGGGCGCCGAGCGCCAGCGGCGAGGAAAGGAGCGGAAGACGTACGAGTGTTATGGGCGAGCAAGAGAGAGACGAGGGGATGGTGCGAAGCGGTGAGCGGGCTGGTGAGCGGATTAGCGCCAAGGCCAGCGGCCCGACCAACGCCGCGGCCGTGGTCGAAGCCGACGACAATCCCACGCCACGAGGACGGACGCTACAAGCTACAGCGATCATCCCTGCTCCGTTCGGCATGATCTTCCTATCTCCTCCTCCTCCTCTCATCTGCCTGTTCTGCTCTGGTGTTGACCATTGCGGAACGTCGACAACGATAGCTCTCTCGCCTTTCGCCTCTGTCCCCTCTACTAGTCCTCCGCCTACACATCCACGCCTCTCACCTTGGTCGGCATGTCTCATTATCTGGACCCTCTCATCTTCGCTGATTTCGTTTTTTCAGGCTGGCCACGCGTGGTGCTGTCGTAGGAATGCTGCGCGACGTTTTGAAGCTTTTGAACCCACGTACGTGCCCGACGATACCCTTCCTCTTCTGTTCGTGACCCGACTGACTTGCTTGCAGCACGCTCCTCTCTCTCGACCAGTGGTCGATTCAAGCCATCTCCCTCTTTACGAAAGCTCCGTGACCTGCCTCGCATCGCCGACCAGACCAGCCTCATTCCACAAGCATATGCAAAAACGGTGCTGTGGAAGATAGTCAGCCGCAAAAACCAGCTCCAGAGCAGGACAAATGACGGGCCTCGCCTCGCGGTTGCGAAGGCTTTGCCACAGCTTCGCGTGGTCGGATGAAGGCCGTCGCTTAGGCGCCTTGGCACACCTCGCTACCTGCAGGGGCAGGCGGCTTGGATCTAGAACGCCCTCGAGATGACGCACCGGACTGCACTCTGGGAGGTTGAGAGGGTGGTCGACCACGATGGGCAAGTAGAGGAGAGGACGGGGGCGAGTATCGTCGACCTGTGCTGCTGCGAGCCCGTCTTCAGAAGGTTCATCGTCAGAGGGTTTGGGAGGTCTGTACTCGCGGCGTCGAGGCATAGGTTTTCGATTTGGTGATGCGGAACTTTCATGTTCGTCTTGTCTCAGATCGGCGTCTGCCTCCTGTTCATCCGCTTCGTGAGGAGGCTGGATGCAAGGGTCTCCATCTTTGTGCGATCCAACCAATGGGCCCTCCTCATCTTCCTCCTTATTGAGGTCTCCATACAGGTCTCTTTGTATCCTCCGCCTCTTCGAACTCTCCGAAAGCCTCGGCGTCTTCCGGGTGCTTCTCATCTGCAGGTGGCCAAGTCTTGTAGTATTCCGACTTCACTCGGACAATAATGTCGACGATGTCATCTTCGTCCAAAGGCTTGGAATAGCGTCCGGCTAGCTGGTCTTAGAATTGAAAAAGGCCGCTACTCGATTCCAACCGCAAGTCAGCTGCGCTGGACGAGGAAGAAGATGGCTGTGCCGAGGATGAACTCGAAGGAGTAGAGGCCGGTCTAGCGAAGGTCGCTGTACGTCGCCTTGACGTGGTCGAGGAGCGAGAAGTGCCCGGGAAAGTGAGCGGGCGTACTTGTACTCGCCCTTCTTGAGGCACGTCTCGATATGTCGCGCTGGAGCGGTCGGTACGGCAGGCATCCCTGGACCCGAGATGCACGATTCAGAGCGGCGTGGAGCATGACGGAGGCTAATGGATGGAGACAGCGGAGGGGGCCCTTTCTCCCAGAGCGAGCGCAGTTGTCGTCCGTGGTGTCGAGCGGGCGTCCGACGCGCAACACCACCGAGGGCAGTCGACTCGCCGGGAACGTCTTTCCTCCCCTTCTCACCTCTGTCACACCGTACTGGCTGATCCCTGCAGCCTCTTTTCACCCTCACCGCGTACGTACCAAGACCTCGAATGGCGCGACGTCGCCTCCACGCGCGGTGCAAAGCCCTCAACAGCGCTGGAGCGCGATGCAATGGGCTCGTCTTTTGCGGAGATTCTCTGCCTTTCCCTCGCGGCGGAGCACTGCCGTTCTTCTGCCCTCGCCACCTTCAAGCAGAACTGGCGCTGCGACAGTTCCAGTCAAGCAAGCAGGCGGGATGCACTGTGAGGGCTATCGGTCAGTTTTTGCTTCAACTTAGCCGTTACATCTACTGACCTGTCCAGATTTCATCCCCCGGAGCTTGGAGATTCGCACACAGGTGCTGATAAGAATGGCCATGCAATCCCCCCCGGCTGAGTCTGACGGGGCCGGGTATATCTACGCGCTTCAGCTCTACGGTACGTCGGATTTGGTCCCACTGACGTCGCACGACTGACCCTTTCCAGACCCTGCAAATCCGGACCTAGTACGCATAAAGGTCGGTCGGAGCGTAGACGTTCTTCGCCGCTTTGCCGAACATCGCCGGCGGTGCCCCTCATTCAAGCCTCGTTTACTGGGTACCTATCCTCCTGCAAGTCAGGGAGTCCACGCTGGCGGTGTTCTCTATGCACACGTCCTCGAAAAGCTGGTCCATATGGAACTGACGGACGTGGCCGCGCAGTCCAATCCTGCGCATAGGAACACTCCTCGCCACAAGTGTCCAGACTGTCGGTGTAGGTCTACGCGTTCTCTTGACACTGTTGACTGACACTGCTCTCCTCCAGGTGGCTCGACACACGTGGAAATTTTTACCTTCAAATGTGCTCGCGCTGCTGGCGATCCAGGCGACTGGTGCTGGCGGAACATCCTTTGGGTCGTGTTCGAAAGGCTGGGACGGTTCGTCGCCAAGCATGTGGCGTAGGCGCATTGTCTAGTATGTGGACGGTCGCGTCGCATATGAGGAAGATGATCGGAACGTGAGCGGTCCGCTCAGTGGACCGCTGAGCTCTACCCGACGACCAATGATCAGGCCGACGAAGAAACATCTCAAATTTCCTCCTGACGAAAGGAGAAGCCAGCATAATAAATGTTGTCCAAGTTTCCAGTCGAAATGATGTGTCTGATGTCCTCCCGTGGAACAGAGAGGACAGCGTTTCGCATGTTAATCGTAGTTTTGTCTCGAACAAAATCTCAACTTGAGACTCTGCCTGTATTTGAACAACTGTCCTTTCTGTTATGTAGAATAAGATCACATATGTTGAATGACATTTGTGCACGCTGAACGCTCAGGACAACATAGGAGGTGTTCATTGAACTTTTATTCCATGTAACATTAGAAAAACAATCCTACTTAACAGATCTTACTAAATTTGTCATGTTAACTCCACTTTTAACAGCGCTTTTAACTGGGGTAAAATGAGAGAACCCCCGAAGTGAATGCTTGACTTCAAGTTCTGGATCAGGCTGGCTTATAGTAGCTAAGTGGACGAGCTCGAAAATACACCACTCTTTGGTCGCTCTTGCATGTTTTGATGGAACATCATGGGATGTATCGTATATCGGGGGATTTACGTGTACCTCGCCCTTGTCCCTAAGGTCACCATCACGGTTCTAGTAGAAGTTCTAGCCCAAGTCTGACTGCGTCCGTTTGTGCAGGGCGAATAGCGCCCGGTGCAGCAAGCGAAGAGCACGCGTCGTCAGCTTCGCCTTCGAGTCGTGTCCCCCACCGCCGACCACGACGAGCCCACGCTGCAGAGCTCGTCGTTGTCATCGTCATGCCTCCCCCTCGCAGCTCGGCCCCCTCTGAGACCCCCACTCGGTACACACGCGCGTCGACGCGCTCGACGGCGGCCGGTTCGTCGTCCACAGGCATTGGCAAGCCGCGTTCCTTCTCAACTGCATCGCTGGCCAGCAACGTCAGTGGGGTCACCACCATCGTCCCCGACCGTCGGAGCATCAATGGCTCTCCCAAGGACCCAAGCTCGGCTGCTCGGTCGCCCAATGCGACCCCGGTCCCGCCCTCCCAGCTACCCCAGACCTTGGCGAGACGGTTGAGTTCGGCTACGAAGGCACCGCGTAGAGTCTCGATGCCCATCCCTCCCACGTCGTTCCTTGATCCTAGTCTATCCACCTCCACTATGTCCTCGTCGTTGAGCAAGTCCACCACGACGCCGTCACGTCTGAACAGCATACCCATGCCCCGCAAGGGTCCCGCCGCTCCTTCTGTCGCGGCCTCCCGTCGCAGCAGTGTGCGTTCGGCGGCCATCTCGCTGTACACGTCGGAGTCGGACACACGGGTCAACTCTAAGATGGTCCCTGCTACCCCGCGGACGCGTGCTATGTCTACGCCGTTTGCGCAGGCCAATGCGAAGGCCAATGCGAAGTCGCCCACCAAGTCCCCGGTGCGCTCCCCTGGCACTGCCGTTGTCAAACCTCTTCCGGTCCCACCAGAGCAACCGAAGGCGACCCTGGTCACGCCCAATAGTTCGCCTTCGAAGCCCCAGAGGACCCCGTCGAAGCCGTCCCCTAAAGTCACTCCTAACAAACCCGTCACCCCCGCGAAGGCAAGCACTCCAGGCCGGACTGTGAAGACCAGCCCCAGTCCGCACGTCCGGAAGGCCTCGGGCAGTATGGAATCGCCGTCCATTATGCTCACGTCGGAGGATGAGCCGTTTTGGGAGGCGGACGGGGACGACATGACGCTGGAGATGATCACAGACGTGAATGACGGAGAGGTGGATGAGGATGTGCGTTTTTTACGTCCTCGTTTACCCTCATTTCTCCTGATTGAAGTGCTCGTAATCTACTAGATGCAAGGCGCGTTGGACGGCGTCCACAACCTGCACATGCGCAAACTCCTTCACTACAAGCGGCTGTTGGAGCGCGCCCAGGCATCTTCGGCTGCCCAACTTCATGCTCTGCAAGCCGAGGTACGCATGTTGCGAGAGCGCGAGCGACAGCAAGACGTGGGTGGCACCATGCTTGATCCCGACGACGACAGCTACTGCGTTTGTGGTGGCAAGAAGAAGAAGGGGTATTGGAGTGGGTATCGGGGAAGTGAGGATGATGGTTATGGCGGTGAAGTCGACCTTGCGACGGTTCTGAGGGGAGATGGGGGTGGGGGATTCAATGAGATCGAGGTGCGAAGGGTTGTGCGGGGTCTGAGTAGGGACGATCGTATGCGACTGTGAGTTTCCCCTCGTTTCATGATTTTTATTTCCTGACGGCAGTGCAGCATTGCGATCATCCTGGACTCTTGCATGCCTGGAGACATCCGTCTGCAGATCCTGCTGCTGGAGAAGTATGCCAAGTCGACATTCGATATTATTGGCAACCTCGCGCCCGACCTTGCGCTCAAGGTGTTCAAGTTCCTCTCTGTCAAAGAACTGCTCGCCGTCGAACCTGTGTGCAAGAAGTGGCAGGAGGTTGTGCATCTGCCTGCACTTTGGCGGTACCACTGCCTGCGCATTACTGCCATGGACCCCATGCCGCTCAAGCCGCCAGCGAAGCCGGAAGGATGGTACGTCTGTATGCGTCCTTCTTCGTAAGCGTAATCATTAAAGCAACGTTCAGGGAGCCCTTGTACCGTTCGCTTCACCACCGCGAGTCTAATTTCCGCAATGGTCTCGCGCAGAGCGTCCGGTTCCTGAACGGTCACACCAACTACTGCACGACCTTGCTCTTGCGTGGCAAGCGTCTTATCAGTGGCTCCTACGATGAGACTATCCGGTTCTGGGACGTCGACACGGGCGAGATGAAGAAGTGCCTGCAGGTCAAGAAGCCCGTCAGCTGTGTCGACTTCCTAGCGGACGAAGGTCAGCGGGTTTTCTTTAGGCTTCGACGGCTCAGATTCTGACTAATATGTTCGTTTGCAGAGGTCTTCGTGGTCGGGTTCCACGATGTTGGGTACGTAAAATTGACTGCGCCTTGCGTACACGCTGCTCATCAAAGCGTTCCAGACGCGTCCATCTCTTCTCCTCGCTCACCTTCACCCCCCTGCAGCAGCTTGCCGGCCATCTCAATGGAATTCGTGCGGTCGCGCTTTCTTCGAAGAACCTCGTCTCCGCTGGGGCTGATAAAGCCTTGGTCTGTTGGGACTGGCGAGCGGGTACGAAGATCGTACGGTTTGGGCAGCAAACGACCGTCAATATCGGTGTGCAGATCATTGGTTCTGCGGGTGCGCGCGGAGAGGATGAAGGCGAGCGCGTCGTAAGCGTGACCATCGACGGAATAGTCCGTGTGTTCTCAATCAGTAAGTCCTGTCTTTGGATGAAGGGAGTACAGATCTCACGATGGACTGTAGAGCGGAGAGAGATGGTCTCACAATTCAAACTGAGCGAGCTGGGTGGCGGGGACCCTGTTCTCAGCGCGAAGTTGATGCAAGTCGGTCGTGCACCGGACAATATGCTTCAGTTCGTCATGTTCACACTCTTTAAGCCCATAGCAAGGTCCTAACCGGAATATTCAGATGGTTCGCTGCGAAGGGTACTCAAATGACGGTACGCGTTGAAAGCATTGTTTGTCGAACCCGAACACTACCTGACGAGCGCGGCAGTGCGCCACGAAATCCGTCATCCTCCACCTTCAATGGACTGAGGAAGAAGAAACTCCGAACACGGCTGGGTTGCTCATGTCGCCGGACTCGAGCCGGCCCCTTACACCAAGCGCGCTGAGCCCACCCGCTTTGCGTACCATCTCTTCGCTCTCGCGTTCCACATCCTCGCTCGCCACGCCGCAGCGCCGTGGTTCTCTCATCTCAGCCAGGAGTCCTCTAGGTGTAAGCACGAGTGCAAAGGGCCGCCTCTCGCTCAACATCTCCACCGGACCCATGACGCCCATATCAATGACCGGATCCCCTCGCACGGGTACCCCTGTACAGTCTCCGTTCTCCGTTCGGTTCGGGCGGGCAGCCGTCCTGACGGCCCCTCCAAAGCTCGTGGCGGTCGTCGACACGCCCGATGTCGCGGTCGGGGCAGTCGACCCACGCAAGCGTCGCGTCGTCACGGCGACGCGATTCAGCACCCGCGCAGGCGCAACGCGCACGTTGTACATGTCTCAGCACCGCGACAAGGAGGAGGCGGCCAAGGAGGATGCGGAGGACAGCGAGGGGAGCGACGGGCCGAAGTCGGACGGCCCGCGCACCCCATCGCCTGGCGTGGACTTCGACACGGACATCCTGCCTGTGACCGGGGCCTGGGGTGCGCTCGCTCATTCTGACAGTGCGTCGGCACTTGCGGTCAAGGGCCTTCGCGGGCATCTGCCAAAGAAGTTCGAGGGCCTGGCGATGCCGGAGAAGAACCCGATGTCGATGCAGCTGAGCCACGAGGAGGTCGTTGTTGGATGTGCGGACGGCACGATCTAGTATGTCGCTCGTTCTCCTACTTCGTCGAGAGCGTTCCCTAACCCCTGTTTGCAGTGTAATGAGCTTCGTTGGATATGATTATCAGAAGCAGAAGGAGCGGCAGCCGAGCGGCGAGTGGACGTCGATCATGGAAGAGGAGTTCCCGCCCGACGAAGACGACTTCTGACGAAAATATTCGTTCTTGGCCATGGACACACTATCCATGCGGTTGTATTTTTCCCCTGACCCCGGACGGTCTACTCCAAATTATCTATCTCGACGGCAATATGCCCTTGCTTTCGGCCCCAGGCTTGATCGCGCTTCGCTTTGCGGAATCGGTACCCATCCAAACATCGAAACAACCCACATCGTCCCCCCTATTATCGTATTTCAGTATCTTGGCGTCTCTCCCAATCGTATGCACCCTCGTTTTGATTCTTTTTTGTCGCGCTACCCTAGAGTCCCCTAGTCTTCTTCTGACGTTCTTCAGTCCATCCTAGATGTTACGAAACGGAAGCTACGTAGTCGGTACCAGTCGAGTGTTAGTCTCCTTCACGAATGCATGGTGTTGGTGATGTGTACGTTGATGGGTGACCATCTCTGGATCGTCCTCGGCGACTGCCGTTGAATACGCTCCAGATAACATCGGAGGGTTGCAGCAAGCATTTTGTCAGGAGTATTTTGTCGGAGCAAGCAGCAAATATCCAAGCAAACGACGGCATTAGCTTTGTGCTTCTACGCCACTCATGTGTAAGTGCCACAGTCCGTCGTGCCCCTTGACTGATCTAGAGTTCCATGGTGGTGAGTCACATTTATTTTCTGAGTCAGCTTTCAACTCATTGGGCAAATGACAGAAGCACCGTTCTCCGTGCACTTCTGTACACTGTTCGAAACGCCACAGGCCCAGCTCGAATACCAGCGTTGTACCAGCGATCTGAATGTGGATCATCTTGTCGGGGAGTACCTATGTGGTTGGTAAGCCTCAGAACCTTGTACCCGAACCTGGGCATGGGATATTAATGCCCCGTTAACACTGCGCCAGCTGAGTAAGGCTCCGACGGTGAATGTCTCGCGTTCAAGCCACGTTAACGCCGGCGGCGTCCCACATCCAGGATATGTTTGGCGTCCGCCCTGCACCCACGGCTGTTGCTGACTCAAATACAGGAGTGCTTGGTGGCTATAGGTCATCGTCAAGAGCCTTGTTCTCTGCCGCTGTCCTGAGCATACTAATCATCCGCCATGTCTTGGAATCGCATTCAGCTGAACGATGGTGAGTGATTCTTATGAGTATTGAAGCATCAGACTGCTCAAGGTGTCCCCAGGATCTAGCATACCCAGTGTCGCATATGGGACGGGCAGACTAGGCACCGTGGACAGCGTAGTTGGATGGGTCAAGCAAGCTATCTCAGCGGGATTCATCCACATCGGTAAGATCATTTTATCGCGACCCGTCTAGGAGGCGAGAGACTAGAAAGTTTATTGGTTCTCGGTAGACACTGCGCAAGGTTACAAGAACGAAGAGGAGACCGGCAAAGGCATTCGTGAGAGTGGACTAGCGCGGGAAGACATCTACATCACTACCAAGTTTTCGGGACGAGACGAGCTTAGCATCCCGGAAGCATTCGAGCAGAGCATAAAGAAAGTGAGTGCCGCACGCCCTAGGACTGCTTCTTGCCTGTTCGTAAGTACCGACATTCAGCCATGGTTCAGCTAGGCGTTGGTTACGTCGACTTGTACCTCATACATCACCCTCGACACGCTACACCTGACATTCCGAGCGCGTGGACGCAGATGGAGAAACTCAAAGAAGGCGGTTTGACCAAGTGAGTCTTTCTGGACGGACCGGTTTGCTGTGGAATTAACATGGTTTCTACTAGGAATATTGGCGTCAGCAACTTCAACGTGGATGAGCTGCAGGCTATCTTGGACGTCGCGAAGATCAAGCCGGCTGCAAACCAGGTGGGTTCCCGAATTCATGGGGCGACTCGGATGGAGGCTTATGCAGGCCGTGTTTTTGAAATTCGGTACAAGATCCAAGTCCAGCCATACAATTATGCCGCTCAGCTCCCAGTCATCGAGTTTGGAAACAAGCATGGAATAGTCACCGAGGGTTACAGCCCACTGGTTTCAATCAGAGCCTATCCTGGTGGCCCTGTCGACCAGCCGGTCAAAGAGGTTGCGGCGCGCTCGGGCTGTACGGCTGAGCAGGTGTTGATGGCGTGGGCCAAGTCCAAGGGCATCGTTGTGATCACGTCCAGCAGAGATAAGGAACGGGTCGACGCGTTCTTGGCTGCTGGAGATGTAGGTGAGTAGTATTCTCGGACTGTGGAATCCACGCGGTGTGGGATATTGACCACGGCCATCGTGACTGCAGTGCTCACCGCGGAAGACAACGCTGCCATTGACAACGCAGGGAAGAGGGGTGAACAATGGTGGCGAGCATGCGTCAAGGCTCAGAAGGTGTTGCCCTACATCGGGTCCGAGTACGATGACGATGGCGGCCCCTCTGCCTGACTCTTCTTCTTCTACATACGTTGTAAACGTGTACACTGCGCCTACGACTGAGGAAGATATTGAAGGTGCGAATTCGGCGCACGTTTGCATGAGCACCCGACCGCTGCCAGCTGCAGCGACCGTGGCAAGGTCGTCGCCACGCTCTGGCACTGAGTCAGGTGACCGCGTTCCGTGGGCGGCACCCGGCCCGGCATGCACGCGATAAGCGGCGCCGGCCTGAGAGCCCCTTAGCTTTGTGTTCCCCATGCAGCCTCGACATGGCGCGATGCGTCATTCTCACCACCAATTATATCGTTCCCGCGCGCGAGTCTCGCCATGCAGCTCATCCCCTCTAGCCCCCTCGCAACCGCCTTGCCTTAAGACGACCATCCACAATGCCTTGGGACCTCATCAAGCTCAACGACGGTCTGTCCTTTCCTCGCCCTCTGCAACGCTCGGACGAACTAACATACGTCCTGGTAACGGATGCACAGGGACTAGCATTCCCAGCATTGCGTATGGGACATGGACGCTCGGGAATGGTGACAACACGGTTGGATGGGTCGACCAGGCCATCTCGGTCGGCTTCAACCACATCGGTACGTCAGCCGAATGTCTGGCAAAGGACCACACTAAGCACAGGTGGTTTCTGTGTATCCAGATACTGCACAAGCGTACAGAAATGAGGAGGAGGCAGGGAAGGCAATCCGCGAGAGCGGTCTTGCTCGTCAGGACATCTACATCACGACCAAGTTTTCAGGCAGGGATGGACTCAGCATCGAGGCATCTATTCAAAACAGCTTGAAGAACGTACGTCTGTTCTCCCTTTAAGTGCAAAAATTTGACTCGGAATGCTAACGTGTTTTTTCAATCGTTTCCCTTCCCTCATAGTTGGGTGTGCAATATGTTGACCTTTACCTCATCCATCACCCCCGCCTCGCTACCCCGGACATTCCGACCGCATGGGCAAAGATGGAGGAGCTGCAAAAAGCTGGCTTCGCGAAGTGCGTTCTATTCAACTGTCTCACATTCCTGCCTAATCCTTCGCACCCGGATACAGGAGCATCGGCGTTAGCAACTTCGGTGTCGCCGACCTGCAAATCCTCGTCAACTCGGCCAAAATCAAGCCTGTCGCAAACCAGGTGCGCCCGCTCCCTTCATTTTTCTTCTTCTCCGATCAGTTGTTTACCATTCTTGTTGCTCCGCAGATCCTTTTCCACCCCTACGTCTTAGACCAACAGCTGCCCATTGTCGAGTTTGGGAACGCGCATGGCATCGTCAGCGAGGGGTACTCGTCGCTCATCCCGCTTACTCACCAGCCCGGTGGTCCCGTGGACAAGCCTGTGAACGCGATCTCGTCACGCCTGAATGCGAAGCCCGAGCAGGTCTTGCTCGCATGGGCAAAGACCAAGGGCGTCGTCGTCGTCACATCGAGCACCAAGAAAGAGCGGCTGGAGGGCTACTTGGCTGCGGGGGACCTTAGTAAGCCATTCTGCTACCAGCTCATGGGGGTGAGCGGATGCTGACATGGGTATATGCGCACTCAGACCTGACGGCGGAGGATGTTGCATCTATCGACGATGCTGGAAGGAAGGGCGCGAGGAGGCTGACAGCACGCACGGTCGTGCATCGCGTTGCGTTGGTTGCTCTAGCGGCTGCTGTCGGCTTTGGAGTTGTTGGATTTCTTGGGGCCGATGTCATCTGAGGGGTTAGTAATGTTGGCATACAACGTCGCAGAATTCGCTTGAAGTCCATACAATGTATGATGTACGGCTGTACGGTAGAATGTGGTTTGCCGTTTGGGAGGCTGACAGGGCGTTCCTATCGAGCGCTTAGAGGAAGCCCTCAGGTTGTCTTCTACTTCCACCTGCAGGGCCCGTGCTCACTTGTGCTTGGGTACCTCCCTCCGTCTTACGGTTCCCTGCCGTACACCACGTACAGAGCTAAATGGTGAGTGAACTATCATGCAGGGTCCACTCTACCAACAGGCGAACCACTCCTGACTTCGGTCGGAAGCTAGCAGCCTAGGGAAGACATCCCTCACCTGGGCCCTGCAGCTTTCCAGCGGTTCGCCTGGCATCTACTCCAATCTAATGGCTGCCTTGCTGGATATGTACGCCCCTCCGGTCCAAGCTCGGCGTCCCAGGGGCTATCTGAGTGGCTCTCCCTCAACGAAATTGCTGGAGAAGGCTTATAATTATGCGGCCCCCCGGGAACCGCCTCGGATCGCTCGATTCAGCTTCGAGCAAAACGATGTGGGACGTGAACTTCCTTCCAGCATAAGCGGTTCGTTTCCTTCTTACTATGGTCTGCCATACGTACCAGAGTCGCCGCCGGGATACGCTGAAGACGCGCACTCGGAGCTCTCTTCGAAGGGACCCACCACCCCGCCAACGGACCGATCACCTCTGCTCGCTCACGGTTCCCCTTCGCTGCCCCCTCGGAACAAGTCTTTGAACGACCCATTCGCCCGAACGTCTCCCACACTCCTTCTCGGCCCACGCTCATTCTCACCCACCCAGTCTCTACTCGATAACTCTCGCTCACTTCTGGAACTCTATGATGCGGCTGAGAACCCCCACGTCTCTATCCGCTATTCCAATTTGCTCCCGGGCTCGTCCTCTCTTCCACACGCTTCCTTCCAGCCTACTACAACACATGACTCTCTACCCCAGCCCACTATTATGCAACAAACTAAAAGATACACCCACAAGGACCCACCTGTTCAGAACGCGCGGCGCTCCCGGACTTCTTCTAACCGCAGAGTGACCGTTCATCAGCTGGCTTTGGACCTCCCCCAAGCATGTTCTCAAAGCAACTCACTGTCGGCCTTCATCACTGCCCTGGAGAACGCGTCTCCAGGATGGTGCCGGTCGCTCATGGATAGTGCCCTTCCTCAGTCCGAGTCTGGCTCTAGCTCTTCTGAAGCTGCGAATCTAGCGCCACCTTCTGACAGCTCCTATGGTTCTCTGGGGTCTCGACCTGACGATTCTGGTTCTGCGTCGACCGATAGCCTTCAGTGCAACCTTCTGGAAATCCTTGATGAGCTTGAAGAACTGGCTGCTGTCGTGCGCTGTTTGCCGATTCCAAGACCGCGAACGATGAATTTGGACGAGGTTGCGTCTGCGTTCTTGCCTCCCGCCATGTCCACTCCTACCTCAGAACGAAGGCATCACACAATGCCTGCCGCGGCGTCATGCTCCAGTTCTCTGGTCCAACTCCGTGGACGCGGATCAACCCCCACAGTCCTGTCTGAATTCTCTTTCCAAGAAGTCTCGCCCGAACGGAGTCTGTCTTCCGACACGGCCAGTTCACTTTGCTACAACCCAGACCCTAATCAACCCGCGATAGACAATCTTGTTTATCATCCCAAACTAGCACGAACGCTTGGCTTACAATCGCTCCCATCATGGGGTCCTCCCGAAGCGTCGCCTCGCACGCCTTCACCACAACAGCCCTACTCGCCCCCAACAAGCTCTTGGTCTGGCTCTCAACCTAACAGGTCTCCCCTGGAAGCAACTCCTCCGCTACCCCCGAAGACGCCTGAGAAAGGAAGACAGACTCCGTTCAAGACACCGAAGTCCCTGAGGTTTACGTCCCTCTTCCGGCGACGCCCCTCCACCCCGGCCGTAGTTGACAACTTGCCGGCGGCTCAAGACCCTAGATCTGGAGGTAGCCCCGTCCCTCGGGTTGGACGTGGGGCGGTCTCGGAGCTCGGCGTGCTCGCCCTGGGGTCGGCGAACGGGAGCCCAGCAAGCAAGACCTCGAGCCGCTTCAGCCCCATTTTGGGGGACTCGCCGAGGATGAACGCACCTCCGAATCCAACTACACGACAGCGCAAGTTGGACTCGTTCTTGTTTATGTGAGGCAGGTATCAAGAAGGGAGATTTTACGTCGTTTGTGTCGGATGCGGATGCCCATTGTATGTTTTGGAATAGGGTAGCCACCGTGCAATATATCTTGGTTCGATGTCCCTGGTGCATTGGGATTGAAAAGGTCGGTTTAGCGAATCCGGCTGTCTGAAGAGTGGTAGATGACTCTCTTCAATGTTATGCTCTGAGTATGCTCTGAGCCAACATTGCACCTGGGCCTATGATCGAATAAGCGCTGAGCGTCTAAATGAAAGTTTCGTTTCTGGCAGTCTAGACGTGAAAGTTGCTTGGTTCAGGCCACTACCGTTTTCCTTGTCACACTCGAGCAGGCTCTCATCCTTCGGGCCTCTTTGCTGGACTCGCTGAACTCGAATTTTGGTCGCGCTTGCACTCACTGGCGTTCTTTCTCGTTGTAAACATACATCATGGACTCCAACGACCTATTCTCTTTCCTGGACGAGGCTCCTCCCAAAGCCGACTCGCCTGAAGCAGATGGCGACGTAGCTATGCAAGAACCCGACAGTTCCAATGACGCCGCCCCATCCAAGAAGCGTAAAGCGTCGATACCTACGGAGCCGTCAAATGGCGAAGCCGTGCCAAGCAACGAACCTGGTCCCTCTCCCAAGAAACCGCGCCTCGCGTCTCCCAACCCTGTGGTAGTCGATGAAGTGGAGATCGAGGCGAAACGCGAGGTGGCAGCGAGCGCGGGTCTCACCGGCGCAGTGGAGGCGGGGTCGCGGTTGGAGCTTCGACACCAGGTGCGTACACGGTTGGTGCCTTGAACGTACTCCTCAGCTCATGGTGCGCTAGGTGCGACATCAAGTCGCGGTGCCGCCGGGTTACCCCTACATACCCATATCCCAACATGTGCCTCCCGAGAAACCAGCGCGCGAATACAAGTTCACTTTGGACCCGTTTCAGCAAGTGTCTGTGCATGCAATACAGCGGAATGAGAGCGTGCTCGTCTCGGCGCACACAAGTGCCGGGAAGACTGTCGTGGCGGAGTACGCGATCGCACAGTGCCTACAGCAGAAGCAGCGGGTGATCTACACGAGTCCGATCAAGGCCAGTACATACCGTCCTGTACGAGAGATTAATGAATCAACTTTTCTGCTACACACAGGCTCTGAGCAACCAAAAGTATCGAGAGATGCTTGCGGAGTTCGGGGACGTTGGTTTGATGACTGGCGACGTCACGATAAACCAGAACGCGACATGTCTAGTTATGACAACTGAAGTATGTCGGTTTTCTGGTGCATATATGCGCGATGTACTAACACGGTGTCCCTCAGATTCTGCGCTCTATGCTGTATCGTGGCTCTGAAATCATGCGTGAAGTAGCATGGGTCATTTTCGATGAGATCCACTACATGCGCGACAAGGAGCGAGGTGTTGTGTGGGAGGAGACTATCATCCTCCTTCCACATACCGTCCGCTACGTCTTCCTGTCAGCGACCATTCCCAACGCGATGCAGTTCGCAGAGTGGATATGCAAGTCGCACGAGCAGCCTTGCCACGTCGTATACACAGACTTCCGACCGACGCCACTACAACACTACCTGTTCCCTGCTGGGGGCGAGGGTATCTACCTTGTCGTGAACGAGAAGGGGGAGTTCCGAGAGGACAACTTCACCAAGGCGATGGGCATGTTGGCAGAGAGGGGCGAGGACCCCGCCGACCCTAAAGCAGGAAAAGGCAAGAAGGGCAAGATAAAAAAGGGTGGCGAGAAGAAGGGTACGTGCCCCATGTGTTCCGTCTTGCTTATCCCCTGACGTGTTGTAGGTTCCTCGGATATTCAGAAGATCATCAAAATGATAATGGTCAAGAACTACAACCCCGTCATTGTCTTTGCGTTCAGCAAGCGCGAGTGCGAGGGTCTGGCACTGACCATGTCCAAGATGGAGTTCAACTCGACGGACGAGCAGGACCTCATCACTAGTATTTTCAACAACGCCATGGAAAATCTCTCGCCCGATGACCGTCAACTCCCCCAGATCTCGAACCTTCTACCCCTCCTCAAGCGTGGCATCGGTATTCACCATGGCGGCCTGCTCCCTATCCTCAAAGAAGTCATCGAGATTCTGTTCCAAGAAGGGCTGATCAAAGTCCTGTTCGCGACCGAGACCTTCTCCATTGGCTTGAACATGCCCGCAAAAACCGTCGTGTTTGTAGCCGCACGCAAGTTCGACGGGCACGATTTCCGGAATCTCTCTTCTGGCGAATACATCCAGATGTCGGGTCGTGCCGGGCGTCGTGGTCTCGACGACCGTGGAGTCGTCATCATGATGTGCGACGAGAAGCTGGAGCCTACTGCAGCGAAGGGGATGGTCAAGGGAGAGGCGGATAGATTGGACTCGGCGTTCCATCTTGGATACAACATGGTGCTCAACCTGATGAAGGTCGAGGGCATTAGCCCCGAGTTCATGCTCGAGCGGTGCTTCTATCAGTTCCAGAACAACGCCGAGGTGCCCGTCATCGAAGCTGGTACGTCTGTCAGATATGTTTGCTGTGAAGACTGGGGTCTGACATATGCGTATTCGGGTGTGGATAGAACTTGAGAAGGAGGAACAGAAGAAAGCGGAGATTACAGTGCCCGACGAGGCGCTTGTCTCGAGCTACCACGACCTCCGTCAGCAACTCGACGAGATGAACACTGACTTCCGGGCTGTCACTACGCATCCCGATTATATCCTTCCCTTCCTCCAAACCGGCCGGCTCATTAGAGTGAAGCACCAGCAGCTTGATTTCGGCTGGGGCATCATCGTCAACTATCAAAAGCGGTTGCCGCCCAAGGTATATTCTGATTGCCAGATAATGTGACCGCAGTGTTGTTGAAAAGGGTATCACAGGGACGCCCAGGACCGAAACTGGAAGACATCCCGGCACACGAGCAGTATGTAGTCGACGTCCTACTTTACTGCACGAGGGGATCGACTCTGTCCAAGGACCGTAATATTACGACTCCAACCCCTGGCGGTGTTCAGCCATGCCATACCGGCAAGGGCGGGGAACCCCTCGTTGTACCGGTCATGCTGTCCACTTTCGACGCGATCAGTCGCCTTCGTCTCGTCATGCCGAAGGACCTTCGGTCGCTCGAACAGCGCAATAACCTGTGGAAGAGCGTGCTCGAGGTGCAAAGTCGCTTCCCTGAAGGGAGGATTCCACTCCTAGACCCCATCAAGGACATGAAGATCACGGACAGCAAGTTTGCAGAGCTCGTGCTGGTCGGTGTACTCTGTTACCGTGCCCATGACGTCTTCCGCTGATGTGATGTCCACGCTTAGAAAATCGTCAAGCTGGAGGAGACGATGCAGTCGAGCCCAATCTACGCGGACCCTCGGCTGCCGGAGCTCTACACGCTGTACAAGCGGAAACAAGAGCACCAAACGCGGATCCGCGAGCTCAGGAAGCGTGTGCAGGCAACGCACGATGTGCTCCAGATGGAAGAGCTCAAGTGTCGCAAGCGTGTCCTGCGCCGGCTCGGCTTCACGACTGCCGCGGACATCGTGGACATGAAGGGCCGCGTCGCGTGCGAGATCAGCACGGGGGACGAGCTGCTCCTCACGGAACTCATCTTCAACGGCGTCTTCAACACACTGTCCCCCGAGCAGTGCGCGGGCCTCCTGAGCTGCTTTGTCTTTGCTGAGAAGGTGTGTCCCTGCTCTCAGTCCCGATAGCGGTTCCAGTTCCTCGATAAGCTTGTTGGCTGACCACCCTTCCTTGCGGTTTCATTTTGCGTTCCATGTGGCAGAGCGAGCAGGTGACGAAGCTGAAGGAAGAGCTCGCGGCGCCGCTCCGCGTGATGCAGGAGATCGCGCGGCGGATCGCGAAGGTGTCGAAGGAGGCGAAGCTGCCCATCAACGAGGACGACTACGTCAAGTCGTTCAAGGTGGAACTCATGGACGCCGTCGTGCAGTGGTGCCGCGGCGCGTCGTTCGCGGACATCTGCAAGGTAACGCTCCCGCCTGCCGTCGTCGACCCTTCCCCGCTAACCTCGTCTTTTCTTCTTTTTTTTTTTTTTTTTTTTTTCATTCGACGCCTCTCGCAGCTGACCGACCAGTTCGAGGGCAGCCTCATCCGGGTGTTCCGGCGCCTGCAGGAGCTCATCCGGCAGATGGCGCAGGCGGCCAAGGTCATCGGCAACAGCGAGCTGCAGGAGAAGTTCGAGAAGGCATCCGAGATGCTCGAGCGGCCGAACTCTGTCATCTTTTGTTCATCGCTATACCTGTAGACTACTGTGTGTCGTCCGTCAGACCATTCTATCTATCTTTTGGCTGGGTGCCAAGTACTAGCGGCTGGGTGAAGCAGCGACCGGCCTCGGCGTGCCTTCCAGCGTGTACGGGAGCTGGCATCTCTCGAAGCCTTGTGGTACTACTGTTCGAGCGCCCACCTGACCTCGATATGTCGTCGAGATACAGTACTTACGGGCCCTCGACTGCGAAGATCAGTTGCTGACCGGCCCGTGACGCGTACAGTGCTAATGCCTGATTTCTCGATTTCTCATCTGAAGCTGCTTGGCGGCCTGCTCTTGTGCCAGAAATGCCTCATGCAAGCTTCCGCCACTCTTCTTGTGATCAGCCCGGGGACCCCGACATGCTGATGCGCCCCATGTGCATCTCCCCCCGCCGTTCTCACGATGTGCAGAACAACATTCATGTAGCCATGCGGGTTGAGTGTGTGTGTCAAGTTGGTTGATTGAACGTTATGTTACAAATGAAAGCGAGCAAAAAGGTAGAAAAATGCGAGTGCAGTATTGAGCCCAAATGCCATCCAGAGAATGTGAGAGAGCCGGAGAGGAGGCCCGCGATCCGTGCATGAATGATGTTCGTCCCGAGCGATGCATGATGATAAAGAAATGGCTTATGCCGCTATTGCTGCTGCTTAGCACGCGCCCTTGTCAACCCAGACGCCAGCTGTACAGACGACGGAATGATCAGCATCTCAGCATCGCAGGACGAGAAAGCGCGAGCAACACGTACCAGCACCTCCGGGGGTGTCAGCCTCCGTCCACCACGAGGCGGTCCAGAGATGGCCATCTGTAAGGTCGATTAGCTGTGTCCGTGTGGCCACTAAAAGGTACAACGAAAGACGTACTGTAGGTGACGGACTGGCCACCGACGTAGACGCTCTGGGAGTTCCACGCCGCGACACCGGCGCAAGCACCCGAGCCGCCTGTGGGCGTAGTGGTGGCCGAGGTAGAAGTGGTCGTGACCGGGCTGCTGGTGGTGGATGTGGGGGTGCTCGAGGTCGAGGTCGAGGTCGAGCCGGCGCTGGTGGTGGTGGTGGACCCGCCGCCAGTGCTGCCCTGGCCCATGTTGTTCTTGATGTTGTCCCACTTGCTGTCGGGGTAGCTGATGTGGTTCTGCGTCTGGTCGAGGCCGCCGTAGACGTTCGCGGTGGTCTCGACGAGGGAGTCGTCGCCCGTCTTGTCGGTGGAGAGCTGTTGACGAGCATAAGCCATCGCACATTTTTGCAGGAGACAGACAACACAGTGCCACTTACATCCCAGAACATCGAGCCAGCGAGGCCCTGGGACTGCACGTACTGGGCCTTGAGCTTCGCGATGTCGGGGGTGTCGTAGGAGACGAGCTCCTGCGTCGAGGAGTCGTACGAATAGCTAGAGACATCCGTGGTGTTCTCGATGACAGTCGCGCCAGCCAGGGGAAGGAACTTGTACGAGTACACTCCCGCCTCAACCGTGCCGGGACCGATCTATCGAGAACCGCGGCCGTTAGCTCCGACACAGTGGATATCAACGGGGAACTGAGATGCTTACGCCGTTGTAAGGCTGGCCGAGACCAGCGGTCTGTTCGAACGCGCGGCCGTACAGGGGGATACCCATGTTGATCTTGGAGGCCGTAGCGCCGCGGGAGACATAGTCCTTGACAGCCTTGTCGGTGGAGACGTTCGTGCGGACGCCACCGTACAGGTTAGCCTGGTTGTCGGACCAGGTGAGCCAGGAGCCGGCGTAGTCGTAGGCCTGAAGGGTAGATCATCAGTCAGGTTGGAGCCGCAGCGGAGCCCAGCTCGGCCCGGAGACGAACCATCAAGTTCCAGAAGCTGAGCTTTGAGTCCATCTCCGAAAACTTGAGGTTTTCGTAGTTGGCCAAGCCGGCGGAGGTCGCGATCTGGGGAGGGAAGTCAGCAAGTCAGCATCTTTGGCATGGAGCGCCAATGCGCAGAAGGACGAACCGTGATCTGGTAGGGGACGGTGTCACCCTTGCGTGCGGCGAGGGCATCGAACGCGGTGCGAAGCTCGGTGATGAGGGAGGAGAAGCCCGAGCCGAGGGCATCTGTGGTGGGGTACTCGAAGTCGATATCGATGCCGTCGAAGCCGTAGTCCTCGACGAGCTGGACGGCGCTGGTGACGAACTGCTGGCGCTTTGTGTCGTCGGTGATGAAGTTGAAGTGGCCGGCCTGCGAGTACGTCCAGCCTCCGACGGAGAGGAGGGTCTTGAGGTTCCTATATGGGGATAGCTTCCGTTAGCTATCGCATTACGGCAGGCACACACGGGGCTGCGTGAGAAGGGGAGGATGAGCGGGGCCGTGGGCTGACCTGTGGGCGAGCTTGAGGAGGTAGAGCTGCGTGGCGGTCAGCGCGCTAAGATCGAAGGAAGACGCTCCGTGTGACAGGCCGTCAACGTACCTGCTTGAGGCAGCCGTAGAGGTTGTTGCCCGTGTCGTCCCACGAGTCGCCGGGGTAGTGAATCTGCGTCCGCCCCGTCAGGCAATGTGCCACCCGAGAACGACGCGTCACAGTCTACACACCTGCTCATCCGCCCAGGAGTCCGTCAGCGCAACTCCACCCGTGTCCGCAGAAACGTCGGCGAAGGCGTAGAGGATGTGCGTCAGCGGGCCTGGGACGATGTCCGTCGGTGCTGGAGAAGAGAAGGCCAAGTCAGTCCGGCTCCGGTGCCACAGGCCGGTTGCATTAAGTGACACGCACGGAAGTTGTAGCCAGAGTAGATGCCCCTTCGATAAGCAACCTGTCAGCACAAGACCACAGCGGACACCTCGGAGATGGCTGCGCCGTACCAGTTGGTGAAGTACGCGGCGTTGACCTTGCCCGACGTGGCGCGGGCGTGGACGGACTTGGCCGCGTTGTTCGGCGCATCCTTGTATGCGGCCGGGCGATGCATGACCTGCGTTGCCTGGACATCGGCGACGGCAGCGAGCGCAACGGCGGCGATGAAGAGGACGCGTTTAAAAGCAGTCGACAGAGCCATGACGTCCGAAGAGAGGAGGGTGTGGAGGTGGCAAGTGTGAGGGAGGAGGAGGCCGCTTCCAGCGGGTGGTTCTGAGGCTGAGTGGAAGCAGCCGAGGGACCTTTTGTACTATGCGCATCGATGGCCATCGGGAGCAGTTCGGTGTTTGGTTGCAGCCACAGAGAATACGCAAGGATCGCATGGGACTCTAGAACAAGAATCCTGTCGCGGGGAGGCCAGGCGTGATAGGGTGCTGCATGAACAACGAGAGAAGACGAGAGAATCTGGAAGGCGCGGATGGGGTCCACGCGGTGCGCGGAGGATTCCTGATGCCGTAGGTTGTCCCGGAAAGGAACAAATGTGCAGGGATGCAGGCGAGGGAAGGCGCAGTACGGTAGCATGACCGGGCAGCTGAAGGGTGGCAATGTGGTCGCTTGGTCGGCTGCGAAGGGGCGGGCGCATGAGCCTGATACGCCTATCTGGCAATCTAACATGGATGCCCTCGAGCGCACTCACCGTGACCATGCTATAGTTTGGGACGCGTGAAGAACGTCAACGGCCGCGCCTCGGCAGTAAGAGTGATGCAGAGTCCGCGTGCAGCGGTGCCCGGAGCGTGAACGAGTCCCAGATCGAGGCGTTGGTGAGTGCCTGAAAGTCGAAGATCCGCGACGATCTGGAGGCCTGCGCTCGGACTTAGCTTGGACACTGGGTTTGTGGTTAAGACACGATGAAGGCACGCTTACCAATGGTCCTCTGAAACGGAGCAAGGGCGTTGGATCCAGTTGACGTTGGAGCGGTGGCATCGCTAAGACCTCGATCTGAGGACCCTGCTCCTCGCGTTCCCTTGCCGCATCGCCTCCGCCCCGGCGGGGTCCGGTATCCCTATTAGGGTATATTAGTCAGCAGCTTGCGCGTCTCCGCTGCAAATCACTTCGTTTGCCAAGCCCAACTTGAAGGCCAGGGCCAGCCACTGCTCAAGCTGTGTACGGCCTCCGAGATCTTCCCCGCAGGGTCTCAAGAATAGCCTTCTGTACCTGTGACTTCCGTAGTGAGTATGTATGGGATCCTCGGTGGTTGAAGCACACAAAATTAATGAAAACTCCACAGAACTGTGATTTCAACTTGGCGGGGAATTCGAAGGACGGACAAGTGGCAGCTCCCAGCGCACGGACGGAGAGAAGACTGTTCCTGACTGCGGCGTTCAATGCTCATTTTGAGTGAAGTGTGCTCGGCAACGGCAACGTGACCAGGCAGTTACCAGGGGAAGCTGAATGGGACACTTTCCGCCCCGCTCCGAATTGAAAGGCTAAACGCAAGTCGCTGGCCGTGCTATCACGACCCTTGCGTCATAGCAAGGTACAGTAGGTTGAACCACCATGACTTCGCATACTCGAACGAACCGCCGAGGAGGATGGATTTCTCGTCGTCTTTGCGAGCCAAGAGCATGTAATTATAGAGAGGGCGGCCTCGGGGACAGTGCCTTCTCTTCAAAGCTTCACGCACAAGGTTATTCAACGCGAGGATGCCGGAAGGGCGCGTTGTGTGTCAATCGTCGGCTTGGCCCGCCCTGTGCAGCTGGCCATTACGCCGCAGAGTGCTGCAGCACCGGCTATGTACCCCCTCCGTCGGCAATTCTGTTGGCCACGCTCCCAGCCGAGGCGGACCTCGTGACGGGACACTTGGTCCGACTGCTGCGCCTTCATCGCTGTTCGTTCACATTCACTTATGCTAATAGAAGTTAGAACTATCATGAAGCCGCACGCACGGTGCGGTCTCTCTCAAGACCCGGCCACGGTCCAAAGCTGACCCGTCGTACGTGAATAGACAAAGACTGCGAATCGCGCGGTCCGGACCCAATGGGGAAGGATGTCCATGAGCTCAGCGAGGCCGCATGTGGAAGGCCAAAGACATCCCATGCTGAGGGCGCTGCGGCCCAGCGATGAAGCTCGTCCATGTGTCTCGCACAACGGCAACCCTGATCTCCTCCCATTTTTTTTCAAGTCGAGGCGCGGATCACGGCACCGTACATGTGCACCTCCCGCATTTTTCACACCGGAGCACAATGTAGAGCAATGTGACCAAGAATGGCGAGCTTCATTCCGGAACGTCACAAGAACAGATACTACTGTATTATACAGGACGCGGCTCGTAGATAGTACACCATTATTCGTGAATACGCCATGAACCGTGAGTGATGGAACTGTGAGAGCGGTGTTAGGACCAGACGGTCGGTGTCTGGCAGTCGAAAGTGTTATGTCGTGATGCGTCATGTTCATGCCGATGTCGTTAAATAAGGATAACCGAGTAGTGGGGGGCTTAGCACGCGCCCTTGTCAACCCAGACGCTAGCTGCAAAGAGACCGTCAGAATCAAGGGGGATAATGGAAAACGAGAAGCAACGAAACGCACCGATATCACCGGGCAGGTCGCCCTTCGTGGACCAAGACGCAGTCCAGCGGTGACCGCCTGTGAGTGCGCAAACGATCAGCTCCCTTCAGCTCCCTGTGCAATGTGCATGGCGCCTGAAGAAGCAGGGACTACTCACTATAAGTGACGGAGTGGCCGCCAAGGTAGATGATCTGCGAGCCCCACGCCGAAACACCCGAGCAGGAGTCACCGGTGGTAGCCTTAGACGTGGTCGAGCTCTCGCCCTTGCTGCCCTGTCCCATGTTGTTCCTGATGTTGTCCCACTTGCTGTTCGGGTAGTGGATGTGGTTCTGCGTCTGGTCGAGCGCGCCGAACACGCCAGAGGTGGTGCCGACCAGCGAGTCCTCACCGGTCTTGTCGGTGGAGAGCTGTCGGGCCCCATCACTGTCAGCGGCTTGGTGGTGGTGCCGGGGAGACGGCGGGGGCGCTACTTACGTCCCAGAAGAAGGTCCCTGCGAGCCCCTTGGACTCCACGTACTGGGCCTTCATCTTGGCGATCTCGGGGGTGTCGTACGAGACGAGCTCGCGCTTGGACGTGTCGTACGAGTAGCTGGCGACGTCCGTCGTGTCCTCGTGGACGGTCGCGCCCGCTAAGGGAAGGTACTTGTACGAGTAGACACCCGCTTCAACCGTGCCGGGACCGATCTGCAGGGGGATCGCGGGTCAATGCTGTGTGCTTCCGACAGCCCGTGTGCGGACACTTACGCCGTTGTAGGGCTTTCCGATGCCGTCGGTGTTCTCGAACGCGCGACCGTAGAGCGGGAGACCCAGGTTGATCTTGGAGGGAGAGGCACCACGAGAGATGTAGTCCTTGATGGCCTTGTCCGTGGAGACGTTCGTGCGGGAGCCACCGTACAAGTTCGCTTGGTTGTCAGCGAAGGTGAGCCAGGAACCGGCGTAGTCGTAGGCCTGGAAGACGTCGGTCAGTATCGCATCTTCGAATGTCAGCGGAGCGGGAAGCCGACCATCAAGTTCCAGAACGTGAGGGCGGAGTTCATCTGGGGGAACTTCATGTTTTCGTAGTTGGCTAGTCCAGCGGAGGTAGCGGCCTGACGATCAAGCAATTAGCGGGCCGCTCAGCAGCGTCGATCCTTCCGAGAAGGACGCACCGTGATCTGGTATGGGACGCTGTCGCCCTTCTTTTGCGCGAGGGCATCGAACGCGCTGCGGAGCTCGGCCACCAGGGACGCGAAGCCCCAGCTGAGAGCATCGGTGGTGGGGAACTCAAAGTCGATATCGATGCCGTCGAACCCATAGTCCTCAACGAGCTGAACAGCGCTGGAGACGAACGTAGCACGCTTCCCAGAATCGGTGATGAAGCTGAAGTGTCCAGACTGCGAGTAGGTCCAGCCTCCCACGGAGAGCAGAACCTTGAGGTTCCTGATGGGTTATGTTAGGGACCTGATGTAGAGCCCGTGTGTATGAAACACGCTGCACTCACCTGTGCGCCAGCTTAAGTAGGTACATCTGCGGAGTGAAGCGATCAGTCAACCTTTCCATACGAAGAGACGATGCGGAAGGTCGCAGGCCGACATCTTACCTGCTTGAGGCATCCGTACAGGTTGTTTCCGGACTCACTCCACGAGTCCCCGGGGTAGTGTTTCTGCGATGAAGGATGTCAGCCACTCTCATGATTTCCGACATATACATATGTCTAAATACGGACCTCCTCATCCGACCAGGAGTCAGTGAGCTTCACCATGCCATTGTCCGGAGAAACGTCCGCAAACGAGTACAGGATGTGGGTCAACGGAGCTGGGTTAATGTCCGTCGGCTCTGTAGAAGACACAGGCAACTCAGTTTGGACCACTTATTCGGTTCAGGTATGACATAACACCCACGGAAGTTGTACCCAGAGTAGATAGCCCTGCAACGAGATACCCTTCAGTAAAAGATCAAGATCATAACAGACAACCGGAAAAGGTCCACACCAGTTCGTGAAGTAGGCAGCGTTAACCTTGCCGCCCGCGGCTAGTTTCGTGATTGCGTCGTTAGTGATCGTGTCGTTATAGTTCTCGGGACGAGCCATAACCGGTGTCGCATCGGCATCGGAGACGGCAGCGAGCGCGACGGCGGCGATGAGGAGCACGCGCCTGAAGACAGCCGACAAAGCCATGATGTCCTGATGAAGAGAGAATATGCACGGGAGTGTCGGGGGCGGCGGGAGTGCTAGCTGGAGGCGGGTGGTGCTGAGGCTGACAACACGTCGCCCCGGGCCCCTTTGTACTCTGCCCAACAGTCCAGCTCGAAATGCGTCCCGCCACCACCGCCTGTAAGCAAATGGTCGGACCAAAGGCGACTCGAGCTCCCGAAAGCTGTCGAGGGGCGGAGGGATAGATGAAACGCCTACTGTGCAGAGTCTTGGCGGCGGCTTGTCGTCGGGCAATCCTCAATGTCATAAGGTTCACTCGGAAACGAACAAATACGCACCGTTGCATCTCTTTGCACGCCAGCACACGCGGGGCATCATGTACCGGTGGCAATGTAGTCCGGGCCATTGGTTGCCTGCGAGAGCAAGACGCCATAAGCTCGATACGCCAATCTGGAAGTCGAAAAAGGTTCTTTCTATCAATGCACCAGACGTCGGGATCCGATTATGCGCTGCCCAAGCGACTCCGCCATGCACAGGCACGACAGCGCACAAAATTGCAAGGGAAACCTGTTCCTCGATAGCGCCGTCGATCCTTGCACACGACCAAAGTATGTTGGCGTGGTTACTCCAATCGGGCAGACGTGTGGCATCATGGACTGACGGTGGCTCTGAGCAGGCTGTAAACTGCAAACGAAGGCGGGCAGGCCACTGCGCCCCGTGGCTGGATCTAGCAGTAATGAAAGTGTTTTAGTATTTTGCGGGAGTGCGCCACCAGAAAGACGACGAAATCATAAGCTCTCACAGGGTTGATCAACTGAGATTGACACCGCCTGCGCGGCCACGGCTTGCATCAATGTCGCAGTGAAGCGGACGTACAGAGGGAGCGGGACAAGAGCAACGACCGTGCGGATCCGCCACCGACACGAGCTTATGTTGAATCATGCCGCGGAGACATTGGATGAGCTGCTATATGCTTGCAAAGCGTATTGCAGCACTACCGCAACGCCTGACCGACGAACGGCCACCACGGAAAGTCCTGAAGGCGAATTCGATACCAGTCTGACAACCAAATATCAGTTTTGTTGGATGCTCGAGACAATTATTGGGGCCCTCGGGGCCCGGCATGCTTCGTCCAGCACAGAGCGCGGTGGAGCACATAATTCCATGAATATCGACGGAACCCTCGATCCGCAATCCTCTCCTCTGCCTTTCAGATTAAGCTCGGTCATTCCGCCTCGTTTAGACCAGAGTATTGGTGCCAGCGCAAGGCCACAAAGGCACATCTTACTGTGCGGCGTCGGTATAACGAGACAGAAAGGGGCACGAGCGGGACGGTTGATAGAGCATAGAGTGGGCGAGTGCAGTCCGTACTGGATCTCGTTCCTTGCACATGCAGGAGAGAGACGTGTCTAGAAATGAACCCCAGGAAGAAGACGGTCAACGGCATGCAAATTTGAGCAATTCGGAAAGGCACCACGTACTGGATGGTGTATTGGAATATCGACTCGAGCACTTCGACCGTCCTGGCACCCACCGTCGGCCCCAGTGAAGCCGTGGTCGTCGCGAGGTGCTCTTCGAGGTGCACCATGCTAGAGCGGGCGAGAGAGAGAGCCATGCGTGCAATGAGGTGTCATTAGCAGGTGCGATGGATGGTACTGAGCAAGGTGCTGTGGAAAGGGACAGGCGCTGGGCGTTCGGTCCCGGCTCTCAATATGCCCCATCGCAGCTTGTTCGCAGCATCTACCTCTCGAACGGCGCATGTTCATGGAAACGATTCTTTTGATGGTGCAACCGTATGTGCACGGTACTTTTTTAGTGCCTACTTGTGGCCCCGGGTCCGATGTTCAGGCAAAACTTGAGCGTCACTGCGGGCTCCATATCAGTGTCGACACTCCGTGGCCAGACCCTGTGGCAGCGGCTAGATCGACCTTAAGTATGGCGCGCATAGGGATACTATGTGCAAGTATTTACACAACACGGTGTCGACCGGATGCCGAGAGAGAAGTCATACAACGCCTGGGAAATTAAGGATAGTTGGTTGTCTGATGTAGAGGGCAAAAGCTAGCAGAGGACGGCGGTGATGCGGTTGGACGGTGTGGATAGGTTTGGGATAGGTGGTGATGTGGCGTTCTGGCAGGCATACGACGAGAGTTACGAACCTACGGTTAGGCGGGTTATATAGGCAGTGACAGACTAGCGAGCGCGGTAAGCGGTGACATAGAAAAATGCAGCAAACGGACAAAACGACAACAGTGTACGAGCGCGGTGTTTCGGAGACGTCAGATCGAGGTTGGATGGAGGAGGGAGGGATGTGGGAGAGGGGATGGACGGGGGATGGCAGATGAGAGGGAAGGAACGAGGGGGGAGGGATGCGAGGGGTAACGACGAGCAGAAGCTCGAGAGTGGTGGAGGGATGAGAGCGGGAAGGGCAAAGTATCGGGATGGGGGATAAACTAGCTTCAGAAAGGAGACAGGTTGTATACCGTATATTGTGGTCCATTTCTTCATCAATTCCTTACGGCACTTGTTGCCCATATGGCGTGGTCCAGAACACATGGTCCCCTTCAGAGATGGCCCGTCGAGGCCGATGCGTCTGCAACGCGGGTGTTAGGCTAAGCAATGTATGGTGGGAGTCAGCTACGATGTTTCTAGTGGCTTTCAGGGTGTGTCGGCGTGCGTACCTAATTCTTTTGCGCTTCCCGCTAGATCCAACTCCACATCTCATGCTCTAGGATTCGTCCTCCTCTCCGACCGCTATACGTCGACGTACATCAATACCGGCTCGCCAACACCATCGATTTCTGGGATAACGCATTTCAAGTCGAACGCCTTCGCCAGAACGATCTTGAATATCTTCTGTACATTGATCGACGCGGACGTCGAGCAGAAGATGAGTGAGGCATGCATCGCCTTCGCGAAACGCTTTGCCTGGAACTCTACGGTCAGAAGAGGATGGGGGAGCGGTCGCGTGCGGCAAGGTACGCACCTGCTTGGTGATCTCCTCTTGTTCATCTCTTGGAAATGTTGAGAACGTGTCGAACTTGGTGCCAATCAAGAAAGGGATTGCAGTCTATGGCAAGAGCATGATCAGTCAAGCAAGTTTTCAAGTCAACATGGCGCCGCTCCCAAGCTCAGAATATGCATAGATGGTGCTTGCGACGAAGTCACGAAGCTAAGAGCAGATGCATGTGCAAGAGGAGCAACGCCTCCGTGATATTCCATACTGGACTAGCTGCATTCTCCAACACCGCGATGTGGCTCGCCATCCCCCAAACTTCGGGAGAAACGGAGGGATCTGGCGAAGGGACAGCGGAAACGCATATAACTTGTAACATGACAACGGGGTCATTCGCTCTTAAAACAGCGTACTGGACGCGCATAGTTGGCTGTAGCAGGAAGACTGACCTTGTTGAACCCCCTTGCTTGTCGATACCACTCCTTGACCGAATTCAACGTCGACTTCCGCGAGAGGTCAAACATAAAGAGGATCGCCACCGCATCGTTGCACACCAGTGGCAACATGTTCACGAATTCCCGCTGCCCGCCTAGATCCCACAGCGAGAAGGTGATGGATGTCCGCCGCACTGAGATGGTCTTCTCCATAAAGTTGACGCCTGGACCCCGGGATCAACGGACATCCGCAGCAGGGGGGGTGGGGAGGAACAGTGCAAGGCCCAGCCAACAACACCAGGGTATAGGGTTAGACGTGGACACAAGACCGCGACGATTTCATTCATAGCAAGGCGTGAAGTCAAACCAGATCGTGCGAGGGAAATGGGATATGGAGGTGAAGAGGTTGCGGGAGGAAACGTTAGACAAACAGAGAATGCATGCACAAGAAGCAGCGAGCACGAACCTAACGTCTGGATATAGTCCTCATCAAAGTGCCCCTCAACATATTTCACCATGAGACTTGTCTTTCCAATCTGCGAGTCTCCCAGCATGCCAACTTTGATAACGACGCTGATTACGAGCAGCAGCAGGTCAACCGTTTGCATGCATCTAGACAATGAACAGGCGTACCTGTTCTGCTCAGCACCATTCTCGCCGTTCGCTCGTGAGGTGCTAGGGACCGCGTTTGAGGATGTTGGAGAAGTTGCTGAGGCGGACGCAGACATGTGCCAGAAGCAGATAGGGAAAGGGAAGAGGAAGAGGAAGAGCAGAGGAGAAGGGGAAGACCAACGAAAGAACGTGGACAACGAGTGCTTCCGATGCTCAGGCGACGGGGGGGAAGAGCTATGGACGCCTGCAGCCGGCCGGTGGATAGCGAGGACGACGAGCAGGAATCGGAGTCGGAGTGATGTCCAGAAGGGGAGGAAAAGGAAGAAGGAAACCAAAGGAAGGACGCGTTGGTGGATGCTCTGGGGGCGTGAGGGCGTGCAGGACGGAACAAGACGGCCCACGGGCGGGAGCGTGTTGCGGGATGGACGCCAGCCAGGCAGAACAGCAACAGACACAACGCGCAGAACGTGAGCAAGATCCTCCGTCAAACAGCCTAGGCGCCCGCCCGACTCTCCAGCGCTCGTCGTTGGCTCGTCTTCGGGTTTCGGGTTTCGCTGTGCTTATCGTGCTGCACAGGACAATGGCAAGCGTGCTCGGGGTAAGTACAGGGAGGAAGGCAAAGTCGTCTTCTTCCAGCGGTAGCCGACCCATCTGACTATCTGACATCCTCGCTTACATGGACGTTCGAACAGGTCTTCTCCGATCTTCATGATCACGACGTCGACCGCCCGCGGTCGCTGTGCCCACTTCAGAGTCTTCAGGCCTTCAAGCTTCAGATCTCAGGTTTTCAACTATGCAAAGGGTCATGGTTATCGCTACCGCTGGGATGTTTGAGTTATTTCTTTGGACAGGTTAGGCATCGATGTACATAAATACGCAGTAGCATCCCGCTGCAAGCCTGCAACCACCCTTGGGCCTTAATAGCGTACTACAATGGCAGTACTTAATGGGTTAGCCCATTGGGGGTGAACACGCCTCAGCCTGCAGGCAGGCCATGAGTTCTGATGGAGATCGCGGCTCGAGGCCGTTGTCCCAGTGACAGAACAAGCGAGTCGCTTACCCTCTAGCTTACATACGATTCCTGGGTAAAGGCTGGTGCCCTCCCTCGACATTGTACACCTTCAAGCGGATTTAAGAGAGTTGAGTTATAAGTTCGAGGACAAGTTAGGCAAGCTTAATTCTAGAGTTCGGATCTTCAGATCTTTAGCTTCAGACCTTGGGCCGTGAAAACCCGTTGTTATCCTTTGTTTGTCTATGTTAGGATCCAAGGCCATTGCCAAACATACACAGTGCACGGCACAGCCCCACTGGTTCGGTGACTCGTCACCAACAGCCAAGGCAGACTCTATGTTCAAAATCCTGACAGACTCTTCGATATTAGCACGAAATTCGAACCCCGTCTCTCTGTTCTCAATGCACACAGATGGCGGTGTAATGGTCCCCTTCGTGCCCTCATCCCGCAAACAATGGCGTTTGATTTATTTCTCTACGATCCTTGCCCACCCCCTCTGTCCAAGGCTAACCATCGTCTTAGGGAATGTCCGCAGCCAAACATATGACACTTATTGCAATCAGATTCTATCAAGGCTTCGTGGCTATTCGAGGATCTCGAAGCTTTGATGACGATGTAAGCTGTAGACTGCTGAGCGTTAACTGCGAACATGTTGACAGAATACTTATCTCATTTTGATCCCCGCCGTTCCGAGCCAGCTCTCCAACGGAATGTTGTAGAAAAGCTTTGCCCATTGACCTCGAATGGTCTATCATGACGTTTTCAACGTATGTCTTAGCAGATTTGACGACCCATCGTCTCATTTTCTTCGCAGGGATTTGGTGCACAGTATCATGCGCTTCAATACATTTTTGGACGTGGACGATCGACGTTGTCCATAACCAGGACTTTTGAAAACAATTATTGTACCGCATGGTGAATATCAGGTCTTCTCTACTTCCAACAGGTATTCTGATCTCGAGCATATTCAGTCTATAAATGATGTTGACTGGACCCCTCCTTGACTTGCAGGTTGTTCGCATCGCACAGCCCTAATTCAAGACCGTCTATTTTCATTCGTTGCACATAGACTCGACGCTCACTCTAACAAATATAAGAACCTTGGTCGACACTCCTCATGGAAACATCGTCGGATCCTGTGGCCGAGGAACTGCGGGGGATCGTCGCTCCCCGCAGCAGAGTCCTAAACACCCTTCAACAGCCGATTTTGGGTTCATCAGCTTGCTTCCGCTCTCCTCAGTCCATTGTGATGTCAACGCGGGTCCGAGGGTGGTTCGGGCAGATGATCGGCGCATCCTCGGTCACCAAACCGCGCGGCCTTCATTCGCTAACGTTAGTCCAAGACAGTGATAATGGGAAATTTATCCACGGCGGCTGTGTCGCGACTCTACGGCAGCCCTCTATCGCAACCTACCTGCAAAATCTCGGGGTTTCGCCATCGTGCAACCTTTCTTCCTCCGCGCCCGCCGCGGTCACGAGCGGTAAGACGTATCCGAGTTCTTGCCGTGGCTTGGGCCGTAGCTGGTCGCCACCGTGGTGACGCAAGATCGCTAATGCCAACGTTATTCAAGCACACAGGCACAATGGAGCTGATAGCCACGAATAGCTCACGGGGCACCGGTGTGCTGGACGCAACGTTCAGGTGCTACGGGATGCTCGGGTCTTTTGCGGAACATACGTGTGCTCTAACGGACGGCACAACATGTTAAAAGGAGCGGTACGACACGTCGAAACTACCTGCGCTGCGTCGCTATCGCCCACCATGACGCTCAAACGCTCCCTGCTATCCCTTCTGCCAATACTCGGCTCTGGTGCGGATTTTCATTGCTTCTGCTTCCAGGAGGCCTTCCATTATTGACGACATGCAACAAGCCTTGGCACAGGTCGCAGCACCGTACACGGACCCCGGTAATGGCTTCGTCTTCGACGGCATCACCGACGCCGTCTACGGTGTGCAATATGGTATCGCGCTTCCACAAGCCGACACCAGCACGGAGTTTATTGGCGAGATTGTCGCCCCCATCGCCGCGAAATGGATCGGGGTAGCCTTTGGAGGCGCTATGATTGGAGACTTGCTCGTTGTAGCATGGCCAAATGGGAACGACATAGTCGCTTCTACGCGTTACGCGACGTGAGTACATTCTATATGCGAAGGTGGCAAAGCCTGACTTGGTCATCTAGTGCGTACGCGCTACCAACGTGAGCGTTTGAAAAAATAGTATTCGTCGACTCCAGGTTTTGACAGTCATGCAGAGCTTATGATGGCCCCATCTTGACAACACTTCCTTCGAGTTCCGTCAACTCAACGCATTGGAAATATGTGTTCCGCTGCCAGAACTGCACCAGTGCGTGTACTTTCGGACACCCTCCCTGGGCACTTCTCTTACATATAGTTCTTCAGGCTGGGAAGGCGGAGGAGGAATTAGCCCTACAGGGACTGGAGTGTTCGCTTGGGCATACTCCAGCGTCGGTGTTGACGACCCGTCAGACCCCAACAGCACCTTCCAGGAGCATACGGACTGTGAGTTACTCCGCTCATATGGCCTATTGTTGCCATCTTGAATAGCTGACCGCTTGATTCCACAGTCGGCTTCTACGGCGTCAACTTCCCTGATGCTCAGAACTCTAACTACCAGAACTATCTGCAAGGAAACCCTGGAACACCTCCAACGACCACGACGACCACAGCGACAAGTACGAGCACTAGCACGGCACCGACTGTGTCGGTACGTATGCACCCATGTATGTATCTTCGCACAACTAAATGCCTGACAGGCAACTCCATACGACTATATCATCGTCGGGGCCGGCCCCGGAGGCATCATCACAGCCGATCGATTGTCCGAAGCTGGCAAGAAGGTGCTTCTTTTGGAGCGCGGTGGGCCCTCTACAGCAGAGACTGGAGGCACTTATGACGCGTCATGGGCTCAAACAGCTAACGTGAACTCTTTCCACGCTAGTTTGTCTACCTGGCTGGCTGACATCAATTTCAGCTGACCAAGTTCGATGTCCCCGGACTTTTCGAGACCATGTTTACCGACTCTAATGCGTTTTGGTGGTGCAAAGGTGAGCAGTCACTCGTTGACAATGGCCCAAGTGTCCGAACAGTCCACATAGATATCAACGTCTTCGCCGGATGTCTCCTCGGCGGCGGCACCTCGATTAACGGAGCGTGCGTAGTTGAACCTCAGCGCATATATTTGCATAATCTGAATGGCACCGATCCAGCTTATACTGGTACCCGGCTGACTCAGATTTCCGTACCCCAAACGGCTGGCCGAATAGTTGGGGCAACCACTCACCTTACACCAGCAAACTGATGCAGCGGCTCCCAAGCACGGACCACCCCTCCACTGACGGCAAGCGCTACCTGGAGGAGTCCGCCACCCTCGTCGCACAGCTCCTGAACGGACAGGGCTACAGCAACATCACCATCAACGACAACCCCAACTATAAAGACCACGCCTACGGCTACAGCGCGTTCGACTTCATCAACGGCGAGCGCGGCGGGCCCGTGGCAACCTACTTCCAGACGGCCATCGCCCGCCCAAACTTCACGTACAAGCAGTACGTACTCGTCTCCCAGGTCATCCGCAACGGCTCGACGATCACGGGCGTGCGCACGAACGACACGTCGCTCGGGCCGAACGGCATCATCCCCCTGAACCCGAACGGCCGCGTCGTGCTATCGGCGGGCTCGTTCGGCACGCCGCGCATCCTGTTCCAGAGCGGGATCGGGCCGACGGACATGCTCCAGACCGTGCAGTCGAACCCGACCGCGAGTGCGAACCTCCCCGCGCAGAGCCAGTGGATCGACCTGCCGGTCGGGCAGGACGTCTCTGACAATCCGTCGATCAATGTGAGTCTGCCTCGTATAGAGCAGTAGAGAGAAAGAGGCTGATGCAAATATATGCACACTAGCTGGTGTTCACTCATCCGAGCATCGATGCTTACGACAACTGGGCTGACGTCTGGAGCGATCCTCGTCCGGCGGACGCTCAACAGTACCTCAAGGACCGTTCAGGTGTCTTCGCAGGTGCTTCGCCGAAGTATGTTGCCCGCCATCGTCATTTTCGGTGTCCAGTTCTGACAACGCCCGTTTCACAAGGTTGAACTTCTGGCGGGCCTATAGTGCCAGCGACGGGATCACCCGCTATGCTCAGGGTACTGTGCGTCCGGGCGCGGCATCCGTCAATTCTTCGCTGCCCTACAATGCTAGCAACATTTTCACGATCACCGTGTATCTGTAAGCACAACTCTCCTTCATTCCCAATCCGACCCTCATGGCCTTGTCGCCTCAGGTCGCAAGGGATCACTTCTCGAGGACGTATCGGCGTCGACGCCGCCTTAAACGCGAAAGCCATCTCAAATCCGTGGCTGACCGACCCCACGGACAAGACCGTCCTGCTCCAGGCGCTCCATGACGTCGTGTCTAACATCAACTCCAGTAAGCACAGCAGGCACCGAGTCCGCACCATCGGGACGCACGCTGATCGTCTCTCGCACTTACTCAGTCTCAAACTTGACCATGATAACGCCGGACGCCACGATGACGATTGAGGAGTACGTTGACGCGTACGATCCGGTGAGTCCCGTCCTGCGGATGACGTCCATACAAATTTTAACTGCGGCCTCCGTCCATGTGAATCCAGGGCACGATGTGTTCCAACCATTGGGTGGGGTCCGCCAAGATCGGCACGAGCTCGTCGAGTGCGGTTATCGACGAGAACGCGAAGGTGTTCAACACGGATAACCTGGTGAGCATTCAACGCCGGTTTGTTCGTCTCCGTCCGGTGCTTATACAAGCTTCTCGCAGTTCATTGTTGATGCTTCCATTATCCCGTCATTACCCATGGGCAACCCGCATGGTATGCTCATGTCTGCGGCAGAGCAGGCGGTGGCGAAGATCCTCGCGCTTTCTGGAGGGCCGTGAGGCGCGGAGGCCCGCACAGAAGCTTGTTGCCAACCGGACAGGTCCAAAACAACAAGCTATTATCTTTGTTTCGGTGACGACGTTTCATAATTACTGGGAATACACGGATGGATATTGGAATGCTCGCGGCATTCACTGCTTTCGGGGTTTGAGAGCCACACCCTCGCACAGCTACAGGTACTCGGAGAGAACAAGGGTTTTGAACGGGCATTGCACGTTACAAGCCAGGCTTCCCACAGGCTACAGAACCTTCACTAGGCCATATGCTGTCCTTCTGACATACGTCATGGCTGAAGGTGGTCACGGCGCCTCGCCCGTCCAGTTTTGAGTGTCTTGTTCGCATGTACACATCGAGGCTAGTGTAGCAACGTTGAGCGACTGGCTGGTATACGATAACCGTCTACCGCACCACACCACACCACACCACAGTGACCATATTGCGACAGGTTCGGCGGTGAGTATGCGCCTTCGAGGCGGTGACGAAGCAGAGCTGTCTATGAAAGACTAAGAAGGCATGGAGCTGGATCTGCTATACCCCAGAATGGACATCGTGTAACAAGGCGTCAGGGCTGACGGTGCCAGCATTGATCCACTCTCTGCGGCATTCCCAGTCGTGTCACAGCGACGACTCGCTGATTGGTGCTGGTGCGCGCCCGAGCCATCGAAGGCCAGCGGATGTGAGACGGCACGCTGAGATAAACGTGCTTCCATCCGTTCAATTGAATGGGGTGGCGGAGTCGGCATTTGTTGCAAGCGGGGACCATGCTTTGCCGCGTGTGTGCCATTTTGCAGGTGGTAAATTGGGTGGTTGTCTAGGAGGGACGTGAAGATCGAAGGGCAGCGATAATCGGAGAGATGAAAGGGCTTGTACAGCTGCAGAGGGTCCTTGTAAGATCCAGCTAACCGCGCGACACCATTGTTGGACGTTAGACCCTGGTTGGGCAGAAACTATTGTGAATAAATGCTGCGCCGTTGGACATCGGTAGATTGTTATCAAACTGATTGCGGGCGGCAGGGGGACGTATGGGAACCGAGACTCTCGGCCACGACTCCTGGGGCGATGATGAGGCGGGGCAGGTGGAAAGACGGTCGCAGAACAGAGCCAGAGAAACTGACAGACTGAGAGGGGGATCTGAGGGAGGTGGTTGGAGGGAAGAGTGGCATATATCTGTTTTCTGTAGGTGGTCGAGGGCAGGAGGAGTTGGCAAGGGGCGGCGGCAAGCCCAAAGCGGCTAACGGCGTCAAACAGCCAGGGTCGGACCTTTGCCTCGATCGACGTCCACCTCAACCTTTTCCAACTACGACCACGACAGTGTCGCCGACGACGACCCAGACGACCTTTCGCCATCGATGGACCCATTGACCATAGGGGATGCCTCCCCTGCCGCCCGCCAGTCCATCCTGGGCTCCTTCCTGCGTGGTAGACCTCGCGGCACCTCTCAGTCACACCCCTCTCCACCCCACCACGAACCCGCCACCCGAGACTCCCCCCCTCCGTTCTCCCCAGCTGCTGACCACACCTCAGGCCATCGCCGTCGCCCAGCTGCCGCCTCTTCGAATCTCCAGGCCTCGGTCTCTCAGTCAAATTCTACACCAGGCTTCTCCCAGATGCTCCGTAGGCGACGTTCGGCAGGCACCCTAGCCGCCACTACCACCCCCCAGATCCCCGCCGTCGCTGTTGCACGCACCGTCACTGGGCCAGCAGCTTCAGGCTCCTCTGCAGCGTTTCACTCCGGCATAGGGCCGGCTCACCGCATTCGCCTCGTTCCTCATCTCGATTCGCGCCGGTCCCTCCGTTTCGAACCCATATCGCGCGATGTCAAGGAGGGCGACCCAGCGCTGCGCATTGGGCGTTTTACAGACCGCTCGGGTATAGGGCTTGCCGCTGCGAATGCCACTTCCCAGAACAAGCTCGCTTTCAAGAGCAAAGTTGTCTCAAGGGCCCACGCGGAGATCTGGGCCGAGCACGGAGGCAAGTTTTTCATCCGCGACACGAAGTCAAGCAGCGGTACCTTCCTCAACCATGTTCGACTATCCCCCGCGAACAACGAGTCTCGTCCACACGAGCTCAGGGACGGCGATCTGCTGCAGCTTGGGGTGGATTATCAAGGTGGAACCGAGGATATTTACAAGTGCGTCAAGATCAAGGTAGAAGTGGGCAGAGAGTGGCAGAATCAGAGCAATCCGTTCAAGTACGTCTTGTCGTCGTTCTTTCCGTCCTGAACTGTGTCTGATTGTTCAACAGCGCAAATGCCTTGAAACAGCTCAAGGCGATAGCTATCCCAACAATTACCAGTTCAGGCAACGGCAAGAAGGTTGCCGCTAAATCTGCTCTCCCCGACTGTTGTATCTGTATGTGTAGGACTTGACTGGCGCTGATCTGCACTGAATGACCTTGCTCGTGTCTTCCAGGTTTGTTTGGTGTTACGATCCACCAAGCCCTTTTCATCGCTCCTTGTTCTCACGCATTCCACTACAAGTGCATCCGTCCCCTCCTTGAGACACATCACCCTGCCTTCTCCTGCCCCCTTTGCCGGACATTTGCCGATCTTGAGGAAGACGTCGAGGTAGAGATAGACCCGGAACTGGACGCGAAATCTATGGTCGATGGCGCAGCCTCATCTGTTATCGGTGTTGCAGCGACCGCTGTTGGTGACCGCCCGGACTCGGGCGACGCGAGTAGCCGGGAGCGAGAACGAGAGCGGGATGTAGGCGCAGAGACCGAGGTGGAACCTGACACGGGTGCCAGCCGACTGGGGTCAGCGCTTCGGGCGCGTCGCGCTGCACCTCCCCTGCCAAACGGGAACCACCTGCGAGGCGGCGACATGGCCGAGGACGTCGATGCCGAGATGGAGGATGTAGTGGTTCTTCCACCCCTACCCGAAAGTCAATCTGTCCTGGCGGTGGAGCAAGTGTGCGGCGATGGCGATCGGATGGATGTCCGGGAGAACTCCGCGTCACCCGTTCCTGGTCCAGCGCGAGCAAGCCCAGGAAGTTACCCGGATGGCGATGTGGAGGTGGAAAGTGGAGCAAGCGATGGTAGCGGGCACGCGGGTGACGCTGGCGTGCATGGCAAGCGCAAGCGGTGACTTCGTCGCGGTCGTCGGTGAATTCCTTCATTTCCCCACATACTTCTCACTCCGCTGGTTCTCGGACCCGTGCACTCACCAGCCGTCCATCCGCTGACGGCAACCGGACATTGCGCACCATTTCCTCCTGCCTTACTGCCTCTCGCTGTTGATGTCGCACGGACGCCGACCTCACTCGCGTCCTGCGCATGCCTTGCTTCCTTGGCATTTCTTACGCCCCCATGATGACCTTGGATCCCGTACAACTGCATTTGTGTGTATTGCCTTTGTATCGGAACGCCCTAGATCCTCCTCTGCTCTGTTCTTTTCTTCCTCTCGACGTGGATATCTGCATCACATGTTTTCCTGTTATTTTGCACGAACTACATGATACAATACATTTATTGTACGAATATAATATCCCCCAGCACCCTATCTGTTACTTATTGTCTACTGCATGTCGTCGATGTTGAGTTCTTGTCAGCCGTCCGTCGACGGTGCAGCTCGAGAGTCGAGACGACGGTGCCAGGACCGGTCCGACCGGCTCATGATCGGGCGGAAATTGGACGGGCATGATTGGATCGGACGAATGCGGCCGAGGAAACCGGGGAGCGCTGACAGGCGCCTGCCGGATGCCACAGAACGGCTCAATCAAGTGCGCCGTCCCCGTTGTCCTCCGTCTCCTCCTCTCCGTCGACCACCATGCAGTCCCTCGTCGCTCCCCGCTCCAGCGTCCTCAAGCACACTTTCCGTGGCTTTGCGTCCTCCGCGGCGCGGGCGCAGGCGACCCCGCTCCAGAAGCCGGCGTTGAACAAGGAGTTCAAGATCTATCGCTGGGTACGTCATGGCACTTGTCGCTCCTCCTTCCCCGCGTTGTGTCCAAGGAAGAGCTGATGGAGTTGGCGTTTCGAAGAACCCAGATGAGCCGTCGAAGAAGCCGACGTTGCAGTCGTACACTATCGACCTCAACCAGTGCGGTCCCATGGTCAGACCGTCCTGCCTCCTGTCTCGTTATATACCTTGCTCACGGGCACCCATCCTTATTTATGTGCAGATTCTCGACGCTCTCATCAAAATCAAGAACGAGATCGACCCTACTTTGACTTTCCGCCGCTCGTGCCGCGAGGGTATCTGCGGTTCATGCGCTATGAACATTAATGGTCAAAACACCCTCGCGTGCCTCTGCAGGATTGACAGAAATGCGAGCAAAGATACCAAGATCTACCCCCTTCCACATAGTAAGTCCACATGTCACCCAACTGTTAGTGCGTAGAGCTCTGAACGGTCACGTTGCGGTGTACAGTGTACATTGTTAAGGACCTCGTGCCCGACCTCACCCAATTCTACCAGCAATACAAGTCCATCGAGCCCTATCTTCTGAACGATAACCCGCCGGCAGACCGGGAGTTCTTGCAGTCACCGGAGGACAGGAAGAAGCTCGACGGGTGCGTGTTCAGTATCTCCCACCACTCACCTCTCCGCCAGCACGCATATATACTTTCTCCCCCTACGTCATTGCAACTTCCCCTCTCTCTGCCTGTTTCTAATGATTCGTGCGCGTTGCGTTCATGCTGACTTTGCGCATTCAGCATGTACGAGTGCATCCTCTGCGCATGCTGCTCGACCTCGTGCCCCAGCTACTGGTGGAACCAGGACGAGTACCTTGGGCCCGCAACGCTCATGGCCGCCTATCGCTGGATGGCGGACTCTCGGGTACGTCCGCGCTCCCTTTCCCTTCCCTGGCCCGCGAATTCCGTTATCAGCGCTCCGTGCGGGGCTAATGCGGGGGGCGTGGGGTAAACAGGACACGTATAAGGCGCACCGGATGGAGAAGATGCAGAACGAGCTCAGTCTGTACCGCTGCCACACGATCTTCAACTGTGCGCGCACATGCCCCAAGGGCCTCAACCCCGCCGCGGCGATTGCAAAGATGAAGCTCGAGCTTGCCTCCGAGTGATGGAGAGAGGGGGTCAAGAGCCGGCAGGCGGTGGGGGTGAGCGCCTTTTATATGAATATTGAATGCGGGGTCGGGCGTACTCACGGTCATTTCATTTGGCAAGGCTAGATTGTGCGACTGCGTGAGCGTGTCCTTTGGAGAATATAAATCTCAATTGTCCCCCGCATTGTGTTTATTTCATGGTATTCTGGACCGTCCTCCACCCCCAATCATGTTGGATGAAATTGATGGGAACGGAAGAACGAGATGGAAACGGGGTATTTCTTTTTTCCTGCAGTCTATGAAATGTCTCGACCGCCCCAGGTGTCTGTCCACGTCGTCGTAACTGATCCGGGGGAGCTTCACTGGTACGATGCCAGCTTGTACTCATAGCTTATGTTGCTCCCCTGTTTACGATTGGTCGGCGCAAGACGTAGAACAAAGGTGCATGCCAAAGCTTGTCTTGGGTGAGTCCGGTGTTCGTGGAATCTTAGTCGTAACGCGTTCTCACCGGGGTTGTCGTTGTAGGCAGCATCCGGTGAGCGTATCAGCAGCCATAGTTTGCACCATTTGCACGAATTACATGGAGGGACGTGATCGCGTCTCGTCGGTGCGTGGGGTCTCGCTTGTGCATAAACCCCCCTCGTTTTCTCACCTTCAGAGAGGAAGATCCGCTATCAAATCCTATCGGCCTTCGTGACTGGATGCGCGTCGTAGGCTTCTCACCCATTGTCGGGCCGCCTTGGACCCTGCGGACGCTCGAGGGCAGCGAGGCTCGCAAACTGAATTGGAGAAGCTCTGTCCCCCACATTCGAAGGGCCGGTTCCGCACGAACCATGGTAAGGTCCGGGCAAAGCAGGAAGGGCTATCCCAGCGCAGCACGCCCCTATACACTCGCGCGTAAACGTGGAGGAGGATTCCGAGAGTTTGTGCGATGGTACGACAGTCGAACGTGACCTGTAGAAGACCAATATGCTGTGTTGCCACGGTCAGATGGGCAGGACACGAGGCCCCAGAACGCGCGACGGCGTGTCTAGCCAGCCGGATTTCCCCAATGGTATCAAGGTTGCGCCGTTCTGTGATGCAAGAAGTGCCAACGGCGTGTTCGGTCTCAGCGGCCAGAGCCAAATTCTGGTTCGTGCGTTCTCACAGGCGACATGCAATGAAAGAGAAGGATGCAGTTTGCCGACAGCGAGGTGCGCTCCCGTACGAAAATAACCTCGAGCTCTCTGCATTGACCGACAGCCGTTGCAAAACCAGTCACCAGTCGAGTCTGTCGTCATCAGCGACTGGAAAGTCTCGGGTGCAGCTCCGCTCGCAGTGGATGTGGGGTTAATCCGCTATGGAGGCGATGGATCACGCGATCGCGACGGCCGGCTAATAAGGACGAGTGTGTGGTGAGCGGTGGGCATGACAAACAGCTGAGCGGTGAGAGGGTGCTGATTAATGTCACGTGCAGACTGCTGGGGTGACGGCTTTGCAGTGAAGCTGGAGCGAAGACCTTCACAGAGAGAACATGGCGTTAGGGTCCGGTACCTGCTGACACGCACTCTCCCAACCTAATACGTCGAACCAGCCCGCTGGGACCATGCTTTCCACCCAGAGTTGCCGCCCCCTCCCCACTACAAATAGCAGCACGCCCATTCGCATCCTCTTCGAGTTGGTCTCAGCCCTCACATCCACCTTCACCCCACTACCCCCACCCCGAAACCAAAGCTCAAAATGCCCTCTGCTCACGTCTTCAACACCAAAGACGGTGCCGTCTATACTACCTCTACCGGTGCCCCTGTCGCAAGGCCCTACGCCGCTGAGCGCATTGGGAAGGTTGGCCCTCTGTTGCTCCAAGGTTCGTCCCCTTCCCCCACGGCACTTTCCGGCTATTCCCCCAGCTTTGAAGCTGCACCGTGTGGCTTGCTGCGCTGTGTGGGTTGCAACCGGTGTTCAATAATTCTTCCCTTTCCCTGCAGACTTCCACCACATCGATCTCATTGCCCACTTCGATCGCGAGCGTATTCCGGGTGCGTCTCGTTCCCTCCAGTCCGTGCATATTATCTTGACGTTTGCTTTGGCCTCGATCGTGCTGTGCAGAACGTGTCGTCCATGCCAAGGGTGCCGGCGCCCATGGCGAATTTGAGGTCACACACGACATCAGTGACTTGACCTGCGCCGCGCTCTTCAACAAGGTCGGCAAGAAGGCGCCGCTTACCATCCGTTTCTCCACCGTCGGTGGTGAGCTTGGTTCGGCGGACACTGCCCGTGACCCCCGTGGTACGTAGATTGTGGGCATTTTGTACGTCGTGTGTTGATGAAGCTTTGCAGGATTTGCTGTGAAGATCAGGACCGAGGAGGGCAACCTCGACTGGGTGTTCAACAACACGCCCGTCTTCTTCATTCGTGACCCCTCCAAGTTCCCCCACTTCATCCATACCCAGAAGCGTGACCCCCAGACTCACCTCAAGGATGCTGATATGTTCTGGGTGAGTTCTGAGGAGGTTTCTGGTCATAACCATGTTCTAACATGCGCATATAGGACTACCTCTCCCAAAATCCGGAGTCTATCCACCAGGTCATGACTCTGTTCTCGGATCGTGGAACTCCTGACGGCTTCCACAACATGCACGGCTACTCCGGCCACACCTTCAAGTTCGTGAACGCTGAGGGTAAATTCCACTACGTTCAGATTCATCTTCGCAAGGACGGCGGCTTCAAGACCCTCACTGACGCTCAGGCTGGCAAGCTGGCTGGCGAGAACCCCGACTATGGTATTCAGACCTTGTTCGAGGATATTGAGGCCGGCAAGTTCCCGTCGTGGACCGTTTATGTGGTACGTATCAGGATTCGTCTTTTTTCCTCGTGCCACCGCGTTGCTAAGTAATTGCGCAGCAAACTATGACGTCTGAGCAAGCCGAGAAGTTCCGCTACAATATCCTCGACCTGACTAAGGTCTGGCCACATGCGGACTACCCGCTCCGTCCCGTTGGAAAGATTACTCTGAACAAGAACGTCCAAAACTACTTCGCGGAGATCGAGCAGGTCGCCTTCTCGCCGTCGCATCTTGTCCATGGTATCGAGCCCTCTGCGGACCCTGTGCTCCAGTCGCGGCTCTTCTCCTACCCCGACACTCATCGGTACGTGTAGTTCGTACTCATCGTCGTTCGTCGGCTCATTGCTCATTGCAGCCACCGTCTTGGCGTGAACTACACCCAGCTCCCTGTCAATGCGCCGCTTTCACCGGTCGCCAACTTCCAGCGCGACGGTTTCATGGCCATCAACAACCAGGGTAACCGTCCGAACTACGAGAGCTCCATTCAGACCCTCTCGTACAAGCCCAAAGTGTACCAGAGCGTCGAGCACGAGGTGTTCCTTGGCACTGCTCAGGCGGACCTCAGCGAGATGACTGAACGTATGTGTTACAAAGCTTTATCCTACCCGTGCGAGCGCTGACGGATCCCTCGGCTGCAGTCGACTTTGAGCAGCCTCGTGCGCTCTGGCAGAAGGTGTTCAGCGACGTCGACCGTGAGCACTTCGTGGGTAACGTGGCCGGTCACATGAAGAATGCGAAGAGTGCCGAGGTGAAGGCTAGGCAGCGTACGTCTCGTGTCTGCAACCTTTCTCGACCTCCTGACTGATCAGGCGTCATGGCTTTGGGCTTCTAGTCTCGGTGTTCGCTGCCGTGGACCAGTCGATCGCAGACCGCATTGCCCAGGCGATTGGCGTGCCGACCGTGAAGCCTCTCCAGGTTAAGCCTGCGTCGGAGGCAATCCGCTTCAAGTACTCTGCTGTATAAGGCGGTTCAGTGGTAGACGGGCCGGTAGAAAAATGTTCGAGTTCTGGGTAGATGGACTAAACACGTATATGCTGTACGAGCGACCCACGGGTATGACCTGACCATGTTACGAGTAGTTTGCAACGCATTGTACTTTTAGCAGGAATATAAACATACTGAACGTTCATTCAAGTTCTCTCGATGATGCTGCACGGCCCTAGCAGCCCTACGAGTCCTCTGAATATACGCATGGGTGTACAATGGTAGACAGAAATCACGAGCTGTATCGCGGCAGGAGTTGGCATGTGGCATCGTGTACTGCAAGAGCTCCGGGCCGGCGGCTTGAGATGAAGTGAACTTTGGTTCCATCGTTCCAGCTATCAGGGTGGCTCGATGGGTTCTCTCCAACTTGGCTCCGATATCGTAGTAATCTCCAGGTGGCAGCTAGAGGATATTATCTTCGTCGTCAACTTTGCGTTCCGCGCTTTGCGTGACAATCGGAACTGGGCAAGGTTCAAGAGAGGTTTCTGGACGGCCACTACGGCATCCGGGACATATAGCTGGTGTTATAGTTGTAAGGGTAAGCAGTGTGCCGATGCAATCGATGCGGTCTTGGAGGGGTGGAGGACAGCTAATTTCGGGGTTGTGCAGCGAGGATTAGGGGGGACCGAGAAAAAGGCATTGAATCTTTGCCGGTGTGGGTAGCGTCCTCTCGCGAGACCTACGGCAGAAGCAAAAGTAAACTTCAAGGTACTACTTCGGGGTCAGTAGGACGAATGTGAAGTACTGAACTTTGAAGACTCCTCGCGTGTGCACGTATTCACGCCTGTGTGAAGGCTGCGCCAGCTGCTTGCCGTAGGTGAACTGTGCTGTCTTCGGATGGGTCGCGATGGCTCTAGACAGCATGAAAATAAGCTCTAGAGTGTCAATTTCATCTCTGTCGTGAGTGGGAGGTGTCTTCTCGGTCAGCACGAGGGAAATAACACGCATATAGGTGAAGGGGAGGCGCGAGCCTAACCATGTCGGAGGCTGAGCGGGACACATAAGCGACATTGACTCGTTCCATTTCGCACACTATGAGCCCAGCGTACTGAGTAGTAGTTTATTGGCGAAGGAGATGACTCTCATCGCTATGTGGTAAGCCAGGGATTGGGTTCCGAGTCCTTCGAACATGCTTGAACATCGGAGCAAGGTCGGTGCTCCGCAGACTCGCCTCCGAAGGTGTAGGTAGCGGCTGAGCCGCAGGAAAATGGCTCGCCCTATCGACATTATCTCTGAAAAGCGATGCCATTGAAGTTAGCATCAACTTCAACACACGAAACTGCGGAACAACGACGTACCAACGTTGCAGTGGGCAAAGCCCGTGACCACCAGGCTGATATCAACTGCAACTTACGTGCAACATTCGCAATATTCCGGAGTTCAAATTGAGGGATTGTGATTGAGAAAATAAGTGAGACGGGAGAGCACACCTGTAGTATGCATGCGGAAAGTGAACTAGACTGCAAATGGGAGTGCTGTAACGAAAAGAAATTCAGAGGATTGGGACCGTTTGTCCACGCAACGCGTGAGCGCAGTAGTATATGGCTATGAAGGCCGAGATTCAGGGAGTAGAACAGGCCGGTGGTTCGACTGGTAGCAGTAACCATGAAAGAAGGCGGGAGCGCCCGATTGTGTTCAAGCGCTTAGCGCTTAGCTAAGGCCCGGCGAAGTCCGCGCTGCACACAAACCTAAGGCTGGGCTCATTCACGCCCTACCAATGCCACGTGGAACGAAAAAGCTATCTCCTCCTCGTACACCGCGATTTTAGAAAATTCGGCCGCAACAAGATGTTCTATCTACAAATACGCACACTTTGTCGCGAGCCGATTTTCGAAAAAGGACGTGTGCGAGGAGGAGATAGGTTTTCATTTCCACGTGGCATTGGTAGCGCGTGAATGAGCCCAGCCTTACCTGATCTACACCTCCACCTCCCAATTAATGGCGATGGCAAGTTCTGGCGATGATTCAGCTGGTGCAAGTATCTGATGCGGTGAAGTCATCGGAACTATTGACTTGCGATGATGACAGACTTGTTGCACAGCACCGCCGGAACCTACCTGAGGAAGTTTTACCTGGAGGGTACGGCTGGTGAATAAACGGAGAGTCCGTCATATTTTCGCATTCAAGTTGATTTATATTCTTCTCAAGTTTGTCGCCACTATATATTGCGCCAAGTCCATCCTAGGCATCAAATTCAAATCATGCCCCCAAGTTTGCGCAATACAAAACCGTGAATCGAGGCCGAAAATAACAGACTGGTGCCGGGGTCTATGCTTTTCCAATTGCAAGTTCACAGTTCCTGCAAGATTCCTAACGATCAGCCCATCGGTTCAATTTGCTGTGCAATGGATGACGCGGTGGTGACACTGTTTCAACTCGCCATGACGTCGACCCTCAGAATGCTACCGTATGTATTCACACGTAGAAAATCCCCTGCATCTCACTCCTTACCATAATAGCAGTTCCTCCACCGTCACATCTCGACATACATCTTCTGCAAAATTCTCCTAGCAAACCGACAGCCGAACTTTGCAAAAATGACATACTTGGTCAGCTTCTCGACGCCTTCGGGAGCCTTCCTAACACTTGCTGGACTTTAGGTGCTGTCGTCCCTGTGCACCTCTCTGGTGTTTCATCCGGCGCACCCACTGGGCTTCCCTCTGGTGCCCCCACAAGATTCCCGTCTGGTATGCCCAGCGGTGTCCATTCGGCACTTCCCTTAGGTCTCCCAACGGACGCTTTGCCCACTCGCCGCTCGCACTCTGGGTTCCCATCGGTTTGTCCTTACGGCTTCCCAGCGGGACCTGCCCTTCTGAAACCTCCTTCTTTGGTTTTGCTCCCTCGGGGGCACCATCTGACATGCGCCGCCAGGCTCTGCCTAGCGGACGTCCCTCGGCTGTACGCCTGTCTGGCGCCCGTCCCCCCTGCCCGTGCCCTGTCCTCTCTGGCCAGGCTCGGCCGTCAGCTTCCCCGTCTGGGTTTCTGCCCATGCAACCATACAGCACGCCCTCTGGGTTCTGCTTCAGTGCTCTCGCCGGCTTCCTCTGTGGTGCCGCTCCTTCGGATCTCCCTCCTTCGGTGTTTCCATCCAACGCACGAGGTCAGATCCCTCCTAACTTACGTCCTTCTGGTACTCCGCCCCATCTCATGTGGTCACTAGGTAGGCCGTCCGGTGTCCTGCCCCACCACTTTGGCGCGCCGTCCACCGCTGTCTCGTGCGCCCTCAGCTGCCCTGCCTTCCGGCTTAGGGCCACCAGGCCCTGGTCCGTCTAGCTCCCATCCTTCCGGCTTCCCCTCCGGTAGCCCACCCTATCCCTCGGATATGCGGTCTGGCGATCGTGGTTCGCGACTATAATGTGGACGCGATTTTACGAGTGCTAGCTAAATGGGCCCAATTTCTTGTTGTACACTGCACATTGTCATGTGCCATAATTTTCTTCGACCGGAGAATAATCGAGGGGCTCTCCGAAGATGTTTATTGGCCAATAATCATCTCTGCTCACGATGTGCCAGTAGTAGGAATTGACGGTATAATAGCCCATGATGGGCCTTGCCCGGCTTGCCCCTTCACTCGATTGGTGACCTAGATTCGGTGTATTCGAACCTACACCCGGGAATTCGTCATGACCATATAATAACAGCCCATACGAGACGCAAGTTTCGCCATATCTTTGGCTAGGCAAGTATTGAGGTCCACACTTTTATGAGTGAATATGATATGCCTGATTCTTCGTGTCCGATAGTCAAACTGTTAGGGTTGATCTTCGAATAAAACGGATGAATGACTGTATTAACGTCGATTTATAACTACGCAGTGGACGTCCACTGCTTGTCGTAATGATTGGAGACGTTGTAGGAGGACGACGGACGTCCACTTTTTAGACGACCTTAAGTCCGAGAACATCGGAAACCGGATCCAGGCAGGCGCGCCTATGCAACGAGTAAGCCGCTCGCTAGTTGCCGAAAAACTGTACAGTACCAAGCCGGCGCCTCTGTGTGCGGAAACCTTGTGTAGGCAAGTGTAGCGAATCCAGCGGCCCCAGCAACTCCAGCAAGTCCTCCAGCAAAATGTCGAAACGCGGTATGTCTGATATACTTCGTCATAGCGTTCTATCGAAATGCTGACGGTTCCGGCGTGTTGTGTGCAGGTTAGTACTCGTCGTACCGGTCCTCTCTGTTGATTTCAGTTCTGACTTAGCCGATCGTCTCCCTTTCGTTCCTCCAACGATGACTACGAACGCGTATGATGAACAGGCGCAGGTTCCTCTGGCAACAAGTTCCGGATGACCATGGGTCTCCCCACGGGGGCCGTCCTCAACTGCGCGGACAACAGCGGCGCCAAGTCGCTCTACGTTATCGAGGCGTACGGTACCGGCTCCCACCTCAACCGTCTTCCCGACGCTGGTGTCGGCGACATGGTTGTCGCGTCTGTGAAGAAGGGAAAGCCTGAGCTGAGGAAGAAGAGTGAGTGTTGCTTTGTTTCCGAGCATTAAGCCGCAGCGTGTTGGGATGGGATGCTGCATATCCCAGGGCGTGCGTCGGATATCCGCGGTCGTCGTCTGGATGCGGTGGAATGGTGCGAGGAGTATCTGTGCTAACGTAAATGTTTCAGCCATGCCCGCTGTCGTTGTCCGTCAAAGGAAGGCATGGCGCCGGCGAGACGGTGTCTTCCTCTATTTCGAGGTGCGTTGCTTTCGTGTCTCGAGCGTGCCCTCTTGTATTGAAAGTGCAATCCCAGGACAACGCCGGTGTCATTGTGAACCCCAAGGGCGAGATGAAGGGCTCTGCTATCACTGGCCCTGTCGCAAAAGAATGCGTGAGTTACCGATTGGTTCTGTTGCAATACTGCTCTATTTCTAACCATTCTCCAGGCGGACCTCTGGCCGCGTATCGCCTCCAACGCAGGTACTGTCGTATGAGACCTTCTCACCATCATTACATACGCATGCTTGTAGATTATGGCCATGACGCAACCACGCTTCCCTACTTCGTATGCACTTGTATTTTACCCTTTCCAAGTGGAGTATCCGTTGCCAGGTGTCCCAAAGGTATTGAGAAGTGTTCTAAGCCAGGAGTGATCCCTTGGAGTGATCCGTGACCCAGCTCGCGAGAACCTATCTCCCCTTTCATTTCGTTTAGCTGTATCGTTGCGGGACACGCTTTCTACTGAACGGTGCGTCTGCGACAAACCCTCCAACAATATTTACAACGAGCGAGGCAAAACTATAACATGATGAATTTCATGCAAAAGTATCATGCAAAAGTATACTGCTCTCTGTCGGGGAGTCGAACCCCGCTTTCGCGCGGTCAGTAGGTATGACAGGCGCGTGTACTAACCGATATACTAACAGAGACATGTTCAGGTGCGCATTGCTAGAAGTATTGACGGCAGAACCATTGAGTTGCGCAATGCAACAGGTCCGCAAACACAACCAATGCCAACTGTCCACCCTTCGAACCATTGAAATCATCCAGCAGAACTCGTATTCTTTGTCTTTACTATTCTAACCCCGCTAAGAACGCCCTTCTTGTTCGGCAAACCTTTAGCATTCGTGGACGCCGATGCGGCTGACTGGGAGCCTTTCTCCAGCCGCTTCACCAACTGTATCGGCGGAGCGATGGGCAGGGAGGGCAATGGACGGTGCTGCCGGTCGGCTCTTCTCCTTGACGCCGCCGCCCGGCGGGCGAGAGCGCGAAGCCGGGCCCGCAGCCATTGCCGAGGACGTTGTGGGTGCTTGTCGGGCAGCGGCGTCCAGCGCGGCAGTGGCGGCGATCGGCTTCGGAGGAAGCGACGGGTGTGCGGGCAAGGACGAAACCGTCGAGGCGGCCGAGGCTGAGGCGGAGCCCCGTGTGCCTGACCCGCTGGCGAGCGCATTGGAGGCGCCTTCTAGCTGGCGCAGCTTCGCTTCCATGCGCGCGATTTTGGCATCCGTCCTGTCGGTGAGACGTCAGATGGGCCGCTACATGGAGAGCGGCAGACAAGAAGATAGATGGCCGGACGTCGTGTGCGCACACACTGCGCCTCCGATGGGGAGGGCTGGGGTCTGAAGAGAGGCGGTACTTACGCATCGGAGCGCCCTGTGCCCGCGCTCTTCAACAGGCTCAACGTAGTTGGTTTCCCCGCATCGCTGATTGCCCTACGGTTCTTCATCCCTGCCCCCGGCAGACCGGAGGCAGAGTCGAGGGGCGCTTGATTCGCATACGTGACGACGAGCTTGCGACCGCGAAGCAGCTTGTTGTTGGCGTGTGTGAGCGCCCTGTCTGCATCCTGATGATAGAACAGAAGATAGCGGGTAGTTTAGCGTGCGTTCACGGTCAACGGTTCACGAAGCCACCGCGGCCCCCGGGTTGGACTGCACATGGTCATGGAGATGTGATGTGTGCCAGACCATGCCGTCGTGTATGCGTGCGGTGCCGTGCAGAAAGAAACCCGGGGTGAGCACGCGGACTAGAAATATGAGGCGGGGGACGGACGTACCTCCTTGTTGGAGAACTCTACAAAGGCATAACCCCTCGGCTTTCCCTTCAGCGGCCCGGACTTGTGAAAGAGGTAGTCGAGTTTGGATATCTTGCCGAACTTCGAAAAGGCTTGTAGGAGCGTGTATCTAGGAAAGGAATACTTGATGAGACGGGGCAATAGTGGCAGAGCCATGATGCTTACTCGTCGACAGTTGTATGCAGATTTCCAACGTATAAACGATCTTTGAGAAGGGGTCGCACCTGCGCAACAGAAGACGAGGACGACGTGGGTGGCACAATGGGTTCAGATGCAGCAGGGTAAGACAAGTGGTCATCCACGGCGGCCGAGAGAGGAGGTAGACTCGGCGGCGTTCTCTCCGGAGAAGCCACAGCCGGTGAGAGATCTTGAGGTGTCGTAGACATGAGGCTTAGAGAACGGTGGAAGACGTCGATGATGGACGAGCTGCAACTACAGTAACAACACATTCGGTGACGGCGGTGGGCCGTGAGTCCAGCGCGTCTACCGACCATTTTGGGAATTTAGACGCCTATCCAAGGTGCGGACTCAGAAGCGCTCGAACGGCCTGCGGTCGATCCGCAACATCCCCATATTGACTTGGCAGGCCTAGACAAAATAGTCGGATTAATGACTTTGGCGACAGACGAAGTTTATCGAAATCGCGTACGCGATAATTGGAGACAATTATCCTGCGCGAGTAACGTGAAGGTGACTCACCCATATATTCATCCCGACGAGTCATCCTGCAACGACGCTGACTCGGACGTCCAAGACACAGCGTGCACACATTTGCCTCGAGCAAGGTGTAACGGTCTCAGTACCCTGTTCAAGGCGTACGGCCCCTATTCCCGCTCGGGCCGTTGACGTTCATTATCGCAGGTCACTTCCGAGGCCCCATCGGTGTGTCTCTCGACGCGCGTGCAGTCCCCTCACGGCATCTGCTCGTTCGAGACTAGCCTTCAGGAAAACATCCATCCAGGTTCAGCCTCCGACGAAACAGTCTATTGTGTGCGAAGATTTTTAGGGCGCAGCAACAGTCCCCGCCGACTGACGTCGACTTAGGAAGGACGCTCTGGATCCAAAATAATAGAACTCCTCGGTCGCGATGGCAGATACAAGGTGTCAAAGTACTTCCGGCGATCGCGCAACCCTAAAACGCCAGACGGTGAGATAATTGGGCCAATTGTTACTTCACCTTTGTATCAGAAAAGGTGTGCACAGGGTCAATTGGAGGACCTTGGAGCCTCGAGGGGACCATGTCCGAGCAATGTACCAATATCGAAGACGCGGACGGACCATGACGAGAGAGATGCCCTGATAATCCTCGATATATCTAGCGCAAAGGCGCCTCGAGGCGCATATTCCTGACGGCACGCATCAATACTTTGCTCAGCAGCACGTTCCACGGAAAGAGGGCGCAGTGGTGGACCACGCCAAACCTCCCTGGTCTGGAGGGACGCTAGCGGTTCGTTGTTTTCGAAGTGCTGGCCACAATTGCCATTTGCGGAGTTTGACTCAATTGTGCCACACAGATGGATGATCTCGCCAAGTTAATTTGCAAGCACTTCTCAACCACCACATGTTTGACAGCACTCCGCTTGGTGCTGGGAATCACCAGGATAGGTAAGACGATACAATGCGAAGCCGACTGATACTTATCATCGCATAAAGCTCGATGCAGGTTACGAACCCCGACTCCGCTCGCAAGGTATCACATCGGACCTCCGATGATTCGAAGACGGCGGTCGAAGTCCCAGTCGCCATTCTTTGCTACCTTGGGGTGCTGGGCAGCGGGCAAGGGTGGCGCATCTCTAGCCTTGCTGCTGCGGGCCTGTTACTCTTGTTCCTTCCGTCAGGCCGCTTCTCTTTGATATCTTATCCTAGTCTATCCGACGCCTCACAGAGCTGCGATTTCTCATTGCACCTGGCTGCACACGTGCCGAGTGTCGTAACACGCTCCGACGCCTGGGGTCCCCTCGCCATCCGGATCGCGCGCCCCGTCGGCGAGAAGGTCTGTCCAGACGGCGACCTCGAACGGTTTCGTCCAACGTGTCCCGACCGCCTGGCCCAATGTAGCGACTAACGCTGGCGTCCGACGCGCCTCCTTCCAAATATGAACTTGGACATTTCACCAACGTGGTGCACGTACCTTCGCCCGCGTGCCTTTGTGCCGTCAGGCCCACTCCGACTTCTTCTGAGGTTCGTGTTCTGACCGTGCTCAATGCGTTGTCAGTCGATCACCGATCCTCGGATCCGTCATCGTCGGGACGACGCCATTGTGGATCCCCCCCTGCGGCCCCCCAAATAAGCACGATGACCTTCTATGCACACGCAACCCGTAGTAGCCCGCCGCAGCCACGGGGTCTGTCACCTGCGAGGAAGCTTTACTGTTCGGCAGGTGCCTTTAGACAGGAGCGCCGGGAATGTCGACATGGTCGTCCGACGCCAAAGCAGGTCGGAAACACATGGTTATTTCCCGGCGAGTCGCAGAGCGGTCGTCGTGTGGGAGAGCACGCAAGGGGAACTTGGACAAAATTGGATGACGGACATCCATCCCTCCCGCGCGGACTCGCTGTGTGGTTCATATGTTGATGCGGTGGTCCCGGGGGACGCATCGTTCACAGCAAGCGGTACAATCAAGCTCAAAGAAGTCGTCGAAGCCTTTGGGCGCTGTCCGAGACGATCGGCAGAATGGAGCAGAAGCAACAATGCGGAGCTGCTGGATAGAACACAGATACAAGTACACAGGTGCAATGTGACAGGAGTTTGTACAGAAGCGGAAGTTTGGGTGACAGATACCCAGGGATACAGGCAGATGGAGACAACACGAAAAGAAGACGAGGCGAAGGGTGAGCATAGGATAGAGGCGCAGAGATAGAGTAGAGCACAGAGACGACAAAGCTACAGGACACGTGGTTTTCGCACTATTAGCTGAGACGAAGAGTCCTTGGGTGAGCACGAAACAAACGGAAGATAGAAACGACGTTCGAGGACGACGATGCACCCAGCAACCAGCCGACGAACAGCGAGCGTTGACCAAGCCTCACAGAGATAGAGCGCGAGTCGACCGCCTCTGCGGCTGTGCTGCCGTCTCCGCCTTCTTGGCGGCGGCCCGTGCGCTCGCCGCCGTCTTCGTCTTCTTGGGGGGCAGCACCCCCTCCGCGCGCAGCTCGTCCTGCCGGTCCTTGCAGTTGTCCGAGCCCTGGTGGCGCAGGACGGCGTCGTCGCGCGAAAGGTCCTTGAAGCAGAGGGGACACATCTTGGCCGGGCGGTCGAACGGGTACCACTCGCACGAGCACCTCTCGTGCCGCAGCACGTCGCTCTCGCGCGTGAAGATTCGGTCGCACCACACGCACGTCGGCGGCGGGCCCTCCGGCTTCTTCGGCGCAGCCTTCTTCTTGCTGGTCGCGCGTCCGAACGACGACCGCTTTCTCTTCGGTGCCTTCTTCTTCGAGGACGCGACCTTGGGGCTCACCGCCTTGCGGTGCACCGGCGAGGTCTTGACCGACGAGGCCTGCGACGCAGCCTGAGCGGAGCACGGGCGGCTCCGGGTGCGCTTCGCCGGACGGTACTCGTCGTACTCGTCGTCGTCGTCGCCGAGCTCGGCGAGTTCGAGCTCGTACGGGTCGGCCTCGTATTCGCTGCCGCTGTCATCCGACTCGAGGATCTCGTGGTGGTCGTGGTCGTGGTCGCCATCGCTCCCACAGCATGCTGCATGTGTGACCCGCGGAAGGGTCAGTTGTGCAGCATGAGTATGCGTCGCCTTCGGAGCAAGTCTCGCAGACGTTCTTGAGGCAGTCGACGAAGTGCTAGACGTGCTAAAGCTGCGAGACCGCCCAGAGCGCGCAGGGAGAGGACAACACACGAAAGGGGGCACAGGCGCTCCGAAGGCGAGGGTACGGAGAGGCATCGGAGATCGCGAGGCACGGGAGACGGTCTGGGGGCCTGCGCTTGCGCTTGCTGGGGGCGTCGACCAGGGACGGGTTCACAGAGTGCACAAGCGACATATCTTGAAGGGTGTCTTCCAAGCAGGACTCCGAGATGGTAGGAAGCTGCGGGCTACTCCACGCGGAAAGAGGGGAGGACAACACAGACGGGGCGATGGTGAGGGGCGTAGAGAACACGCTGCCGGACGAGGCGGAAGGGCTCGAGAAATCGAAAGAGAGGGTCGAGAACGTGGGGCTTGGAGGCGCATGCGGGGTGCCGTCAAGGCAAAGACGAGACATGGAGCTCGACACTCCAGTAGATAGGAAGGGCTGACAGGCAGCTCGTCAATGCAAACGCCGTATCAAATGGAAGGAAGGAAGACGTACCGAGCCTCCGAGCATGAGCGAATCGGTGGAGAGCGAGTCGAAGAGATTCGAGCAGCTGCCCACGTACATGCTGTCTGGTTCGTCGGCGCCGTCCAGGCTCCTCGTGGGCAGGAGGACGTTGCGTCCGGGCTGGTAGACCGCCAGATGCTCTTCGTATTTGTCGGCGGGGTCGTCGAAGTTGTTTAGGAACTCATCGAACTCGTCGCAAGCTGCGCCGGAGTCCCCAGCGGTGTGGCCATCCATTTCATTGGGGTCCAGGGCACGCACTACACCCGGACCGTCCAACAAAACGGCAAGCTCCTCAAGAATTTGGTGGAGAGCGAGAAGCGCGGCGTCCATGTCGTCCGCCCAAACAGCCAACGCAGCGTCTTCCCTCTGGGTCGGAGGTCAGAAGTGTGCGAAGGATAAGATAACAAAAACGAACGAGGTGTACTCACAATGAAGGCGGCCTTGTGGTACTGAATGACATTGACCACGTCGGACATGTTCTGGACGATGAAAACGTTGCTGCGGGTATGAAGGGTCGCAGCTCCCTGCGGGGACGGCCTGCCAGGGGTAGAGAGGTCAGGTGGCTGCAACTTGAGCACGACACGAGATTGCCTACACTGCAGCGATAATAGACGCGGCTAGAGGCGTCTGCAGCTTGATAACTGATGCCGGTATGAAGGCAGCGAGGTTTGTGGAAAAGAGGTCGCGGGCACCAGAGCTGCGAACCTCGTGGAAGGAGTGGGGACCGGCGCGGATGTAGACGGTGTGGTCGCCATCACTGAGATGCGATAGCTGCTTGAAGACAGCGGGAAGATTGTACTTAGACAAGTCCATGTCCATGTCGAGCGGGGGGGGGGGCAGAAAGCGGTGGATTGAGGGAACGCGAAGAAAAGGACGCGTTTAAATCATCTTCTCTGTGTGTCCAACGCGCCCATGAGACGCCGGGAGGAAGCCTTGAGGTGAGCACGCTCCCGAGACCGACTTGAGATCTGTCGAGGTCTAGCGGTGCAGGGCATCGGTCCGGGAAATGGTGCGGAAGATGAGATCGGTTGATCTTGGGTTGATCTTAGGAGGTGGAGGGACGCAGACAAATAGGACAGAGCGCCGCGGAAGCAACAAGGCGTCCTGGATGAGGGAATGTCGGATGTTGAATTGTGACTCGAGATATGCTAAGCAACGGCGTGCTCACCAGGACAGACCGGTATGGAAGGAGGACGTGTGATGTGGTCCTCGGATACGGCATACAATGGTGCGGGGCGTGGCATTAGAATAAAGGGTGAGAAAGGTGCCTGGTGCTCTGTGCTCGTATCGGACTTTGCTTTGGGCATGGTCACGGCGGGGCTGGCTGCCTTGGTCGAGTGTCCCGGGGAGACGGACTGCACCCGTCGCGGCGCATGACCGAAACTGCTGATCAGAGCAAGATCAGAGAAATGACGAAGGGGCACAGATCAGAAGGAGAGAGGCGAGAGAGAAAGGCGAGGGTGAGGCGGAAGGCGTTCCAGAGCAATCCCCGTTCCAAGTCGGAGGCGCACGCGAAGGGGCGCGACAAGAAGTCGAACAACGCCCTCCGTCGCCGGCGTCTGCTCTCCGGGGCGTGGGAGACGCGCGGGAGCATCATGTAGCGCCTAGATCAAGGGTCCTTTTTCACAGATGCTCGTCATCCCCTCCAGATGTTTATCTGCCGATTCCCCCTCAACTCCCCCGACCACACTGACACTCGATGCGCATGCAACGCCATGCCTGCCCCGAGGCCCAGACACCTCCAATATTACTATCTGTCAATGAGGCTGGCTACACTCAGTTACCGCAATGGACGTGCCTCCTCGGAAAGTGCATTTCCCTGCAGCCAGCCCGTCATTGTGACGCCCGTGCCATGAATATGCGTCAATGTGGATGGGAAAAAACGTGGCTACCAATCCGCCGAGGACGGTCTTTGTCGCCTTCAAGGATCGAGTTTCGGACCTTGCTACGACACGATCTCCTTGTTGGTCTTCCCCCCCTATAGGATTTCAGCTCGCCCTGGATTGTCACCCTCTGCTTCCGTATCGCGCCTCCCCATATAGAATACAATAATTCTGGTCAATGTCAGACCATGCCAGGTGCAATATCACAACACGGGGAAAAGCTCGTGATCCTCGCCAACTGGGCCCATTCACACGCGGACCCACAGACACACACAAAACAATAAATTACCTAATCCGGGATGATGTGTCATCCGGGGGGTCTCCAGCCGGCCGCCGTCCATCGACATGCCGAACGCGTCCCCTGCCTCTACTTCCACATCGCCCCGTCATCTCGTTCATCACTCCTGCCGAGCATAGGTGTTTTCGTATATTCGCTTGATTCTAGGGAGTGTCATCCGTCATCCTCCATCAACCTGAGGGCGGTGCACGCAGCTCCTCGTGCCTTCAACGTTTGAACACCGAGCGCCGCGCTCATCCGGCGGACTTGCCCAATTTTCTATCCCATCATTTTCATCGCCTACCTTACATTCCGATAATGACTGTCGGCGTGACCGAAAACTCCCCCATGCAGTACCTTTTCCAGAACGCCACAGCGGTACCGCCGCGTCTGTGCATATATGCCGGTCAATCGCCTCAGAACGCCCAACTTGGCGAGTGACTTCCCTGCACATTCCCGATCCTCCCCTTCACCCTGTGCCACTCATCAATCCAACGCGGCTCCGTTATTTCGTCCCCGCCGGAGAGCCCGGTGCTCGGAGGACCCACGTGTGGGTGCCCCGTAGTCTTTTGAACAGACTAGAACGAGCTGCACAACGCTGCTTCTAATTGTCTGGATCTGTTGCTATGGGCTTGGTGTTTGTACTCCCAGCGGGGGCTTCATATCCCAACCCTTCATCCGAATGATGTTTCAGCCGGCGCTGACAGTCTGTTCACAGGCGTTGAAGGGTGCAATCTCGTCTGGCCACCCTCCAGAATGCGAGAATCGACTAGGCTGGATAGGATAATCTTTGTATTAAATATCAAATTGGGGCACATGGAAAGCACCACTATTGAGCTCTCTTTTTCGTTCATTTCGTTCCACCACCGTTCGTCCCTCCAGAGCCCAAGACGATGCACCTTGTCTCTAGCGGAAAATCAGTCCAGGCACCTCCGACAGATTGTTCAGCGTCTCACCTTGTTGTCTCTTCCAGGGTCAAGTCCTGCGGCACCAATCAGCAGGACGCTCATCTCCATTCGAGACCAAAGCACTGCCCCCCTCGGGCCCCCAGGCCAACTTGAAGCTGGGCGGCGCACTCTGGTGGATCACCGAGAGCGCACAGCCTATGTGCCTCTCCCCCCAAGCGCAGAAACAGTCTCGTAACTCCTGCGCGGATCCCCCCTCCGACAGCGGCACGTTGCTCTCAACCATCTTCGGGCGCAGTGCCCCCATCGGCGCCAATCCCCGCCCAAACCCATCGTCCGCTCGCATGACCCCACGGCGCTGGGAGCGGCTGGGGGGGCGCGGCTTCGCCTGGAATGGACTCCAGAGATGCCCGCCGCCGCCGTTGCCGATGGAGGGTTGTGGGCCTGCGAGCGCGCGGACAGTGAGCCGTCGCGCCCCCATCCGTTTGGGATGGAGTGCGTTGATGCTGGGCCGTGTCGCGGCGCCCCGCCCCCCGAAGAACAATCAGCGGGGGTGTCAACGTGATGCCGACGGCAGGGCAGCGGTCCTTTCGGGTTCGACGGGTCCAATCTTGGAGCAGGGTCGCTCGGGATGGTTTGGAATGGAGTGTTCTACTTGGAACGCGAGCGACGACGCGCTGTCGCTGCGATTATTTGCCGCTAATATGTGGGAATGCGCCGTTTCACAAGGAGCACTTGTGGAGGAATGCTCATCCGCAAACCTGTCTCTAGACTGCGACCAGCCTCTGCCTCTCTATTTGACTATTTTTATTATCCCACACTAACTTCAAGCTCAGTGTAAGTAGCATGCCGTCACCGATATTAGGTGCTCAATGTCCATGGTGAGAGGCCTCCCACGCTGAGAGAGCTTGCGTGAAGCTGGAGCTCTACTTTTCCCTTCGTTTGCGAATAGGTTCCTCGGGGCCGTCAGCGAGGACACCTGACTGCCGTGATTCCGACGAGCGCAGTTTCTGCTCCATCGATGTACATGCCATCCGATATGTTCAAGGGACATAGGCTCACATCAGTCTGACTCGACCATTCCGGTGTACCTTGTAGTTGTGCCACCCACTAAGCACAAAGAAGACTTGCTGCGAATGGCGTTGGCTATGCAGCGGAGCCTCGCCGGCAAACGAACCACAGTGCGAAGGAACTCCGACTCCGAGGATACATCGTAGAGGCTTCTTCAAACCTGTTCACGGAACCACCCTGTCCCGACCACTCCGGGAATTCTTGGACTTCTAAACCCTCTGGAACTGTCTTTAGAAGCATCGGCCATATGGCCCGCCGTACCTACACAAGGATTGACATCAGCGCCGCTGGCAGCACGTGGTGGTTGTATCCACATACCGTGCGTTTTCCTACCGTTTTCCTATGCGGCTCGTCTTCCCAAGAATCGTGGTCGAACTCAGCGCATCGGTCACCGCCGAGATCGCGTTGTCTGAACTTGCTGATCATGCAGCGTATTGTTTGCGACCACCAGGGCGCACACACAAGCGCACCCTTCGTGCATGAAAGCGTATGGCCCACGTCTTTGGAATTCTGTAAGACGGACCGTGAGATACTTGTCCTTGGCCTACCGCGAAAAGAGATGGGGCGGTACAATAAACGACCCTTTAACCCCAAATGTAAGAATCGTCCCGACACGCGCAGGCTCAAAGGCTGGACACTCAAAGTGAGTTAAAAATCATATTAAGCAAAGTTCTAGAAGGATATCAGCGGCCGGGGCTCGTATCAGAGAGATTAACGATACGATAAGTAACTATGGGGGCGAACGGTGGCCGTCTGCGCTTGACAGACAAATCCCCACGGCTATTGTTCAACGACCTGGCCTCTGAGAGGCCCCGCGAAAGTGAGATTAATGTTGCGCATTGGACATGTGCGGGGGATAGCCAGTGGAGTGGCGACAGTCAATCAACCAGAACTTTATTTCTCGGAAATGTACGCCCTGCAACGCCTCATGAGACGGGTGTGAACGCCGACAGCCAGCGGCCCAATGTCGCCCCGCACATCGGCGCACGATGGGGCGGGTCCTCGAGGCAGTAGATGTAATGCGATACGCGGCGAGGCAACCTTTCCCTCCGGTCACTCCGGCGTCAACACCAGCAAGCAGGTCGGATTTGGATCAAGAGTTACATCGACGAACCCTGTGCCCCCATCGTAGACTGAGCCGCCGCACATGGTCGCCCCCATCCACCAACGGCGGAGGCTGGACCCCTCACGAGTTCGCGCCAGAACAGCAGAGCGATATACATGATAGAGTGCTCGAACATCTCTACCATGTGTATGGCACTGCGAACGGCAAAGAAGCTGCGAAAGGACCGAACCTTGCTACGCTCCGAGGACAACGTTTTGAGTGCACCAAAAAGCGTGGGTGTGCCCCTGAGACCTCGAGACACGAGTCCGGGAGAAGACTCTCGTTGGCTCCAGCTTTCATGACTTCCAGAGACCAGAAGGCCCTGAAGGTTTGCGGCGCATCCCCATTGCCGTACGTTATCATTCCTAACAAGGACGCCACGTTCAGGGTCACGACCAAAACCTTCTAAACGTAACGTTTTGAACACACCTCAAAGAGAAAGGTTTGAATCCAGCTCGGGTATGGTTCTTCACAGTCAAACTCGGCAGTTTCGCGTACCAGGTTTACGTGACTGTGGCTCGAGTTTTTACGTGCGTGCCGCCTATTCAGAAGTACAGCATGCCGTCAATGGACCGTGCCGGTACTGCTCTTGATGTAAAATTCACGACCGAGAGGCAACAGACGGAGTGCACAGGCATCAGGGGAAGCAAGAGCAAGTTGTGTCGTGGTGGTAGTTGGCGTAGAACTTGAACTCGAACAAGCGAGCCACCGTCGCGTGGCGCTTGGGCTTGAAAGCTTGACGGGGCGCTGGCAGTGGCGCACCTTGGGCGCACCGGCTAGTCTCAGCCCCGCCGCCTTCTCTTGCCTCGCTGCACGCGTTCGCGTTAACCTTCGCCCAAACTCTCGTACTCGACTCTCGATTCCTAGTATGCCCTGGGGCCGTGCATTGCTATCCGGCAATCCGTCTACGCGTCCTTCACGAACGTCGCCACCCAAATATCCATCGTCGCCACCTTCTCATCCTTCGCCTTCAGCGACTCCACCGCCGCCTGCACAGAATCCCGCGCGGCGATGACCACGGCCTTCTCCCTCTCGTCCTTGACGTGCTCGTCTATCTCCTTTGCGAAACCCGCCGACAGCACCCACCCAACCTCCCACCGCCCGTCCAGCATCCCCTCCGGGGGTCTCATCACAGTCTCGCTCTCGACCTTCAGCCCCGCGGCGACGGCGGCATTCTTCAGCAGTGCAGGGGAGAACACCGTGCGGAGGTTGCTTGTGGACTTTGTGCTGTCCTTGCGCACCTCGAGCGCGGCCTGTGCGAACGTCGCGAGGACATGCGCCGCTGCGCGCGGGTCCCCCGCGGAGAGCGCGTACTCGGACACGCACACACGGTCGACGCGCTCCAGGAGCGCCGCGAGGATGTCGGACCATACCTGCGGAGAGGCGAAGTACCAGGAGCACTGTGCCAGGACAGCGGTCGTGTAGCGTTCGGTCGTCTGCGTGAGGAAGGCGACGGGGTCCGCCTGGACGAAGGTGATGCGCGGCCCGACGGGCGAGCCTTGAGGAAGGCTTGGGCTTGCCCGAGCGTGTATGGTGAGCCTATTCATATCATTCACGCATAAGTCACGGGTGGTTGGATGTGGGCAGTGTGTGATTCTGAGGCGCGAAGGAGGTGGTGGTGGAGGTGGATGGATCTTACCATAGTCGAGGCTCGCGGGATCGAGCGCGGTCACGGTTCCTCCGTCTCCGACCACGGTCGCGAGTACGACTGTGCAGTCGCCCTGCCCGCATCCAATTTCAAGCACCTTCTCGCCGGGCTTGATACCCCACGTCTCGATGAGCGACGCACGCTGCTTGATCTGGGGAAGAACGATCTTGAAGTGGTCTGGCCCGTCATGGGGATAGATCCTCGCGATCGCCTCGAGATCGTCGAGGCTAGAGAGTGCAGTTGCGCCTGTGGAAGGAGGAGGAGCGGACATCGTGCAATGTTGATACAGACATCACACAATCCTTGACCTGATATGCCTACCCAGAATGACTCCGTTGGGGCCCTTGATGGCTATGCATTCCGGCCGGAAGCGTCTTCCCAACGTTAACTCTCTTTGACTCTGGTCTTGCTCTGGTCCGGTGCAGTCGCTGACAGTTCCGTAAGGGCGGGATATGACACAACTTGGTGCTACATCTGGACTTTCGGGCATCCTGTGGGCCATGACCCAGCTCATCTTCCGGACCGCGGGAGATAAGGTCTCCAAGACTTGGATGCACATGCAGCAAGCCGGTGAATGTCCCCAAACCTTCTATCTGCGCACTCACTACAAAGTGTACGATATGTTGGGGATTCGAAACAGTTCTCTATTCGTTCTTCACGTGCTTGATCAGCTCCCGGGCTTCAGGAGAATCGTGATCCCTGAAGAGTTCGAAAAACCCGGATGGCGTGAGGAACGCGTGGTCCTGCCATACGAACCCCGGGAATACCACCTCGGTGATGAGGCAGCCATAGCACTCCTTTCCGTCCTCCTGAGACGCTGCGGCCTCACGATCTTTTGGCAGGAGGCGAGACATCTTCCAGACGCCAGTGGGCACGAGGAGCTGGAGGACCTCGCCTGCATGAATGTTCGGGCCCATGACCTGAAAGAACCTTCAGCCCCTCCTACAAAGCCGTTGGCCTTAAGGAGGGTTGCCACGCACCTTTCGTTCGACTTTTGGTGGAGTTCCCGGGGTGATGAGCGTGTACTCAGCACGGCCTTGATGGAGGACGTGCATTGTCTACGCAACCTTACGTCAGTCTCGAAAAAGATTGCTGAAGGATGGACTCACCGCGGACTTGTTCATGTGGAACACACCACTTGGCTCGTCTGGCGTCAGCAAGTAGTAGATGCTTGTAGCAAGAGGCCGCATCGCCTTGCCAACTATGAATTTCGGTCAATAAGCCAGCCATCGTTGCCATAACGGGCTTCCTTTGACCTGCCCAAGGCGACGGAACTTGTTCTTCTTGGCGATCTGTCTCTGCGAAGAACCCTGGAGTGGTGGGATGAGAATCGCTGTAGTCTTCTGTCGAATCTCTTGGCGCACCTCCCTCTGTGTGCTGTATCATCTTCAGTTGCTTGATGAGCACTGAGTTTGGGATGGTGTGCGACGTCGTCATCCTGGTGTGAGGTAGCGAAGTAAGAGGGGAACGCAAGAAATACTCTGGCGAACAACGGCTTTTGGTCAATCCCCTGTGATAGTGGCGGCGGCGTGTTGCAATCCGAACTGCGGCGGGACTTAATGCAAATGAGTCAACCGATATGATATCATCTGGGTGCGGACCATGGTTGACGAATACAATGAAGCATCGGTATGTCCAACTTCCTACTACCTCGGCGTGGCGATCAAAGGGCGTGGTTTATTACGTTTCGCTCTTGGATGCCACTGGTTTTCCGTCGTTGAAGGAAAAAGTATCTGTTTGCGCGCTCTGCCCGACTGCGAACTCCGTGCTATCAACGAAGCATTTGTAAAGCAAGAGGATAAGGAGACTCGGAGCCGATACAGCCAAAGTATTATAGTCTGAAACAACCCACAAGTTAGAACACGCTATCTCCAAAGACGCCAACAGAGGGATGGAATTGTCAGTAACTCACTTCTAAGGGGGCGTCGTCAAAATACCAACAGCAGTACGGACGAGGACGCGATCTCCATCGAATGCAAGCTTCTTGATCGCTTCGTCGATGTCAAAGAGTCGGATTTCGTCAAAGCCTTCTGCGAGTTGATGGCTTCCGGGCTGATGCGTGCTGCTTGAAGTTTGGTCCTCCTCATACGGGACATCGACAGCGCCGATGTACCAGAAGATGAGCTTGAGCATCCCAACGCCGCAAGGACGCGACGCGATCATGAACGGCTCGGAGCTATTACTTGCGATGCGGGCCGAATGCGACTGACAGTCCATCCCCGCCAGCTCAGCTGGAAGAGGCGCACAGGTTGGGAGGTGGGGAACGGAGTGGAGGCGACACAGGTATCCGGTCTCCTCGAACACCTCACGAATCGCGGTTGTGGCGAGGTCTTCGCCTTCGTCCTTCCGGCCCTTGGAGAGAAGCCAGGCATCTAGCGGCGCGTGGTGGGCGAGGAGGACGCGCTTCGGGGCACCGGAGGCATCGAACTGGAAGGCGACTGCACCAGCGGCAAGGACGAACTCGCGAGAGGTGAGGTGTTTCTCTACACGCCTATCTGGGAATCAAAGCAAAATGCAAATGAGCAAATCCCGATGGTATGCGCAAGGCTGATCAAGCTCACACTTCAGCTTGTTCTTGACCGCGACGTAGATCGCTGGCAGTGCGGCGATCGCGACGGCTGCCGCGCCGAGGACGGTGTATGCGCGTCGGTCTCCTGGTTTCGCAGATCATCAGGCTTTCCGTGAATACATCTTCTCCGAAAAGGTATGGAACGTACCAAAAAGACTGCTCATGGGATATTGTGCCAGCGGTCCAGCCACGGACGCGCAGTGGTGGCGGATTGAGGGAGAGTTGGGTTGATGCGAGCGACGACTTGTTTGAGGCTTTTTATTTGACGGGCTGTACAGATGGAATGACTCGGGACCGCAGACATTTTCATGTTGCCTGCGTTGATAGTTGACTCGACGCTGTGAAAATGCGGTCTCAGAGACAGCTCCGGACATCTCAGCTGAACCGCACTGCCCACCCGTGTCGCCGGCACAATCGACGCCGAGGCTATTAGGTCATGTGACGTTGGCACGTCGCGTCCGATGCCACAGCACAGACGGCGGCGACTGCAGGTTCAAACAACTCGTGCTGCGAACCATCTGGGTTTAACTCCTCATCACTATACCCTTGCTTGATATTCTTCCTCTGTGTGCTCTGCGACTGGTGGAGACAGCCTCCAAATAAGTTATCCATCAAGCTAACCTGGCTGCTCTCAACGTCAAATATCGCAAGTCGACCACCAGCCTGAGTCCAACCAGTCAGGCTAGTCAGGTTCCTGGCCGGCTATATTTCAAACGTTGCGGTCTCCCTCCCCACCACTCGTGCGTTCAACATGGTCAAAGTTGGCTGCTACGCGGTAGCTAGGGGGAGGGTCCCAGGAATCTACATGGAATGGTTAGTCGGTTTTGTCTCTAGTTCGTTGCGTAGACACGCTAACATGCCCTCTAGGAGTGACTGCGAAGCGCAAGTCATCAACTTCAAGGGGGCAAAGTATAAGAAATTCCTTCACGCTGCAGATGCCGAGCTATGGGTGCACCAGAACGCCGTCGGACCCTACGCGGCGCCAAAGACGTCTCCGGTCGCTGCCTCGCATGCGGCACCGCAAGCCGATGTGAGCTCGTCTGAAGCGCGTGAATCGTCCTCCCCACAAGCCCCTAGTGCGAAACCAGCATCGTCTTCTGCCAAGACTAGAACGGCATCTTCGAGTCTTCGGGACGGAGAACGCGCCCGTTCGCAAGAACCGCGAGTCATACCGCAGCATTCTACACCGTCAACCACTGGCAGCAGAGAAAGCGTCATAAACACCATGTCCTCTAACACGTTAATCGTGTTTACAGATGGGTCTTGTATAGGGAACGGGAAAGTAGGGTCCGTGGCTGGAATTGGTGTTTGGTGGGGGGAGGACGATCCAAGGCACGTAGTCCCGAATATTTCGTCAGTACATTCCTTAGATCATGGTCCAAGCAGGAATATCTCAGAACGCTGTCCCGGCCAGCAAACGAACAACCGTGCAGAGCTCATCGTGAGTGGTTCATCGGATTGCACACTTAGATTTGCTCATGAATCACGTCGTAGGCGATCATCCGCGTGCTGGAGACGACACCTAAGGATCGGCCCCTGCTGATCAAAAGCGATTCGGACTACAGCATCAAAAGTACGTGCGCCATCTGCGCCCCATTATGTGACGCTCATTGTGTTCTCACAGGTATGACTCAGTGGATATGCACTTGGAAAACGAGGGGCTGGAGAACATCAACTGGGTCAGCCGTTCAGAATCTACCCGTCATCAAATATCTCGACGTTCTTCTCGAAGAACGACGTCGGGTACTCAAACAATCTGTGGGTCCTTACCGCGCAGTACTGAGCTCTGCCGTTAACACTGTGGTCTCTGGCTCGCCTTCCCAGGTGCAATTCGAGAAAGTCCCTGCGCATAGTGGTCTTGAAGGCAACGAAGGCGCTGACGTACTGGCGAAGGCAGGTGCTACTTTGCCACCAATTCCAGATCCGGACTGGGAAGCTCTCGCCCAGAAGGTTCGCGATCGGATCGACGCCGCCCCATCCTCTCAGGCTTCTCCCGCTAGGAGACCCGGCAGCGTCCCCCGAACTCTTCCTAGTCCTCAGAAGACGCAAGTACAACGTGCGCCCTCGCAACCTGCCGCAACTCTGTCTCAGGCTCTCGCAAAGCCGACTCCGCCACTAGCGGCGCCGAAGGAGAAGCCACCTCCATGGTCCACCCTCCACCATAGCAACCGTGCGTCGCCCACAACACCGCGACAGCCGTCGGTGTGGCAGGCACCCAAGTCTGCGTCCTCAGCTTCGACCTCAACTTCAACGTCCACTTGCACTGTCACTTCGACTTCTGGACGTATACCACGCATTCCGCTTTCTTTGAACGACGTGGCGGTGCATGGTAGTCTTGATGTTAAGATCTCACAAGAAGAGAAGGAGGTTCGTTGTTTACTCCTGTATCAAAAGTATGCACGCTGATATTTTCTTGTATGGGCAGGCGTTTGCAGCTTGTTGGTTGGACGATGACGATTTCTTGCGAGAGGCACAGGAAGCAGGCTTGTGAGTGACGTGGGTCGGGGTGCTGGGGCGATACGAATACATTTAGTGAGTAATTTGATACCCATGTACACAATCACTTGCATCACTTGAACGAAATGTTCTTCTCTCAATCGGGAATGGTGGGATGTACCAGGGACACCAAATCGCCCTTCATCTTTGCGGTTCGTATTACTCTAAGCGCCCGAAAGTCTCCAGATCTGAAGATAGGGTCCGCTACGGAATCTACGTCATACGAGAGTCGCAATGTATAACCGCATTATGCTGTCGCTGCTTGGTGAGTGACCTGCACTCATACCCCTAATACCTTCTTGTCTCTTTCCTCATGTCCACGCCCTCGCTTGACGAGTATACGCTCAGAGTTTTTGCCGTACCCCACTACCAGCATCCCGACCAGTTAAAACACGTCTTCGTCGAAGTCCTCCATTCCACTGATGGTGAAGTCGGACGTCTCGAAGCGCTTCAAATCAAGAGGTTCTGCAGACCCGGTGTAGCATGCATCTTCGGGACCCTGGATGACCAGGGACCGGAAGTCGCGCAGTTCGCAAGGACGTTGTTCCAAGTCGAGGACGGGATTGGACATGGTCATCTACGACCAGAGCTCATAAACCACGAACATCTCAAAGGGACAGGTGTTTGGGGCCAGGAACACGATCGTAGTGTGCTGTTATACGTCGAAAACATCCTTATTTACGAAAGGGTACGTGGGGTCTATTCCCTTTGTTGGATAAGGGACTAACACCATATGTCGCTTCAGCGACACAGAGGCAAGGGGCTTCCATCCCGCATGCTCCAGAAGCTCGCCCAATGCGAGCACGCCCCCGCTGGTTCCCTCCTCATTGCCCGCCCTGTGCCTGAAGCTCCCGAAGAACCTCTTAGTGACGAGAAGCGTGCCGCTCTCATCTCTCTATACCACAAGGTTCGTCCTCAGTGTCATGTCGGGCATATATAGACCTCAACGTAGAGGATACTTTAGAATGGGTACCGCAGGATCGGACGAACGAGTTACATGGGTTACTCGAAGAATCCATTGCACGCCTCCCGCTCTCTGCCAGTCGATAATGACGTGGAGGAGCAACGCTACGGGAGTAGCCCGATTGTCCTGGGGATGCCTCTGCATGATATCATCAAGCGAGGGCCCCTGGATCAACCAGTCCCTGATGTCGATAGGGCAATTCGGCTCGTCTACGCCCAGGATCCAGGACTTGTTAAAGTGAAAAACGAATTTGGCTTCACTCCCCTCCAAATGGCCGTAAGATGCGAGAACGTCTCAGCGGTCCGCTCGCTTCTAGCCTTGCCCACCGAAAGCGGCACACGTGCAGAGCTCGACTTGCATGACCACCCCCAGGGCCTTAGTCCTGAAGAAGCCTGCAGGTCTGTCATGTCGACGACTCGCCGGATGATGGAGTCCGTAACCGGAACCTGGCCAGGATGGACCTTCGCGAACGGCGCTCCGCACAGTTCTGTACCTCCTGAAACACGCCCGCGGCGAACTGACTGGGATATCCGAGGGTGCTTTCGTGCACACCGTTCGTTGGGGCTGCACTTGTGGGCAATGCGCCGATGGGTGGCTATCGCCTCGTATGAGGTATCGGCTCGTGGGTGCGTTCTATCAAACTCGTTTTGCTCCTTACGAATAGGCTAACAGCCACTGCAGAGACCGCCCGCCGTCGCGCAGATGCGATGAAGAGGACAATCCGAGGCTTGAAGCAAGGACCTGTACCCAACATGGCACCGGGGATGGAAGCCGTCCCTGCGGACGTGTGCTCTGGGAATGTCTCTAAGGCCTTCTACGAAGGATACGAGGTCTGCGTCCGGGCAATCGCTTCTGTCCTGAGCGGCCAGGGGATGCAGGTTTGCCCCTCCCCGGTCTCGTTCATGCGGCTGTCGGCGACCGCGCCGACCAGTTTTTGCTGAAGCGTGGTCCGCGTCGAGCATGCCCTGGACTTCATCGTCTACGCTGCCAGGTCTGAGTCGCTGCCGCCGAGGGGTTCGGGTGCGTGGGACGTGAGGCAGAGGGAGTTGTGCGCGCACGGCGACGAGCACGCTGTCGCGTACGCACGGATGGTGCAATGCGAGAACGATTTTGACTTTCCGCGGGTGGCTGAGCGGGCTGGCCTGCCCGATCAGTTCAAGTACCATGCCCATGGGGAGCTCCATCAACCCGGAGGGGCAGAGTCTTGGCTTCCCGTCATCGCTGCGGGTATGGGGCTGGCATGAAGGGCTCGGGCGGGGCTTGGACGGTTATGATGTTTGTGAGTGTCGCTTGAAGACTGGTTGGAGGGTATCGGAATCTGAATGTTTTATTTCCCAACGCGTTCTATGTGCTGGTGTTCTAGTCCAGGAATATACATCTTTGAGAAGCTGATGTGTTCGGTGGGTTGGTTTAGAGCGTATAGCTCGGGAATTCGTCCCTTGTTAAGTATTAGTTGATGGTTTGTACGGGATAACGTTACGTCACTGAATTGCTGCCGGGTGTCGTCCAATACTGGCCCCCTGTCGCCCACCACCTCTCTTGACATCCAACCACCATGTCCTTGACTCCTGAATCCTTCGCCGGCCAATGTGCCGTGGACATCAAGGCCGAACCGCACGACGAGTACCCAGAGGCGTTGAAGGTCATATCCGTTAAGGCCATACATCCCATCCATGGTGGCATTGGCTCCCTTACGGCGCTGAAAATCAATAGGAGGCTGCTGCGAGGAGACTTCCTCATGGTCATGGACGACGAGTCGCAGGAGCTCTCAGATTTTGCAACCACGCTATTCGATGAGATGGGTCACCTTAGGCCCGAGTTCATCGAACATGAACACCAGAAAGGGAGTGGCGTTTGGGGGCACGAGCTCGACAGCGGGGTGTTGCTTTATGTTCTGTCGGTCAATGTGCGGCAGGTAAGGGCGAAACAGCATGCGTTCAGATCACGGCTGACGCGTATCGTCCAGGACTATAGGCGGAAGGGCGTGGGCTCTTTTCTTCTGCAGAAGCTGGCGCACTCAGAGCACGCCACTCCTGGCTCTTTCTTGATCGCATGGCCTACCCCAGAGCCTGACGATTTCGCTGCGCGCCCGTCGGAAGAAGAATGGGAGCACCAGAGGGCCGTCGTAGTGGACCTTTTCCATAAGGTAGTGGATATTCCAGAACGCGTTTTCAGCAGTATATGCTCAACTCTGTCTCCAGAACCAATTCCGGAGGATCGGAAGAACGTCTTTCCTAGCGTATGCGACGGATCCCAATCATCCCTCCCGCTCCCTCGCGGCAACGGACGACGCCAAACAGAACAGAGCGTCAAGGGGTCTACCAGCCAGCGGCCTGTCCGTCGCTGTGGGGATGCTGTCATCAGGCAAGGGGGGATACACTATCCTACGTCCCGGTCACAGTCCTCTAGAGCTCGATCCCAGCGTCACTCTCAATACGGCTGCAATGGACGACCTTTTCCGCCAGATCCCCCTGTCCATCCTAATTGCAGCAGGCATCACCGGATTCAAGGTCCCAGACATTGAGGGAAGAATTCGTAACGCATACAACCAGGATCCATCATCGCTCTACGTGAAGGACAATCAAGGACGGTCAGCTCTTCGAGCTGCAATCTATGCGAGGAACTTGACCGCTATCCAGGCGCTCCTCGCCCTCCCAATCGAAAGCGGGATCCAGGAGGAGCTGAGGTCTCGTGACGAAACAGGGTGGACCCCCGTGGAGGCATGCGAGCGGGAGATTCGGTCCGACAGCGCACTTGACCTGCTACTCCGGAGGGTACCAGAGGCACCAGCATCCCTACGTATACTCTACGTGCTGAAGAAAGCCTCGGGAGAAGACATCCAGGCTACCCAAGAAGAATTCATCAACAGCCGCCAGTGGGGATGCAGTTGTGGGCAATGCACAGACGGGTGGCTTTCGCCCCGGATGCGGTATCGTCTAAAATGTACGTGGTGGTCAGCGAGGGCACCATGCGTTAAGTCACTAGCTGACCGAATTCACAGGGACTGCGGAGGTCACTGGCGACACCATGATGCTCGATTCCGAAGCTATTCTAACACGGCGCCAGAGGCTGTTCGATGGACTTGGAATCGAATTTCTTCCCCGAAACGTACCAAGACGGAGGCGTCTCGAAGTCGTTCTACAGAGGATATACGGACGCCGTTCGTGCGGTCGGGCGGGTCCTCCAGAAGCCTGGCCGCGACGGCCTGCCCCTCGTCCCCAACCTAGTCGCAGAGTTTGGCTACCAAACGGCGCACTTCCTCTCCGGGGGCGCAGATGCTGCCCACCAAGCGCTCAGCTATACATTGTTCACCGCGATGGAGGAGTCGCCGCTCGGAGACAAGACTTGGGATGATATGCAAGAGGAATTGGCCGAAGAAGGGGATGCCATGTCGGCGCAGTATACGAGTCTTCCAAAGTGTGCCAACGACCTCGACTTTACGCGCGTGGCGGAGCGGACTGGCTTGCCTGACCTGGAGCGCTTCCAGGGGTACAGCTCTCAACGGGGCTATCGTATGGATGTTGATGATATGGGTTTCCGAGATGAGGACGACGAAGAGGAGGAAGACGACGGGTGGTAAGAAGTTATATTAAGCAGCGTCTGAATGTACTTGTATGAAGTTGCTGAGTGCCGTAACGGAGGACCCTGTATATTAGACTTGCACCAGTCAAAGTCAGCTGAAGTGATTCCACCTTTGTTCGACGATCAACTCATTCGCCTTCGTTTCATCCACCAAGAAAAGATGTTATTATATCCCGACGAAGCAGCACGAGACTGCGGCAGGCGTTTAATCTTGTAGGCGAGTCTCTCCATCTGCGTCCGCCGCCATTTACTCCGGGGACTCTATTCGACGGGAAGAACATCCCACGCGAGTCGCACGAAAAGTCTCGGGCCGCCACCGAGGCGCTGACAACTATGCGTTCTGTCAGCCAATACGTACGCGTAGGATGTGCGGAGAGCATCCCGAACTTCGAAGTATATACAAGGCCAGGTGACGGATGGCGAATGGGTGTCGATCGCTAGACCCCTCTCCACATTGCACTTCTACACTTCAGAGATCTTCACAGCAGCGCCAAAAATGCTCACCTCGGTATGCCGAGGGGCCATCCTCCTCCTAGGACTCGCCGAGGTCGCTTCCGCGACGAGCATCGACCGTCACGGGATCGTCTCGCGCTACAACCCCTCCCGCAACGCGTCAAGCAATAGCACGCCCATGCAGGTCGGCAACGGCCACTTCGCGTTCGGCGCCGACGTCACCGGGCTGCAGTCCTTCCTCCCGTTCGCCATCATGTCCGACTGGGGCTGGAAGAACGACTCCCTGCCCGACGGCACGACCGAGGCGGACCTCGAGGCGTTCCGCGGCGAAACATGGGACAACGTGACGTATCTGTTCGGAGGCCCGGAGCCGCTACTGGACTGGCTCACCGGGAACCCGGGGCGCGTGAACTTGGGGCGGGTCGGGCTGCTGTTCGTCGACGAGGCGGGCAATGCGATGGACGTCGCGGAGGCGGATTTGGAGCAGACGAAGCAGACGCTGGATTTGTGGACGGGCACGATGACGAGCAGCTTCCAGTGGCTGGGCGAGGAGGTCGTCGTCCAGACGGTCGCGGCGCAGAGCAGCGACGCGGTCGCCGTGACGATCGAGTCTGCGCTGGTCGAGCAGGGTCGCCTGGGCGTCTTCCTCGACTTTCCGTGGAACGACGGAGGACGTTCATCGGATTCCAAGCGCCGTTTGTGGGCTACTGGAACGAGACGAGCAAGCACACGACATCGTTGACCACTGGACCGGACCTGGGGAAGAACATCGCGGCGTCCATCTCGCATACGATGGTGAACAACACGTTCTTCACCGCCGTGGGTGGAGGGGACTCCTTCGCCATCGAACGTGTGTCGCCCGACGAGCATCGCTACACTATCCTGCCGAACGCATCCAGCTCGTCCTTCTCCCTTACGATCGCGTATGCTCTGGACGCGCCGAAGACGATACCAGCGGTCCGCAATATCACAACGGAGTCTGAGAGCGTCTGGGTGGAATACTGGTCGAAGAATGGTTTCATCGACCTCGTGACAGACTCGAGCGATTCGCGCGCGGACGAGCTGCAGAGGCGGATCATCCTCTCCCGGTATCTGTTGCGCGTCAACGAGGCAGGCGACACGCCGCCGCAGGAGGTACGTCGGCCACAAATGTTCCGTCCGTCTGTGCCCGCGTTGATTGTCCATCTCTAAGTCGGGCCTAGTTAACAACGGCTGGGTGAGTGAGAACTACAGGTTATGGAGAACCAACCGCATATACTCACCTCAAACCCTGTAGTACGGCAAGTTCCACATGGAGATGTTCTTCTGGCACAGCGCACACTGGGCGCTCTGGAACACCTGGGATCTCCTCGACCGCTCAACTGGGACCTACGAGCGCTTCATGGCCACATCTGTGCAGCGCGCACAGGGCCAAGAAGGGTATGCCACCGGAGCGCGCTGGCCCAAGATGACGGATCCGTCGGGGAGAACGTCACCCGGGGATATCAACGAGCTGCTGCTCTGGCAGCAGCCCCACCCGCTCGTGTTCGCGGAGTACGAGTACCGCGCAACCGGTTCTCGGGCGACACTGGAGAAGTGGCGGGACGTTGTGCGGGAGACCGCGGACTGGATGGCTGTCTACCCGAAATGGAACGAGAGCACGGGGGTCTACGACTTGGGGCCGCCGATGTACGTTGTCAGCGAAGACACGGCTCCCAACGCGACGCGCAATGCCGCGTTTGAGCTTGCATACTGGCGGTTCGGGTTGGATCACGCGGCGACTTGGATGGAACGCCTCGAGGAGGACGTTCCGGAGGCGTGGACGGAGGTGCGCGACAACCTGGCACCGCTCCCAATCGAGGACGGGGTGTATACGGTATATGAGGGGATCCCGAGCGACTTCTGGGATACGCCGACATACACCAGCGACCACCCGGCGTTGGTGGGTCTGTATGGATGGCTGCCGCAGACGGCGAACCTGAGCGTCGAGGTGGCAAAAGCGACGGCGGAGAAGGTCTGGGCGAGCTGGAACATCAGCGACTGTTGGGGGTGAGCATCCATTCGTTGCGTTTGAGCATACCAGCAGATGGGCTGATGATTCACGCACCGAACGCATGGAAGGTGGGACTTCCCGATGCTGGCCATGTCCGCCGCGCGCAACGGAGAGACGGAGAAGGCGGTCGAGTGGCTCCTTCATCCTCTGTTCGCCTTCGACGATGTCGGAATGCCCGTGCCAGCGTCGCGCGTTCCGACTCCGTACTTCCCGGGTTCAGGCGCACTGCTTTACGCCGTTGCAATGATGGCGGAGGGGTGGGACGGAAGCGATGGGGCAGCGCCCGGGTTCCCGGCGGAGGGATGGCAGATACGCACGGAGGAGCTGAGCAAGGCTATGTGACAGATGACGAATGGAACTTCGCGATTCGGAGGATGATTTGGTATTCAGGCGGGAGGCTGCAAGCATACAACTAGTACTTGAGAGGTCAATTGCATAATTCTTGACATAGAACGGAGCCACGTACCTGTGTAGGCTGAGAGAAACTTCTCGACCTGTGAGGGTGGGTCCTCCTGAAGCGTTGGTCGAGGCGGCGGACGCAACTTCGGACACAGTACCCGGGAGGATTGAATGCCGAACCTGGGCATTTCGCTTCCCGGGAGTTTCACCGCGCTGCTGTCTGGTGTCATGAGTTTCAAATGGTTTACTTCCAAACGCGCGAATCACTGCTCCGAGCCATGCACACCTTGTATGCTGCGCGTGTCTCTCGTGGCATTATGAAGGCGCGATCCTACCATCGCCGCCTGACAGGATGTGCATTGAGGACGTGGGCAAGGGGCATCCGGGAATGGACTGGAAGGGCTACGAATGTTGGAAGCGGTGTAGGAGATGAGATGGTCGACAGAAGGGGAGATTGAATTCGGGAAGAGAAGGATCGAGAAGGGGAGGTGACAGGAGACGGTCGTCGGACATGGTCAACTGACGACGAGGCGCTGTTGTCTAGGGCGACTGCGATTGCGCCAGGGCTGTCTGCTTATACGGATTTGAATGGGCATAGGAAGGATGTCCTAGTCTGATTAGTGCTTCTGTTGTAGGTGGATAAAGGCGTGTGGTGATAGGAGATATGCGGATAAACGAAAGGGGGTGCCTGGAGAGGCCGGCGCCTGTTGGATGTTGCGCCCGCTTCGATTCGTCTCCGATCTCGACCACGACCTCCGTTGCGGCCTCTTCTTCCTGCTAAGTATCACCACCATGGCTGCTCCTCATCCCGCCCCCGGCCCTCAGTCTCTCACCGTCCTCACCACGTCCCCCGCACCCACTCCCCGCCCAGCAGACGTGCACCCGCCAGCCATGAACGGAACCACCATCTCGCCGGCCGAGCTCAGACACATCACCTCGGCCACCAACCTCGTACCTTCGTCGCGCGAACGCAAGCTCTCCAGCCATAACTCACAGCACCTCCGTACACATCGTCTGGGCTCTCGTTCCCCGGCATCCATTCCCTCTTCTCCAACATCAGTGTAAGTACGCGCCCATCTCCAACCACACCCTTGACCCCGCTCTCCCTCTGTCTGACAGTTTTTCCAGTCACTCCTCCTCCTCAGCAATCTTCGAGCGAGATATCGAACCCATTTCCTCGCCACTTCCCTTGACCGTTGACCCACATCATATCCCCCGCGCCAAGTTCACAGAAGAAATCGAGCGCTCCGTTCCATCCGTGCTCGACAGCGCTGCTGCAGTGCTCACCTCCACAAACCCTGACGACGATGACTTGGATGCCATTTCGATCGTCACCCCAGCCCCAATGGATCCGGGCTATCAGAGTGGATTCACAAGTCCCATGTCCCGTTTGAGCAGCCGAAGCCCAAGTCCCTCGGGCAACAGGCGGAGCTTACTCTTCAGCAATTCTCTCCCAGGTTCGCCCCCCAGACCCATTCACAGCACATCTCCTGTTCGCCCCACTGTCCAGATCAACTCGTCCCCGCCGGGACCCACGTCCATGCTTCCATCAACGGTGACACCCACACCAACATCAACACATTTCTCCGCGGCATCCAGCGCGGCGTCTGATGGCGATGCAGACTCGAACGCGTCGTCTCCGACGACCGCAGTCCACACCGAAAACCCCCTGCACAGCCTCCCTTCACAACCCCAGCAGCTGACGTCAATCACCGTCCCCGCACCGTTTCCCTCGCATCCCCCTTCCCCCAAGAACGTCACAAAACGGCTCTCGTTCATCTCCTACATGGACCTCCTCTCCTCCACCCCAGCCTCCGCCATCCCACTATCCAGTCTCACCTCTTCCGCTGTTGTCTCCGAGCCCCCGCCCCATATCCCCAGCGTCATGGGACTTCCTCAGGCCCACTACGCAGCCAGCTCCAGTGGTGGTAGCATTCACGGTGCACCGACCTTCGTACTCGAACGTGATGGTGCTGTGGGTGTCGATGATGTCGGCGGTGAATGGGAGCGCGAAGGCCTTGGCAAGGGTCTAGAGGAGCGGCTGGAAGCGCTTAACGCAGCCGTCCCTTCCAGGGCCTAGCCGTGTCGCGCATGCGCGTTCCACACCTCCTCATGACTACGGTAACCCATGGCCTAGCCGTCAGAGACGACTTCTGCTCATAGCTTACTGATGACTGCGCCAAATCCTCCGGCTTTTGGTCCCATGTGCCTATGCACCCCGATTCTCTCCCCTGTGGCCGTGGTTGGCCGAGTGGCTCGTTTTCCCGTTCACATCTTTGCAGGAGTGACGTACTCTGCTCCCGTGTGTTCGATTTTGCCGAGCTGGACATTTCCTGACGCCGTTGATCACATCCTATCCTACGTCTTAGGTCGTAATTGCTTTGAACTGAATACTTTTATGGTTTTGTATCACCAAAGGCCCGTTCCGTCCAACTTCCTTCCGACTTTCCCCCACACCCATCCCCCTTCGCCGCTACCCTCTTCCACATGTATTTCGGTTGAGTTTCCTCCCTCCCCTTCTCTCTCCTCGTTTATTCACTGTTTATTTTGCCTTTATCATTCCTTCGTCTTTTCTTCCTCACGGCTTCCGCGCTCTGACGTGAGGGAGCACATGTGGAGCTTCCAAACGAACGGCCCTCGGTCTATTTATCGCTTCCGACCCACGCTGCTGCTGCTACGTTACCAATACATGTACCACTAATCTCTCGCCCATTTCTCCGGCTCCGGCTCCCTCTTGACGGCTCCTGCTCGGCCTCCGCAACGCGGCTTTGACTATCACAACTACTATCCTAGCCGTATTCATATTACTTGCAGATCTCTTCTCCCTCCCATCCCCTCCACTCCCGCCACCAACTACGACCCTTTGCGAACGCCGACGCCGGAGCTACAATTTTGACAAGCTCTCAAAGTTCAAACCCAAGCTTCGAATTCTCGATGTATGCATGACTACTGTGTTACTCCTTCCCATATGCCAACTTCCCTACGAACGATCTCGAGCTCATATCTGGCGTGTTGGTAGTGTTCGAATACCGTGTACAGGGATCGGATGTCGTGCGCGTTCACACAGAATAGAAACAATAAATGGCGCTGTCTTCTTCCTCCGGTTATGTCGCAGGCTGGCCGGTGACGAGTAAGCTAAGGTGCTTACACGGCTACGAAACTCTGAATGTCAGGCTTTCAGGATTTGCTGACGCTGATTGTGTCGCGGTATGCGAAGCATATTTGGGGGGGCATATATAGACATATGGGAGCTGTAGTAGTATCCCAGGGATCCATGGTTGACACTGACAGTGCATGCATTTGAAGGTGGTCTTCCCCCCGACTCATGTAAATTTTGTACAGGTATGTACCGGAAGCGTAATGCATGATGACACGCAGCTCAACATCGGCTTCGTGACCGCGGGAGACCCTGCAGAAGAACCGGGTCGTCCACAAACAAAGGAGTCACAGCAGATTTACGTTGGTGAGGACTGGGCTGGGCTGTTAAGGCCTTGAGGGAACAGAGCTGAGAGGGGTCCTGCGGTTACTGAATGCGATCCACCTATAGCTACAGTACCCCCGGACCCGGACCGGATAGGATGGGTCTGGCGCGTACGTGCAGTAGCGAAGGAACTGGCAAAGATGCGTTGATCGCGTGCAGGAGATACATGGGCCAATCATCGTACTGTTCCGCAGCTCCGGGAGGCAGGAAGGTAGTAGTTATGGCCTATGGAAGAAGAGGTTGACGGTGTGGCCAGCACACGTTACTTGGCTGTCGACGACCAATAAAGTTGAGCGCCTTTGAACTATCAGGTAGAAATCATGGCGTACCAGCTCTGACAAATCTCGACAATACTGTACTTTAGGCCCAGGATCCGAGGGCAACCTTGCCCTCTCCTTCCCGTGGGACCTCCATGATCGCGAATCCGTCGTCGGTCTTGGTATGCCGACTAGACCCGCATCCGTCGGATGGAGAAAACTGCGACACCGTGGAAGAGCCATCCGGACTCTCGTCTTCATGTGGCTCCTCCGGATCCCGGCCAGGGTCTATGGTCGCGCCAAGCGAGCCAAGCGCAGACGCGAAGCGGACCGATCGCTCGCTGAGGGCATGTGAGCTGTACAAGGGGTCGTTGGTACCGAGCCCGAGCGCAGTTCTTTGGGAAACTTCTTGGAGATCAAGGATGAAATGCGATACCAGTATGGATGAGAGTCTGAAGACGAAAGAGCAGTATCAGCACGGGGCCAAGGGGATGTACATCAGGAAAATCCCCAAATGCTATTGGGCCCTATTTACCCATAATTCGGGGAATTAGGCCGTTAGTCTAATTCGCTTAGTCCCCTGCTAATGAGTGGTCGATAGCGCCGTTAGTACGCGTTATGAATGCTTTAGAGCATGCTCGGAATGGTGGGATAAATTCCAATAATACCCCCATAACGCCTGTATAATTGCACGGAATAGCGCGGAATAGCACGGAATAGCACGCATTCGAGGTTTGCGAGCAGAACAATATTATCATTGGTACTCGACTGCTATATGAAACGACTGTACAACCGTTGGGTAAAGAAGAAGGCATCTACTCGTAAACATAGTGATGACTACACTGGGTTATAGACGGAGGCAGCGGAAACACGTAAGGACAGGCACGCGGTGACTCGGGTCGGAGCGAGGACTATGGTGGGATAGTCAAATTAATACGGAAACTTCAAGGAGCGACACGATTCGGAATGAGTGGAGGTTGATGGAGGCTGTTGCAAAACACGTAAGGACAGGCGCGCAGGGACTTGGGTCGGAGCGAGGACTACCGTGGATGTAGTCGATAAATATAGAAACATAGTGGAGAGACTCGAAGGATTGAGCGGAGATTTCTGTAAACAAGGTCATCACTCCATCCCCTGTTACATCAATGTAGAGAACTACTCACTTTCGAAGCGAATAAAGCATACTAGATATGACAAAGGCGGGCTGGAACTACGGCAGCAGCGGGATCACAGACGTACTAGGCTTCTCCCGGCGGGCACGGATGGTGCGCAAACGCCGAGGACGAGGACTTGACAGGCTAGTCCATGTCCAT
>CM035312.1:1825652-1911492 GCA_002900995.3 Ganoderma boninense
ATCTGCTGGTGGCCTGTGTGAGGTACATAGTGGGTAAATCATTAGGCATGCATGCTGGGGGGGCGAGGTAAATGGTGCCCGTAGGTGGGCAAATTGAGGGTGAGGGTTTTAATGACTGCAATGTCCCCCTCTGATGGTTGCTATATCCTCTGTGCTCACACTTTGAGGCCAAATCATCATGAGTATCATGAGGAAGGGCTGATGGGAAATATTCTCCAGGAGGGCTATCCACAATGGCAGACTGTCACACCATAGGGATGACCTCAGAACGTTAGGGAAAAGTCACAGGCTGGATGTATAAACACATCCGAAAGGTTTTAAAAGGGTAGCAAAGATGGGCCACCGGCCGGTCAGTGGAAGTGGGGTTCGAGGACATAGGAGCAGCGACCGGCCGGTGTTCGGCTAAATCATAGATGCTCGGGACCAGCAAGAACAGCGGGCTGGGCCACTCAGACACTGAGCCTGTCCGGTGTGGGCGAATGACAGTGCAACAAAATGGATTCCCACCATGTTGGCAGAGGTGGTAATGGTGAGTCCGCCGGCCGGTCAGTGGAAGTGGGGTTGGAGGGGCATAGGAGCAGCGACCGGCCGGTGTTCGGCTAAATCATAGATGCTCTGGGACCAGCAAGAACAGCGGGCTGGGCCACTCAGACACTGAGCCTGTCCGGTGTGGGCGAATGACAGTGCAACAAAATGGATTCCCACCATGTTGGCAGAGGTGGTAATGGTGAGTCCGCCGGCCCGTCGGTGGAAGTGGGGTTGGAGGGCATAGGAGCAGCGACCGGCCGGTGTTCGGCTAAATCATAGATGCTCTGGGACCAGCAAGAACAGCGGCCTGGGCAACTCAGACACTGAGCCTGTCCAGTGTGGGCAGATGACAGTGAAAGGAAAGGTATTCACAGAAAATTGCAATGGGTACCAGTCAGCTGGTTGGTATTTGGGCCTGCCCCCTAGTCTCAAATGTTCCCTGGTGCCTGTCCTGTTGGTGTTGGGATTCATGATTCCAGCCCACCACAAGAATTGAAACTTGACTGGGATAGTTCTTGCCTTGACAAATCCACCAGAGTCATTCCAGCTCAAACAGGCAATAGGTGTAAGGCATGGACCAGAGGTAACATAGAGGTAACAAGATTGTGTACGCTGCCATGCTTTCAATTAACCTATGGCCAGTGGCTGCTGGCATTCACCCGGACCCCTTGTTCGGCCCGGTCGGTGCAGTAATACTATGCATGCTGGTCTCTCCGGCCGGAACCGGTTGTCCAGTACTATTGGGCGGTTGTCAAGGCCGGCTCAACAGTACTATAGCTAAATGTAAGGGAACACCCTCGCACGCGAAGGCGCCACCATCCCAGTCCGGGCCATCTGTTTTCTGCCATTGAGTGTGGGAGGTGAGGGCAAAGCGCATCTGGAATAATAGCTGAGATTGTTAACGCTAAAGCCGACTGATGACAGACGTACCAAGAGATAAACATGGATAATACTGCCAATGGTGACCGTCTCAAGCTTTGCCTTGACCGCAACCGGAGTCTTGCCTTTGTAGTTGGACTTGAGGTACTCGTCCATCGCAGATCCTTTGCCGGTGAAGACGAGCTTGTAGCACTGGGAATTTAACGATCAGTTGCAACCGGTAGATGCTCTGAGTCTAAACAAGACTGCGACCTTGATGCCAGCCATGTTGCGGAAAAGGCCAGCCTTTGGTTCGCCTGGCTTACGAAGCCTCTCATCGTAACAGAGGACAAACCAGTCTTCGGGAAGGACTATCTTTTTGCCGATTTTTGCGAGACGGCAGTATCTGACAAGAAGCGCAAAAGATCAGCAAAGCGATGCAGCGGAAGGACAGACATACTGATGGGGATCTTCGTCGAACTCCTCGATATCGGAGATAGGGCAGAGAAGGCGGCCAGTTGCGACATTGTTAAAGCCGCGTTGGGTCTTGTCGCGAAGCACGCGGTCCGTGTCGTTAATGTTGAGAATATCGATTATTCCAGCTTTGACTCGAGGGAGATCATCGCTGCGAGTCTTCTTTGCAACAGCCATGATCTGCGAAGGGATCAAATGTTGAGAAAATAGTAAGCATCGAGGCACGCACGTAATCGCTGATCTGAGAAAGGAGGTTGCTGTCATTGACAATCAAGACTGCATGTTCTACGACTTGCGGGAGCCATTTGCAGACTTGAGGCCATAGCATTTCCGAGAGGACCATATCGTTGAACTTGTCGAACTGCCTAGAGAAGGGTCTGGAAAAGGCAGAATTGTGATGAGATACGAGACACTCACTCAGATGGCTTAAGAGTTTCTTCAGGGAGTGTTGTCATTACGAGGCCGTCAATCAAGAGACGGCCAGCGTCGCAATATTCAGTGATATTCCGGCTGAGGAGGCGACACGTCTGGTAGAGTGGCTCCGTTCCACGCTCTAGACGAACCTTGAGACTATATGCGTGGTCCGGGTAGCTCAGAGATCAATTGACAGTACCAGGATGACTTACCTGTCCTTGAAGTCCAACGCGCGGAGAAGGCGAACAGCGTTGGGCTCCTTCTTCTTTTTGGTCGCACCACTCCGGGAAGCGCCACCTTTGCGTTTGGGCTTGGACTTGTCCTTACCTCTACTCCTGCCTTTGCCTCTGTCCTGGACCCCATCCTCGGTGTCGACGTCGATCTCAGCCTGACGTCCACCCTTGGCCTTGCCCTCGGTCCTGCTCCTCCCCATCCTCTTCCCCTTGTCTGCATCGCTGCAATGTTCCTCACCCTCCTCCGAGCCTTCACCCTCCCCTGAGTTTGGGGTACCGCCCTCTCCAGAGTCCGAATCCGAGTCCGAGTCCGAGTCCGAGTCCGATTCCGAGTTTGCGACTGAATCTGAGTCTTCATCGCTGGATCTGGATGCAAAGAGCTGGTCAAGCTGCTTCTTAGCCACGTCGTGCTTCGTCGGCTTGGGCTTAGTGGGCTTGGGCTTCGAAGTGCTGGATTTACTGGCTATAGACGTCGAGGCGGTGGTGTCGTCCGAGTTCTTCTTGCCGTGGGTGCCCCTACCTCTAGTTTGCCTGAGACCAAATTTCGTCATGGTATATGCGCGTGGTAGGTCGTGCAGCAAGATGGGTGATGGAGGTGGAGGACAAGGCGTGTTGGGTTGGGGTGTTGAGCCAGAGGATGGTTGTTGGGGACAGGGAATGTGTGACTTCGCACATGATTTCACGCGAATGCGCTCACGTGAGGTTCCCCAGAAGTCGCGCTCTGCGCCTCACCGACGCGTCGCGTCTGTCACGTGAAACCCCAGCGGGATATCCCCATACCCCATGGGGTTGGACCCTGGCTGGGGCGCAGAGAGGAAGCTGTCGATCTTTGCCGATCTTGCCTTCCCTGGCCACTCATCCTCAGCGAACTCGGCACATCCACTCTCCCCGTTCGCACTTCGCACATCCACTCGCATGGCTACTTTGAATCGCTCACACCCATGTCCCCCACGTCGGATGCCCTCACGCATTTAGCAATGCGATCAGCTTGGGCAACCACGAGAAGCGCTGCCAACATCGCATCACCGGAATCCAGAAGCGCCAGGCCGAGTTGCAGGCGGCTCTCGCAGTCTCCAAAAGACCCCGCCTCGACACTGGCACCCTGGAGGCTGGAAGTGGTAGTGTGGAATTGGATGCCGTCGAGATGTTGGAGGATCGGGTTAACATGGTATGTCCTTTCAGCCTGGTTACGACGTCATGTCGCGCATACATCCAGGTCTCTAGATGCCTCCTCCTACCCCCCCTTCCATCGATCCTGTTGCCCCAAGCCCATCAGTGATTTCAACTCGAACTGGACGTGGTGTCCGTCTACCGAAGAGGTTCGAGGACATGGTCCCGTCCAGCCGCCACGCCCTCCCTTCCCAATACGCTGCTGTCATCCCTGCCCCGAATCCTAGGCCTGAGCGATCACCCCCCAAACCTTCCTCATCAAGTATATCTTCAGAAGAGGAGCAGGATGAATTCGAGTCCACGCCCGATGCCTTCGGGGTATTCCGCCGTTACTTCCGGGAACCGCACCAGCTGCCAGAAGATGGAAGCGTCCTCGAGGACGTCTGCGACGCCCCGGGGCTTCAAAGCTCCAATTCCACTAGAGATGCTGGGTACGAGAGCATCTTCTGGCTCTCGCGCACTGTGGCAGTTGGCGTGGATCCCCTGGACTCAGACTACGGCCCCTTCGCTAATGCATCCCAGTTCCGTCTCTTCGACTACTTCTATGACCGTTCTGAAGTTCGATCTCTGGACGCCTTCGACGACCTTCTCCACGTTCTCCGCTCTGACGGCTTCTCGGTGGGCGACTTGAATGGATTCAGCGCAAGAAAGGGCGAACGTGCTCTCGAAGAATGGGTTGGCCAGCCTGGCAGTGTCTTTTCGAAGGACGATGGCTGGCGCCAGAGCTCTGTCAAGATTTCCCTCCCTCCTCCAACAACGGATCCGAGTGCTACGGAGGCTACTGCTGCCACCTTCGAAGTTACCGGCATCATCCACCGAAGCCTCCGTGCTCTTATTGAGGCCGCGGTGCAAGATACAGCATCTCGTTTCGCTGACAAGCATCACTGGATCCCTCACGAAATGTACTGGAACCCTCTGGGTTCCGAGCCGTCACCGTCGCCATTTCCATCCCCCTCTCCATCACCATCAGGGTCCAACCCTCCGCGCCCTGAGCCCATCCGTGTGTACACGGACTGCTACAACACCGACGCAATGCTCGAGGCCGACGCCGAGATACGAAATAAATCACGAAATGAAAACGATGATCCCGACGTCGAATCTGTTGTCTTGCCGCTGCTCCTCTGGTCTGATGCCACTCATCTTTCGAGCTTCGGCGCTGCTCTTCTCTGGCCGATCTATCTCTACTTCGGGAACCTGTCCAAGTACATTCGAGGCCGCCCGACAGAATTTGCCGCGCATCATCTGGCCTACATACCTGACGTGAGTGATATACCACTATGTACTTCGCGTGGCTGATAAATTCACAGCTCCCGGACAGCCTCAAGGATGAGTATATCAAGGCGTATGGTCAGGCGCCGACGGCCGAGGTCCTCACGTTCTGCAAGCGGGAGCTATTTAATCAGATATGGCTCTTGATGCTTGACGAAGCGTTCATGGAGATGTACGAGCACGGCATCAAAATCAAGTGTGGTGACGGTGTCATTCGCCGCATATATCCACGCTTCTTCACATATAGTGCTGATTACCCCGAGAAGTACGTCTTTAGCAATATATATTTTTGCCGGTGTCCTGACCTTTCCCACAGGATGCTCATTGCCGCCCTCAAGCCCCTCTCGCGATGCCTCTGCCCGCGATGCCTCACTACCAAGGACCAGGTCGCCCAGGCTGGAACACCCCAGGACAAGCGTCGCCGAGCTCAGACTCGGGCAGACGACCACCCCCTCCACGATTCCATCTCTCGCGCCCGAGCCTGGATCTTCAAGGGCCATCGCGTAACCAGCAAACGGGTGAAGGATCAGCTTGATGCTCTATCTTTGAACCCTATCCAGGTAACTCTCGAGTGCGCAAGCAATAATATCTAGTATCCTGACCTCTCTATTTCAGAACACCTTCTCAACTCGTTTAGCCAGCCAAGATCCAAATTTCAATAGTTACGAGATTCTCGCGCCCGACTTAATGCACGAGTTTGAGCTCGGCGTCTGGAAGGGCATTTTCGCGCACCTCATGCGTCTACTTGCTGCGCAGGGAGACGATGCTGTAGAGACCTTCAACAGTCGGTCAGTAAAATATATTTATCCTCTGAAGTTAGCTATTGACTGGTTATTTTCTAGCATGCGCAAAATGCCAACGTTTGGCCGCGATAGAATCCGGAAGTTCTGGCATGATGTCGCGTCGCGCAAGAAGCTCGCTGCTCGCGACTACGAGGCATTTCTACAGGTCTGTGAAATGTAGATGTGGCGTGGTTTGCTCCACTCATGGTGTGCTTTCTCCCCAGACAATCATGCCGGCATTTGAAGGACTCCTTCCGCTTCGGCGTGACGATCACACCATTGCCGACCTCCTCTTCGAGCTCGCTAACTGGCACGCCTTGGCAAAACTTCACCTACACACTGACATCACTCTCGACATCTTCCGAGCAGCTACTGACACAATGTACGAGGCCATCCAAAATTTTGAGGCGACCACATGCGCCAATTACACCACATATGAGCTCCCGAAGGAAGCACAAGCCCGAGCACGGCGGAACGCCGCTGCGAAGCCCGCGGCAGGTGCCATGCCGTCGACTGCGCCAAAATGTGTTCATTTCGGCGTGATGAACACGTTCAAATATCACAGCCTTGATGACTATCCCGACTGGATTGTGCGCTCTGGCACAACGGACAATTATACCACACAGGTTGTGCGTGACACTCCGAGTCCTTGGGCGAAGCAATTAGTATCACTGAGCAAACATTTTTGCAGGGCGAGCTTGAACATCGACATGCAAAACAATTCTACGCCCGTACCAACAAGGTTGGATTTGCTATGCAAATCGCCCGCAAGCAGCGCAAGCGTGTTGTTCTTCGCCACATCCGTGAGACCGACACCTTCATCCCCTTATCCGAAGCACGGCAACGGAAGAAGTATGCCAAGCGCGCCCGTGCAGAGGCTCGCGCGCGCACGCGACCCCAATCCCTCGAGCTCTCTTCCCCAGTTGATCAATATAGCATCTCAAAATCTCAACGTTCACCAATCATCCTGCCGACATGGCTTCGCGAGCATCGCGAAGACCCTGCAGTCAAGGCGAGTCTAATCTCTCTCACTTAATTGATTGACGCTGCTGATTGTCGTGGCAGGACTTCCGGTCCCTTCTTGTTCAACACCTTCTTGGGCGATTCCTTGGCCGTCAGGATGAAGATGGAGACCCCTTCACTGAGCAAGAACAGGATGTGATCCAAATCTACGAGGAACGCCTCTACCGCCACAAGGTGCTGCGCGTGAATTACACCACGTACGACATGCGGCGCGAGCAAGATTCCATCAACCCCCGAACCCATCCCGACATTGCAGTCTTTGCCAGTGAGGCCCTCGACGATGATCCCTTCTGGTATGCTCGCGTCCTTGACATTTTCCACGCAAAAGTTCGATACATCGGGCCCGGTTCAACGCACGCGATGCAGCAGTGGCAAGACGTGAATCTTCTTTGGGTTTGCTGGTTCGAGCGTGATCTCCATTACGACGCTGGCTTCGCGCACCGCCGCCTACCCCGTCTTCAGTTTGTGGACCCTGACAATCCGGACTCCAGCGCTTTTGGTTTCATTGATCCATACGACGTCGTTCGCGCATCGTACCTTATACCTGCTTTTGCACACGGCGTAACAGAGGATCTTCTGATGGGACCATCGCCCCTTGCTCGGCGCGACGCTTCCGATGATGACTGGTGCTACCACTATGTCTGCATGTACGGGGCTCAGTTTTTTTCCATCTTGCAGGCATTCTGACGCCTCCCCTTCCTAGGTGGATTGATCGTGATATGTACATGCGCTACTTGGGTGGCGGTGTCGGCCATCACAGCACCTGGGATGAGACGCAGTCATCCCGTCGACACACTGCGCGGACTCCACGGAAGGGGACCTCAACTAGAACCCGCTCAAACGCTGCTGCTATTGAGCGTGAATCTCACAGCGAACCGGACAGCTCTGCTGACGAGTGTGATGGCTCCGCTTCGGCGGCTGGTAAGAACGGTGGTTCTGCTGATGGACGCGAGGAGTCGGGCCGGGAACGCTTCAGGCCAGAAGAGGAGAGCAAGCGCGTGGAGAGCGACGGTGAAAAGGCTGATGTCATTGACATGGGCTCGGAGCCAGAGGCAAGCGATTCAGAGTCTGACTCTAGCTCTGAGGACTCAAGCTCGGATAGCGATAGACCAGACACCCCGAACGATGATGCTCATGATGGAAGTGATGGCGAGGATGGCATAGTAGACACGATGTATGCCTCTATGGGCTTCTCTCCGCTATGATAAAACCTTCGGACGCTGACCTGCAGCAAGCGGAAGGTCAGGGCGGCAGAAGTGTCGAAGACGCCCAGGATGCTGGGGATGTGAGGCAGCTTTGGGAGTGAACGATGAGATGACGGATGGTGTCGGAAACCAGGTGCACAGTTCCCCATGCAGCGTCGCACTGCGCTCAATGCAGCCATCTGCAGTCTCTTGTCGGATGCGACTGTCCTTTGTAGTGCTGAATCGTACCCCATCGTATTCTATCATGCACGATAAATCCCTATATATCACAGTCGTATACGATGGGTACCTGGATACCGTTACAGGTTAGGGCCGTGTACGACGGGTAACTGCATAACATTACAGGGTAGGGTCGTGGCCTGTGAATCACTGTATATTAGGTAGCGCTCAGCATTGCTTTGCAGCGCGCTTGCACTTTCGCTGATGTCTCTCTTTCCGGACACACCACCACAAGCATCGAGACACCCTGAAACAATTCAATTCATCAAGACCAACAGAACTTGAATATACAACACGCGCATGTATTTCCACAGTCTCAATCTTCAATGCACGCATACTAACGATCTACCAGCTTTGACTTGGAACCCGGCTTTCTATCCATCCGTCACGGCCAATCTACACTTGGATCCGGACAACTCACAACCATCCTCGCGCCTTGAAGTCTTCCACTGAATCCTTTACCAATTCATCCAATGGGCGGTACTGAATCCCGAGCAAACGAATACTCTTTTCTGCGATATAGGTGTTCGGGTAAAAGACGTCCTCTGCTTTTTGCAAAACGTCTCCAGGAGGGATCTTGTCCGAGTACCGACGCGCAGCGTTGACTATATATTTCCCTGGTCATTTCACAGCATAAATGAGACTGTAAGGTTACTCACTGAGGTCCTGCCAGGTGGCGGGAAAGCCGCAAATGACGAATCGCTCTCCCCCTGTCTCCTCCTTCTGCAGCCCGAGCACGAAGGCCCGCGCGAGGTCGCGCACGTCTACGACCCATAATCTACCACAACGCTGTTATATGAGTGACCGAAGCTTTTACGCGCAACGCGCGCACAGAACGACAACGCACCCGAACTGCGTCAGCTGCTCGAGCTCCCCGCCCATAACGCCTTGCACGACTCGCTTGTAAAACTCTGCCTGCGAACCGCTCAATGCCTCCGGGCTCGGGCTCTCCTGCACGCTGGGCCCGAACACGAACGGCGGGCAGAACACGGCCATGTCCCACTCCAACGTCTCCCCCTTCGCGGCCAGGTCCTTCTTCGCGCTCTCGTAGAACTCCCACGCCCCGCGCTCGGCGAGCACCTTGCTAGCGCTGTACTTGTGCATTGGATCCGCGGCCCTGCCCTTCTCCTCGCAGCGCTGCACGCTGTAGTTGTTCCACGAGCTCTCGTCTATCCTGTTCGACGTGCGACCCGCCAGGTCCACATCGTTGCCGCCGTTGAGCGCCGCGGCGGAGGAGGTGACAAAAACGCGCCGGACGCGCGCACGGTGCAGGAGCGCGCTGGAGAGGACGGTGCGCGTGCCCCGGACGGCAGGGTCGATGATTTCGGATGGCTCGCCATCGGAGAGGTGCACGGGCGACGCGATGTGCGCGATTGCGTCAACGTCCGTGACATGTTGGTCGAATGCGCCGTCCTGTGCGTCGTCCCCAGAGGGCCTGATAAGTACGTAGATGTGGAACAGGAGGGGACAGATGGAACGCACCTTCGTGATGTCTGGGACGATGGCTATCTCGAATTTATCTCCGAAGGCCTTGAAGTATTCGCGGAGGTACGTAGCCTTGCTCTCCGAGCGGACGGTGCCGCGCACGGCGTAGCCATTCTCGAGGAGGTCTTTAATGACCCAAGCGGCGATGTAACCGTTCGCGCCGGTCACGAGGACCTTTCCTGAGGCGAGTGTAGGCATGGTGCGAGATGTGGAGAGTGAACTAGTGAAGGTGAACCAATACCACTCACCGATTATAGGTTCTTATACGTGCGTGGATCATTGGATGATTGACCGGTGACCGGGGAATTACACCGTGATAGCCTTGAGCCATGTGGGCTTTCAATCGGTAACACCATCGCCCGAGGTCCAATCCCTCCGGATCATCGTCAAGACTGTACTTAGCCTCCCTCAATTCTCTGTTTTATTTTCCCATCAGTAAAACCTGCACAGCTCTGGGAGCTCTGGATCAGACCCGCCCCAGACTTTTCAGACGGGATCCAGATGTTTCAGGTCTGATTGGCGCCCAGACCTTCAAGACCCACGTTCAGAACATCGGGCGCTCCACTGACTTGACAGCGCTCCGGCTTCCTCCCTTCTTGCTCTGAGCTTTCCCGCCGAGTCTCGCTTCCATGGGCAACCTACGAACTTCTGCTAGAGCTGCCAATGGACCGGGCTCGACTGAAATGACGCATCAAGACCAGCATCTCTCTGGTAAGCCGGGACTTGTCAGTGCACGCCCGCGGTTGTGCCGCAGCTCTCCGACCTCGTTCTCTCAGTCTGTTTTCGTTATTTTTGCCATTATCCGGGTTCAGAGTGTCTACGCATACCATGTAAGGTGTATTAAGATGAAACGTTGCAGGTTATTCCACTCTCGGCCTGCGATCACGACGTTCTGAGTCCGGAGGTCTGGATGGTCTGGGACGGTGGCTGTCCAGTCCATCCAGATCTCCAGAGATTGTCAGTTTTACTGATGCCCCTGGGCAGAAGCGCCCTCGCTTAGGCCAGTGATGTGACCCGTCCCATGTCTCCCTCGCACGAGAAATACATCGTTCTTACCATGTTTTCTCCTTCGTAAAACTCCTCGGCAGGCTCTCGGCAGGTCGATGTCGGGGCGGGAAGGCGGGGGCAGCGGGGGGGGCAGAGGGCGGGCAGGCGTCTGACTGCTGCCTCCCATCAATATTGATCGGCGCCTAGCTCAGCAGTGGCGGAGGGATGCAACTGTACATAAGTACACCTTCCTCCCCGAACATTGGCTTCCAAAGACTAAATTATATGATGATACCGTACATCGCTGTACTGAACTCTTGCCACCACCCGTGTCCTTCGCGTTGAATAACTAGATTCACTCTTCATGGCGCGTCCTAGGCAGGCGTATTTTGCGATTTCCGAAGCGCCGTTTGATGGGAGGCAGCAGTCAGACGCCCGCCGCCCTCTGCCCCTCCGACGTCCCCCCCGCTGCCCCCGCCTTCCCGCCCCGACATCGACCTGCCGAGAGCCTGCCGAGGAGTTTTACAAAGGAGAAAACATGGTAATAACGATGTATTTCTCGTGCGAGGGAGACCTGGGACGGGTCACATCTATATGCACGAGCACTGAACAGTATTCACTGCAGGCTGGTCGTCTGCTCCAAACTCCAGCTCTCATCAACTAGAGGCAGAGAAACTTTTTCCAACTTGCCTGAGGTTCTGAAATCGGCTTTGGAACGGCGAAGATTGTCCAGATGCCCTTGTCGATGAAAGTGTGTCGACTGCCAGCGACAGGAGAAGAGAGAGAGAGAAAAAAAGGAAAGTCGAAGATTCGTGAGGACGCGTGAACAAATCTTGGTAAGGCTACCGCTACTCGTCGTAAGGGCCCATTACTTATCCTACAAACGCCTCCTTCCACTTGCCAATAAATAATGCGGGCCCACGTAACGGTTGGGGGTGATGATGCCCGCTCACGCACGGCCGCCGTACACGTTCGGCCGCTCCGAGAACGCGTATGCAGGCTGGACGATCGTGACTTGTGGCGCGGGCTTCTCTTGGTCGCTGAACTGTGCTTGCTCCTCCTCGTCGAGCTGGCTGACGTAGTTGAACGCGATAACACAGCCGTCTGCGAAATCGAATTCAAATCACATGTCAAACAATCACCGAGCGACAAACAGAAGGACCGGGACCACGTACAGATCTCGATGAGCCAGAAGATGACATAGACGACGACGACGATAGTGCGGCCGGTGGCGAAGCCCCTCTGGCACACCCAGTTGTCCACGCTCGTCGTCTGCTGGAAATTGGGGTCCGACGGGTCCTGCGCGTTCTGGGCGTTCTGCTCGCACTTCCTGACCTGCTCTTCGCCCCCGGCGTGGTAGAGGCTGTAGATGAAGAAGATGCCCGTCGCGATCGACAGCACGGTTGTGAACGTGATCGTGCTCGCGTAGAGCCCGACGAGCGTGCGTTTCCGCCCGATGGCGCCGATGAGGCTGCACGGGCAATCAAAAACCAGTGTCAGCGCACTTGTATTCGGGATACGCCCAGGCGGCCAGGCCCGCCCCACCAGATGGTGTGAACACCGCAAAGCAGGGGGCGCGTTGCGAAGCAGGCTGGCCGCAGGTGGGGGCGAAACACGTGGGCAACAAGAATAGGACTTACCCTAATAGTGACGAGAGCATAAAGATAGTCATTGAGACAGCGAGACACCAGAGCGAAATCTGCTGGGTGTGGGACAATTCAAGCGTGCCTTTAACTATCGCGCGCACAGAAAAAGCGTCAGCGCAATGAGCAGCACTCGGGAGGGGAAGTAGACACTCACGCATCGAATGAATCTGCAGCCACCCGCCGACGGCAAACAACCCTCCAATGGCGATTCCCAATAGGGCCTCGCAGAACACTCCGAATCTCACCGGGAGACAGCAGCAGAACTTGCGCGAGCGGACGTAGACCATGGCGCCGATAGTGGGATGAAAATTGGCAAAAATATGAAGAAGAACAAGGGCGAAGGATATGAGCCGCAAGTGCGGAAGCCGAGAAAGCAAGAAGTTTACAAGAACGAAGGTCGAAGAGGGTGAAAATGAATGTCAGGCGCAGCCCAGCGGGGGGCGGATCCGTCGCCCTCATGGGTTATATACGAGGGCGCGAAGGGATGGCTGATGGTGGACAACTCAGCAATGCGATGCAAAGATGGCCGCCAAATGCCTGTGTCTCGCCTGCATGGAGCCTTAGAACTCCACATGGATCGGAGGCAGTATCCGCCGTGCAGACATTGACACTGTCGGTGGGCGGTGGGTTGCAAGTTCCAATGTTCCATTGCCGGGCCAGGGAGAAGGCGGGAGTCAATGGCCTAAAAGTATGTAACGATGATGCTGGTGTCAGGTTGGACAATTCAGAGAAGACTTCGGCATCGCGAAGCCCGGCTGACTGCAGATCGAAACGATAGAGACCGGGCCAGGGGGCACGGCCACACTAGGGGGAAGGAAACCTGTGTTCCGCGCGCCACTTGTTGGTCCCATCAAAACTGGCTCCTGCTCTGATCATTGGTCAAAATCGCAGCAGGACGCAGGGGGCCCGGGACCTACCGACGTCGTCGACTGCTGATCTCCATCGTTTGCCCACGACTTGCAATCAAAGCGAGGAGGTGACGGCAGAGATACTAATAGAATCCGCCTCCTCGCTTGTGTAACTGGCCACACTGCAGATACTTGAGCTCCACGGAACGGCGGATGCAGTACACGAGGGGCTCGCGCATGAGTATCTGGCGAGGCCGGAAGCAATCACAATCCTGGCACGGGCCCCCTTGCGGGCCCCGGCGGGCAGAGAATCTAATAAAGTTCGAATTCGGGACCCAGCCACATCAGGGATATACAGAGCCAGAGGAAGGAGACCCGGGATACAGGAGCGTTACGGTTGCCATCCGACATTGGGACGGCGCCCTACTGAAAGCCATTATTTAACGTGGAGCTCATGCATATCATGGCGGACGTCAAATAATAGACGGGACCCGACTCATCGCTGAGACTCACGATCGGAGGAGCCTGACTAAGGAGGACAATCACCGGTGTATCATCTTGCCCTGCGTGGTCCAGGTGCATCCGAGCTGCAGTGTTTGCGTGGCCATGGGCTGTCCTGGCCGTGCGTTTGGGGGCGCTTTGCTGGAACATGTGTGCAGTGCAATCCTTTTCAGCCCCGATGCCCAGTGAAAACACCCTGTATCTGCCAGGAGCTAGAAATATATAAACTTATCCATTAAGATATGCGTGTATCTAACGTAACTTTAGCGCCCGTACGGTGTCGAAAATCGACATGGTTTGAAACATTTGAGCGGTTTGACGTCGAATTGTTCAAAGTGAGCATGACGTTCTGTACTGTTTCTGTACCTCTTGTCTCTTTTCTGTACATTTAACACTGCGCGAACTGCACAGATTTCTGTTTTGTTCACAAGACCGATGACGTCATTCCCCAATGTTTCTCCGTTAAGACATCGCGTCGCGCACCCCAGCACCCCACACAACTCTCTTCCCTGCCACATCCACATCCCCAACGGTACGCGCATATACTCACCTCCTCCCCCCTTTCCAGTGCATGTATTTTGGATCCCCCGCGCTGACCCAGGGCCACGCACCAGTGAGTCGTATCCCTTCATTCTCGTAGCTTGGGGATCCGAACAGCGCCAGCGGGCACAGGCACGATGCGCAAAGGTCGCAGCAACGGCGCGCAGGGCACAAGTCCGTCGTGGTTGGTCGCATCGCATAGCGCGGCAACGCCGGATGGCAGGTGCGTGGATTATTTATTCCACGGACCAACGTAGTGGGAAGAATGGGTCGAGAGGAGCGGGGACTGGAGGACGTCAGGCGAGGGCGGCGCGGATGTGGGGCAGGTGCGGGTGCGGGTGCGGGTGTGGGGCGGGCGCGGGTACGCAGGGCGAGTGTGGGGCAGGCGCGAGCGCGCCAGCCATCGCGGAGTGATCGATGCATAGCACGGGCTTCTTTGTATCTATAAATGTCTGAATATATCTGGTGGACGAGATACAGACAGATACTACCGGACGCGAACGAATCTCACAGGATGCGCGGAGAAATGAAGAGATATATTGTAATTATATCCTGAGACCAATCGGCGTATCTAACTACATCGGTGGATATCTACTTATGCCTCTGTCTCTTAGATATCCCTGGATCCCGCCAGATAATGGGTGTTCTCACTGGGCCCGATGGGTACCGTAGCGTCCAAAGTCCTGACGTCAATAACACCGCCTTTCAGCCCGATACCGCCCAACGGTCCGACCTACCGGAGCGCGGCACTACTTACCTTCGAACGCAAACCTCTGTCGTGTCTCCGAACAATGATCCGCAACGCAGGCCAGGAGCGCACACCGAGAATGAGGCGACAGCAAGAAACAATGCTCTACGATGGGAACCCGAGTGACCGTAAAGTACATACACGTCTGCGTGCTCGCGGCGCGCAACGGGGACTGCCTCCCCACTGCCAGCCCGCCGCGGACCGGATATCGAGGAAGTGGGTTGTGTGCGTGTGGTGATGGTGGGCTGCTACTGGACCGACAGTACTAATGCGTGCGTAAGTAAAAAACCGACAAGTGCGAGTGCGTGGACCGGAAGACCAGGATGCCAAACGAACGAACGAACGTGGTAGTGCTGCCGTGGCGCGTGGATGATGTCGATGAAGCCCGAGGAAGAGGAAGCAGATATATGCGGTATGGAGGTATGGAGGTGTGGAGACCCAATGGGATGGGATAAACATACGTGTGCGTAAAGTTGTATGATCGTCCGCATTAACTGATTAGAGAATAGAGATTGGCAAAGTACGGATATAGGCAGCGAAAGAACGTGATGCCGTAAAAGAAAAAGTCCCTGGAGGGCAGCTCGATGGCTCCACAGATCCGTGATGTGAGTTCGTGGGTAGATATGGCGGAAATGAGAAATGGTGGAGCTCGGTAGAGGAGGTTGAGAGGGATTGACCGGGAGGGAGGACGGAAGCAAGGCATGTGAGGAGTGTGTGACGAAGGTGTTTGATGAGAGGGGTCTTCGGAGGAGTCCTCACGAGAGCATATTCCGGATCGGGGAGGGATTGAGCGAGCAGATAGACAAACAAGAATGGATGCACCCGTATCGTGACAGAGGGGATATTGTTACTGTTACGTTATTGGTAAAGTCCAAACAATGGCACAAGAGAGTCAAGCCTCTGAATGTTCGTTACGCCTTCACTAACAGCCAGTGTACTACAGTGCACGACGTCAGCCTCTGTATGTGCACACAAGGACGCAAAGGTACGCACCGCTGAGTTTTTGGGCCATGGGTACCCAGCGCCGACAGGTTCTGGTTGTGACCAGTACGTCAGGTTAGGGTCTGCGAAAGGCAAATAGGTGAAAACACGATTAACGAACAACCATTGCGGGATCACGTACTGTTGTAGGCATCTGGGTGGCTGTCTATGTAGTTCTTTGTGGGGTAGTCTGGCGGATCGCAGCCAACGTTCGTGTGTCCTTTCCTCTGGTACACGCGAACGTAGTCGACCTGCATGATCGCAGGGAAGATCATCGTGGTCAAGTCGATGCCTTGCCAGTTGCCTAGGATAGGTGGATACCATTAGCGATAGGCATGATAAAAATCAAAGGGTCGACACTCACTGGAGATACCCAGGTTCAGGATGATGGCCTGCACAACGGCGACGTCAGTAGGCCTGACACTCCTGACACGGGTTACCACGCACCATGGGTTCTTCCGGATGAGTCGCGCTCCCACTTGCGAACCGCCGGTGCCCTGATCGGGACCCATTGCCGTCGCACCGATGCGATATGTAGGCTCGCCGTTAGATTGCCACGTGATGAAGCCTTCGTTGCGGTTTGAAGGGTTCGCCCAGTACTCGAAGCCCAGCGTTTTGAAGTTGGCGCCCGAACCCTGGAACATGTCGTCCGGGAGGTTCGTGAGAGCGGACAACGCTTGCTGGCTGCAGTGAAAATAACTATCAGCACTGCACCTCGTAGTTGTGAAGCACGGTAGGGACTGACACAGCTGAACCGCGGTAATCGTTCGCGCGAGTGATCAGGGGGTTGTAGATCGTGTACTCATCCGTCGTATCATTGAGGTACAAGTAATCGTGCGTGAACGGTGCGAATTGCGCCGACTGGGACACAACCTGACCGACAGAGTTGGCCGTCTTGTTCTTCTCCACCTCGAGGATATCAATCTCAGGCACGCCGCGGCCCTTTGAAGTGCTAGGCCCTGGGTGGTCCTCCCCGGAGCACGTGCATGAGCTAACGGATCGGTGAGTTAAGGCCATCGGCGCACAGCATTGAGGACAGAGCACACGCACGAAAGACGTTGTCCAGGGAGCCACGAAAGCTCGTAGTTGTACTTTGACCTCGAGGCGTCCGAGTGAAGGGCTGCTGCAGGCCCGGACTTATCCTGCAGGGTCTGGTTCGGGAATGTGCCCAAGTCGCAGGAGTCGTATCTGATCGGGGTGCGCAGGTCAAGAGGACGGACAGCGGAAGAAACTGTCGAGGAAGCTCACGAATAAGGCCACGTCCCATCCGTCGTTGACCCGTACCCAGGTCGGCCAAGGTTCCCCATGGTCCACGCGCCAGGCCACTGTGGTTCTCATTAGCCCGGACGGCATTATGCAATCGGCCCTCCGCCGGAATACTCACGTAACCCTTGGTATTCGAGTCCGGCCCGGGGAGCGTGATGGCCACTTCAATGTACCCGCTCGTGAAGCAGAACTTGTTCCAACTCTGCAGCATGCCACTCCGATACGGCAGACCGTGATTGATGCTCGTGTCCGTCACCGAGTCCATGACGATCTGCAGTGCGCCACCCTGGGTGTAGATCTGCTTCGGGTCGTACCACTCCTGATCGGCCGTCGCCCCGTACCAAAGGTCAACCGCCTCCCAGAAGGGATCGTCACCGGGGTAGAATGTCCGTCCGTCCGTGTTGAACTCGTCGGAGAACACGAGTTCGTACTCCTGCCCGTCAAAACCAGTCCGAGTCTTAGCCGAGTCTGGCGTCTCAGAATCGATGAGTTGGGGCATCGCGAAGCTAAGAAAGAGCTCGACATCACAGAACCTTAAAGATTCAAAAAGGTCGAAGAAACTCACCTCGACGCCACCGGTATTTGGCCAGAAGCGTTGACACGAGTATTCGCGGCTATAGCAAGATTCCGTGCCTCATTCCGGTAAAAGTCGACGAGAGGATAGCAGACGAAAAGGGCTAGGAGCGCAACAAGGAGAATGACGATCACACCGACGTTGAGTATCCCCCTCCAAGACCAATACGCGTGCTTGCCACGACCGTAATCTGGGGTATGGAGGTAGTCGTCGTCGTCATCAGGCAAGTCCTTCTCGACCTCTGGGTCGTACGCATACGGAACGAAGCCTCGCCCGAGTGTTGATTGCCCGGTGGGAAATCGCGAGTCGGACGAGATGGAGAAGACGGAGTCACCCGAGGAGGAAATGACGGAGTCGCGGTTGTGCTGGAAGGCCTTTGGCGGGACAAGCGCATCTGTGTCACTGTCCGACGCGAGGCGGTAGAGGACCATGGAGCCGCGCTGGCTGGCCCCGATACTGCCAAACTGTGCAGCGAGAGCCTGGGATTCCTCGGACGCGATGCGGTTGAAGTATGTGCTTCCTCGCGACGCGGGTCGTGAGCGGATGCCGATGGGGGAGTTGGGGTTGAGCGGGGAGGAGACAAAGCCATTGCCCAAAGCTGACTGTGACCGCGACTGCCGCGAGGAGAAGGACTGGTCTCTTGATTCTGGCGAAAGGAGGGGCGAGTCGAAGGTGGAGGCTTGAGGAGTGCGAGGCTGAGGCGGGTACTCCTCGGGGGTGGAGGCTCCGGAACGACGTTCGGGAGAGTCGGAGGCGGGGAGCCAGGAAGAGGACATGGCGGAGGGAGGGAGTGTCGACGCCGGGCGGCGAGGCGGGCGTCGAGGACGGAGGGGCGGATGGAGGGGCAACGGGAGGGGATGGGAGAGAATGGAACTTTGGGAGGGGGCGAGGAGGGCAGGCAGAGACAGTCCCGGTCTCCCGTGGGCACTCTTCCCACCACGCGAGTCGCCTCGGCACAGGCGCCCGTCGGCCACCATCTCCGCCTGGGCACACACCCATGCATCCTCCCGTCCTCAATCGGACTCCAGCCACGACGCTTTCGTGCGCCTCACCGGCCTCCCCATCGTCGTCCTCGCCACCGCCCTCGGCTCCCCCTATTCTCTGCGACTTCATTCCCAATTTCCGTCAAGACTTCCTCCACCTTCCAGGTCTGCCTTCGCTGCCAGTCCTAAGTACCAAAGGATCTTTCTACTCCCGGTTGCTCTTCTCAAATTCTCTGCAATTTGCCGGCCGTTTCGCCGCATCCAGCATTGTCCCACCCTCGAGCCGCTTCCGCAACGCATGATGCGTGTATCAACGCGATACCGCGCCACCTTCTCTGAGCCCCGGAGTCCTCAGGCCTAAGCCTCGAGTTCCCTCCATCCCCGAACCGGAACGCCTTGCGCTCCTAGCCTCTTATGATAAGCTCTTGATTGTCTTGGCAGACATTCGTATACCGCCTTTCGCGCCAACTTTCGCCCAGTTTGAACACCTTTTACCGTTAGGGGTCACCAGTCAGCGCTAGTCAACACTCAGCGTCGCACTGCACGGCGCCGTCTCGCCATAATGTGGCGCCAACCGGTGCACCTCGCGCGGCTGGTCCAGGTGTCATCGTCAACGATCTCGCCTCTGCCAGCCTCTGACAGATCTGAACAGATGACAGTGTCCTCAGCCTCATTTTTCGACATATCATTAAGCATTATTGTACGCCCATGACTCCTGATGTGATACTTACTTCACTTGCACTGTAACCTTGCAACCGTTTTCTACTACAGTACTCCGGCCTCAAGTTATGTTGTGCTAACCGCTGTGCAGTGACCCCTGGGCCCTCGGTGCAAGGACCTTTCAAACTCAACTTGATTTCGTCCCTGATTATTCTTCTCCTAAACAGCGAGCAGGTCTTCTCGGGCCCTAAATGATAGATCGGCGTCCGGTGGCCGCGAGCCGCGACGTGACCTGAGGCTGTTATGCATTGTAAGGCCGCTGATCTCTGCTCCCTCTACCATTCGTTAAATCGGTTATGACACGGACAACATAACATTTGTCCTTGGATTTGAATACGAATGGACGCAGCCCGATGAGAAAATGTGTGTAAGTGGGGACACGAACCTGATCAAAATAAATGCCAGGAGCGTGGATTGAACACGCGACCTCCAGAACTTCAGTCTGTTGCTCTCCCAGCTGAGCTATCCCGGCCTATACTAGTCCCAAGTGTCAACATTATAGCTGTGACTACTACGTATTCAAACACTACATGTTCAAGTCTCTGGCTCTACTATTAGGTTTGAATTCCTCCTCCACTCTCAATTTATGAAAGCCCCATAGGCAACGATTTTTCCGAGTAGTATCCTCATCTCTGAATGCCTCCCTCAGGTACGTGTAATCATGAACTCTCACATTCGCCTCTATTTGAACGAAGATGCCCCACTCCATCCCAATTGTGCTCACACGCATGACAGACACCGACCACCCGCCGTCGAACAGCCTTCGCAATCAGTCGCAATCCCCCCAGGGTGCGGGCTCGTATAGCAACGGTGACAATGATCCGCAGAGTGCGGCAATGGCAGTGATGTCGGGCTTGTTTCGGGTCCTTTCAGACGGACTCGATTTTCCTGACAGGACGTGACGGTCAGTACCTGAGATTCAACGTCGACAGTGATGCACACATCGCAGCCAGTCCGGCAGCCATGGTGGTTTACATCCACTATCCACCCGTTCTGGTGCTTCCATCCGAGTTCACCTCTTCCGACACCGAATTGCAAAATTTCGACGTCCATCCCGGACCGATTCGCAACCTCCGCAGCACTTCAATTTCCTGTAAGTAAGTACGCCCACTAAGTACTTGTGGGCATGGTCCCTACCCTGATGGCGTTCCGCACTCTTCATGTTTCCCTCGCCGCTACTACTTCCGTCGACTACTCCGGGATTGGTCTAATTTCCCCTGTATGTCTCGGATATACTGCGCGTATACGTATCCGACCACGATGCGCTTCCATGATATTCAAGCCATGGAACTTTGAAGCACATCGTCCAACACCACACCACATGAGGGTTCACGCGCTCATGATGCGTTTGGGCGAGCTTCAATTCAGTCATCAATGGGCGAACCGACGCGATTCTCACCGGGCTCGGGCCCCCGGTGCTAGTGCACGCGCACCAAGGAAACGGTCTAATTTGGGCAGAGCTGATCCACATGCTCGAACGGAAGCGTTGACCAAGCATCTTAGACAGCACGATAACAACACATGCTGAGAACGGCGAAAAGGAGCAAGACGGGGAGGTTCAGCGTACTGCACACGGTTCGGGATGAGAAGGCTTGGTTACTCGTGCGATTTAAACCCGAGCCTGACTGAATCAGGCATTCCAGGTATTGGAGTCCACGAGAGCCCACCTCGTTTATGTACTCACCATCTTCCTTTCTCCCAGCCGTGAACGCGAGCCTCAACCTTCTCGCAAGCCGCCGAGCGCTGCCATCGGTGACGCGGTCACATGAGCCTGAGGCGACCATCTGCCGCCTGAGGCCTGAAGCTTGAAGCTTGAAGTCCCGCCGTCCGGACCGCAACTGCACGTCACCTGGAGCAAGACGGTCAGCACACCCTCGTCGCTTGACCCCCACTGGGCCAAAGGCAACGGTCGCAGAACGGCAACAATGTCCACGAACCTTCGAATACGGCGAGGACGTCAGGCAGCACCCGCGGCCGTTCAGACGTCAAGCTCTGACCACCACGAACGGCCTCCAGGATGCATGTCAGGTTTTTCACCCAGCGCTTTCTATGGGTCCTCTTCATATTCTCCAGCGCACCATCGCGGTGGTCCACGCGCATAGACCGCCATGCCATCGTGTCGCGCTACAACCCCGTGCGGACCGCCTCGAGCAATAGCACGCCCATGCAGGTCGGGAACGGCCACTTCGCGTTCGGCGCCGACGTCACCGGGCTGCAGACCTTCCTCCCGTTCGCCACCATGTCCGACTGGGGCTGGAAGAACGACTCCCTGCCCGCCGGCACGACGGAGGCGGATCTCGAGGCGTACCGCGGCGTCGTCTGGGACGGAGTGCAGTACATGTTCGGGGGCCCGGAGCCGCTCCAGCAGTGGCTCATCGCGAATCCGAACCGCGTGAACCTGGGGCGGGTCGGGCTGCTGTTTTTAGATGAGAATGGGAATGCGGTGGACGTCGCGGAGAGGGACCTGGAGGGGGCGAGACAGGAGCTGGACCTGTGGACGGGGACGATGGCGAGCAGCTTCTCGTGGCAGGGCGAGAGCGCCGCGGTGCAGACGGTTTCGGCGCAGAGCAGTGACGCGATTGCGGTCACGGTGCGTTCTCCGCTCCTCGAGAAGGGCCGGCTCGGCATCTTCCTCGACTTCCCCTGGAACGACGGCACGTCCAAGTTCGAGGCGCCGTTCGTGGGGGTGTGGAATGCGACGGCGAAGCACACCACGACGCTCACGACGGGCGAGGGGCTCGCGCGGAACGCTGAAGCTGTGATTGCACACACACTTGACAATTCGACGTTCTTCACCTCTTTGGGCGGAGGCGACAGCTTCTCTATCTCGCGCATTTCCGCGGACGAGCACTGCTACATCGTCATCCCGCGCGGGGGTGGAGATGTGTTCTCTATCACCATCGCATATGCCCCTGGGTCGATACAGGCGCTGCCGACGGCAAGCAGCATCCAGACTGAGTCGAAGAACACCTGGCAGTCGTATTGGGCGGACCACGGGTTCGTTGACGTCGTGACCGGGTCGAGTGATGCGAGGGCGGACGAACTTCAGCGACGTATCATCCTCTCGCAGTACCTGTTACGAGTCAACGAAGCCGGCAACAATCCTCCACAGGAGGTACGTAGAATCATCGCAAGCTCTTTGCCGATACTGAATCGCTATTCAGTCTGGACTAGTGAACAACGGTTGGGTGAGCACAGATTCGACGACGGGTGCGCGTACACTCACCTTGGCGATCTAGTATGGCAAATTCCACATGGAGATGTTCTTCTGGCACAGCGCGCACTGGGCGCTGTGGAACAACTGGGACCTCCTCGATCGCGCGAGTGGCTCCTACGCCCGTTTCCTCCCAACCTCGATAGAGCGCGCTCAAGTCCAGGAGAATTACCCTGCGGGGGCACGGTGGTCGAAGATGACGGACCCCTCCAGCCGTTCAGCCCCTGGAGAGATAAATGAACTCCTAATATGGCAGCAGCCCCATCCCCTGGTGTTTGCGGAGTACGAGTACCGCGCAACGCGTTCGCGGGCGACACTGGTGAAGTGGCGGGACGTTGTGCGGGCGACTGCGAATTGGATGGCCGTGTACGCAAAGCGCAACGAGAGTACGGGATTCTTCGACCTGAGACCGCCGATGTATGTTGTCAGCGAAGACACAAGCCCAAACGCGACTCAGAACCCGGCGTTCGAACTCGCATACTGGCGGTTCGGGCTCGAGCATGCGAGCATTTGGATGGAGCGTCTCGGGGAAGACGTGCCAGAGGTGTGGACCGAGGTTCGAGAAAACCTAGCGCCGCTGCCGATTGAGAACGGGCTGTACGCGGTCTACGAGGGAATTCCCGAGCGACTTCTGGGACACGCCGACGTATACGAATGACCATCCGGCACTAGTCGGACTGTATGGATGGCTCCCACAAACGGCGAACGTGAGCCTCGACATGGCAAAGGCGACGGCGGAGAAGGTCTGGACGAGTTGGAACATTAGTAATTGTTGGGGGTAAGTGCGCGCTCGACGCGAAGGGCACGTTCAGTCTCGGGAGCTTACATTGTGTTGGCAGCTGGGACTTCCCGATGCTAGCCATGTCGGCCGCGCGTAGCGGGGAGGGGGAGAAGGCGGTCGAATGGCTTCTTCATCCATTATTCCAGTTTGACGATGTTGGGATGCCTGTTGGGGGAGTCCGTGTTCCGACACCGTACTTCCCTGGGTCGGGCGCATTGTTGTATGCTGTCGCCATGATGGCAGGAGGATGGGACGGGAGCAATGTCACGGCACCGGGGTTTCCTAGTCAAGGATGGAAGATAAGCGTAGAGCGCATAAGTAAAGCGTTGTGAAGCCTGTAGACTGAAGTATGCTATACTCACCGTTCAAGGATTCGATACTACTCCAGCTGCATTCCAGATACATTCGGGCTGAAAGTCCACCGACAGCGAGGAGTTTCGACATCCCTGAGTGTTCAACTCGCTATACTATAATGATTACGAGGCTATAACTCTCGGCAAGCCTGAGAGAGAGCGAGCTGGATGATATTCGCTTGTGGGGGTGGACGCAGTGCGGATCTTGCGGTGATGTTCTTCCGAAGAAGGCAGGCGACCTTCCTAAAGGGGGAGGATTCTGTATGATGGTGGGGGACAGGGGTCAGGAGGGTGGGCGACGTGACCTTGCCTCCTGCGCACCACGACGCCAGTCCTCGCCCAGCCTAAGAGCAGTCGCACTCAGCTCGAGAGCACTCTTGCCTTCCCCCGACTCCTCCACCAGCCACAAATACCATACACTCACCTCGTCTTCCCATCTCCTGCCCCCGTGCAGCCCCTATTCTCGCGAGCACATACGCTTACAACGCGGCCGTTCCTTGTACTTTCCGACGACTCCCTCCTCCAACTTCTCCCGAAATGTCCCGGAGAGCGGGCCCAACCTGGATCAGCGCACGCCGTTCCCGTCCTCGTCCTCGACACGCGCTCGCCATTATGAGGGCACCCCAGCCTCCCCGCGCCCATTTCGAAGCAAACACTCCCTTCTGATAGGCTCGGCTTGTGTCCTCGATTGGCTCATGGCTGGACGGTCGTCGAGTGTGTGCGAGTACATCACCCAAGTATGTGTCTAGCTTATCTCAAGTCACTTCATAGCATGATCCCGCAGCTGACAAGCGCACCTCTCGAGTCGTCTCCAAGTCTCCCGGGCCGGGGTAGACAGTGGTAGGCAGCATGGAGGGCAATAGAGCGCACGGTGTGGCCAGGTTGCGGAGGCCGACGTGTAACTGGGCTCTCCTCGGCTGTTCGCGCCTATGGGACTTGGGAGTTTTCCTCGTGATCTCGTAATCCTCGGAGCGCCTGATGGCGAGGAACAGCGGCAAGCGACGGAACGCAGTCGCAGAGCAAAACACCGAAAGCGCATGCCCTCATTCCCCCACAACAGAAAAACTGACTCCAACCCACAACGTCCCACTATCTTCCCCCCATTCTCCTACGAGCCAGGACGCCACCAGTTCTCGCATTCTATTGCTGACACTCACGCCTCGTCGTACAACCCTCATAATGACCTCCACTCTGCTTCAGCTCAACTACGACGTACTTTCAGATGTCCTTGGCCTTATCTCCTCGCACGATGCCGCTCAGCTCGCTCTGAGCTGTCGCAGTGCCTATGCGCTTTCCCTCCCCCGCTTCCTCTCCGATGTCTCACTGGAGGCCTCTATCACAAGCCCAGTAGCAGCGCCGTCTCCCAGCTCACCGACTTCTGCAACTTCCTCCTCGCTCCAGCACCTAACTGGCACGGCCCACCCTCATCACGTCTCGATGCCCTCCATAATCTAGAAGTCATGCGAGACGCCGTCCGCATCAGGAAGGACGGAGTGTGGACGACCGACGCATCCTCCGTCGCGCTTCTCTCTACCGTTCTCGCCCGAGCCGATAACCTGCAGAAGCTCACCCTCTGGGGCTCCGAGGCCCTCTTCAAGGCCTATCCCGACTTCGGCCTGGGAAGTAGTGCGTCGATCCACACCCTTGTCCTCGGCGGCGACGTTGCTCCCCTCTCCGCGCTTGCCCGTGCATTCCCCCATGTCCGCCAGCTCGTCTTCGTCGGCGGAGGTGCATGTGTGCCCCGAGTGGGCCTTTGCGTCCCCCTCCGTGGACCCGCAGGCACTCGATGCGTGGCGCGACTCCGTCGAGTCCATCGAGACCGGTTTCCCCATCCTCCCCCTTGCGGTCTCCGCGCGCCGCGTGCACCTGCAGAACGCCATCGTATCGGACCTCGACGCAATCCACTGTGCGCGGGAGTTTCTCGGGAGAACCCGTCCTGTTGTCCTGTCTGCCTCGGTGAGCGCGTATGGGTCGGAGGAGGAGATCGGAGCAGTCTTGGAGCTCGCGGCGCCGAGTTTGCGATACCTCGAGCTGGTTGGTGATAGATGCGAGAGCGTCAAGGATGGTGCGGAATGGGTCCAGGTATGTCTGCCTGAACAGTCATGAGCACGCGATCGGAGGTTGATGATCACCTTGTTGCAATTTTTTGCTCAGACACGGGTTGCAAATGCGCTGTCACTCATCCCCAACCTCTCTTTGCTTGGTGTCTCTTTGGCACTGACTCCCGTCGTGGTGTCCGCAATCAATAGGCTGAAGCCTTACGCGAGTGTCCCAGATGCCCCACAGTCGAATGAGCCATGCGACCTCATGGCGCTCGCTCGTGCCCTGGTTGCAAGTTCGCCTTCCCTGAAGTTCATCGCGATCGACCTATCTTCTGCGAAGGGGTCCAGTCCGACGGAGCGCGCTTGGTTCCGGGCACTCGAACTCAAGGACAACCGCTCGCGACACGTGGTGAGGATCGGCGAGAACGAGGGGAGGGCTCTTGCTGAGAAGATGAGAGCCTTCAACCGGTATGATTAGATCTTCAGACAGTGAGCACAAGTTCCTCACTATTCTCTACGAGATGTGTTCTGATACAAAATATTCGTCAGTTCTTTTCGTTGACTGGCATAGACTATAGACTCTGCTTTTGGAAGGCAGGCGCGACTAGACTAAGCTGTTCTTTCTTCACGAGCTAATATCGCCGAGCGTGTATGCCCATATTTCAACACATATCCTTGGATCTCCTTATTACCCTTGCATTATCTTTACCCAACAATCCCAGTTCGATGCTCACATCTCTACTTATGTACGTGGTTTCGGTTCCATAGAGTTTGGAAATTCGATTCAACTACCTAGTCCATGTCATAGTAATACATAATATGCTAGAGCGACTTCTGTTGTACCCGTTGACGACTTTCTCCACTGCGACCAGTCCTCTTTCAATAACCAAATCTCTTTCCTGGTTCTGTGTCCCCGACAGCGGTGGCAAGGTGTCGCGATATCCCGTCCGCCATTGCGCCTGAGTCGCTTGTTACATTGATCTACCAGACCACGAAGTCAGGGCTCAGGATGTACGGCCCGTAAGACACCCAGACGCACCATGTCGAATCCCTCTTTCGCGCGTTTGGCAGATTGCGAACCCGACGTGCAGAAGACCGCGCTAATAGGACCCAACCACACTGAGCTAACGCAAACTCCGAGGCCGAGTACAACACTGGACACACACCATTTCTTGCCTTTGGCATGTGCCGCTGCAAGGATGTTCTGGATCATCTTCTCTACCTCAGGGTGTGGGTCCGGTGAGGGCGCGGGGAACCCGTGTGACAGCGAGAGGTCGTACGGGCCAATGAACACGCCATCTGTAGGAGCGAAATCGAAGTTAGCCCTCGACGTCCCATAGCGAGAATTAGGTGTGAAGAAGACTGACCAAGACCATCGACCGAGAGGATCTCGTCCAAGTTTGTGTACCCATCGCGCGTCTCGATCTGGACGAGCACGACGACAGATTCGTTCGCGCGCTGCAAGTAGTCGACTGCAGATACCCCAGGGCCCCACGCGAGCTGCGTAAAGGGGTTTCCGAAGCCCCGCACGCCCGTGGGGGGGAAGCGAGCTGCAGACACGACCGCCGCCGCCTGTGCGCGATTCGATACCTACATCCAACCTGCTTCAGCACGCAAGGTTGCCGGCACCTCTCTCCCCGATCCTTCCTCCCATCCACGACGAGATACGGATACAGGACATGAAGGACTCACCATCGGAACAAGGACGCCACGCGCGCCCTGGTCGAGCACATACTTGATCTGCCAGGACGCGCTCCCGTCCGCACACGCCCCAGTGGCGGGAATCCGCACGATCGTGCTCGGGGCGTCGGGGCCCAAGCCCGCGACGGCGTGCACGGACTCGCCCGCCCCGGGGTGGAGGGCGGTCAGGCCGTGCTCGCAGTCGATGACGACCCATGAGAGGTGCGGGGACGCCGACGCGGCCGCCCGGGCGTTGAGCGCGCCTGGGAGGGTGAGCCATATCCCCAGGGCGGGTTTGGAGGCGCGGAAGGCGTGCAGCAGGGGGTGGGCGTGGCTGAGAGCGGTGGCCATGCTGGAGAGCGGAGGTGGTGGACGCAGCGGGGCTTGGGGAGATGGAGGTAGCTGTTGGGGAGGTTGTGGCTCAGTCGAGCTCGCAGTGGTCAAGCGTATGATTCAGCGTGGAAAGCTGGACACGATAGAATGTGAGGCGTATATAGGTCGTAGTTTCGCGCGGAAAACCGCAGTTCGAGTCGGGAAGCCGTGAAGCCGTAGAGGGCGTCCCAGACGTCATGGGGGGCCAATCTTAGTCACAGGATGGGATTTACGGCCCGTGGACTTCGAACTGGTGGCACTATATACGCCCTTCATTATGTGGGTCCATGTCGTGGTTATTATGCAGAGCGACACCGGGTGACCAGACCTATTTGTCAATACATGGTCTGTGGGAGGTAACACTTACTGTAGCGTGCTGATCAGCGTGGTGTCGGTCCGAGGGTCCGTAACGAGGAATCCTCCTTATGGAGGCAAGCGAAACAAGGACGTCAGGGGCGGATGACAAGCTCGCGTATATGGGGTTGGTGGTGGAGAAAGTAAGAAAAAACTGACCAACAGTGCTAGCCACGGTCTCGTAGCACTGGAGCAACCAGGAACCCAAACTAGGAAAGCTAGACGCCTTGATGGCCGAGCGGTCGCTCCAGGGCCGTCTAAAGTTATTGCTGGGAAGACAAAGAGACTCGAATCCCTCGGAATTATGGTAGAAAGCCATGCATCCCGTTGGCCACAGAAGTCACCAGTAAATGGTATGTTTCTTGGTTCATAATAACACAACGGTTTCAATGCCATATGTTTTGCAACGACCACTTTTCCACTTGCAGGAGGCTCAATAACCGACTTCCTTTTCTGCGCCCGTCTCCGAGTTGGAAACGGAGTCCGTGAGATGATGCGAGAGCCCGTACGCCATTGCGCCTCGGTCAGAAGTTACATTGATCTTCACAATGTTGGCAGTATATTCAACCGTTGGCAGTGGCCGTAGGCACTTGCGAAATTGTACGTACCATATCGAAGCCCTGCTTCGCACGCTTAGAGGCTCGCTCGCCGGAATTGCAGTAGATCGCGCTGAAAGGATGTCCATACTCAATCAGCCCATACGGTTTCGATGTGACTTCAGCGTATTCAATACCGACCATTTCTTTCCCTTTGTGTGTGTGACCTCAAGGATGTTCTGGGTCATCTTTCCACCTCCGGGTGGGGTCTGGCGAAGGTGTTGGGAACCCATGGGATAGCGAAAGGTCGTATGGGCCTATAAACACGCCGTCTACGGACGTGAGGTTGAAGCAATTCCGATGAGCAGAGAGTTTACGGTCACTAACCAAGCCCGTCAACGGACAGAATCTCTTCGAGATTTGCATACCCGTCGCGGGTCTCGATCTGGACGAGCACTACCACAGACTCGTTTGCTCGCCGCAGATAGTCCGTGGCGGACACCCCAGGACCCACGCCAGCTGAGTGAATGGGTTCCCAAACCCGCGCGTACCTGTGGGAGGGAATCGCGCCGCGGAGACGATGGACGCCGCTTGCGTGCAATTCGATACCTGCATCCGCATCGCTTCAGCACAGACTAGTACCTGCAAATAGTAAGGCTGAACGCGCACCATAGGAACGAGCACCCCACGAGCGCCTTGGTCGAGCACGTACTTGATCTGCCACGTCGCGCTCCCATCCGAGCAGGCCCCGGTCGCAGGGATGCGCACGAGTGTGCTCGGGGCATCAGGGCCCAAGCCCGCAATCGCACTGATAGACTCGCCTGCGCCAGGATGGAGGTCCGTCATGCCATGTTCGCAATCGATAAGCACCCAAGAGAGGTGCGGGGATGCGGAGGCAACGACCCGGGCGTTGAGGGCGCCTGGGAGGGTCAGCCACGCACCGAAGGCGGGCTTGGTGCCCCGGAGTGCGCGAAGGAGTGGATGAGCGTGCGTAAGAGCAGAGGCCATGGGGAGTGGGCTCGAGACATGCGGGGGAGAGGAGAAGATATGAAGTGGGTATTATGAGGCTGGGTGTCGAAGCGTCAATGGAAGCCTTGTTTAACAGGAAGCCGTGTAGTCGTGTAAGGGTTCAAAAGGACGCCCTCGATACCATGAGGTATAGAGTTGGCCAGTCACGAGACGGATCGGACCTTCGTTTCAGTTCCTTCTGGCCACGACCTGAGGGCAAGCAAATGGGTGGACCATATTGCTTCCTGTGCGAGATTTTTGAAGACAGTTAGTAACTCTATGCAAGCAAGCGTTCAGACGTATCCTGCTCCTTCTGCACGCAACCCTGAACATTCACGTGGCAGAGAAAGAACCCGGACAGAGGACTGGCTCGAATGGCCATTATCGAGTACGTCGTTAGCTGTACTTGACTCATGGCCAGGCGCGCGTGGGGATGAGAGAGCAGAATGGGTCACATAGTCTAATGTAACGACGACTGCGTTCATCAAAGAGTAACGCTCTGACTAGTCAAAGGACGCACCAGATGGACACACAGGCATGATTCAGATCACACCAAAGCTCTAAGGCGGTTCAGGCGCAAGCATGCATAGCAAACGCAGGTCAACCAGCTTTTCTGCAAAACGGCGTCGCAAGCGGTATACAGGTCAAGGACAGTCGGGCAAACCGATATCACCTATCAGTCGTGCTCCGTTTCTTGCTCTTGCCCTTCCGCGAGTCCGCATTCTCTCCAAGCTCGGCGAATCCTTGCCACCGGTCGCACTCGCCTGCGCCTCGGCCTCCTTACGTCTCCGCTTCTCTTCTTTCCGCCGTTTGCGCTCAGCCTTCTCGTCAGAGACATCCCCGTTTCCCTCGACACCTTCGGCCCCAGCCACCTCTTTGTCATTCCCCTTGTCTTGTTTGCTCTTCTTCTCCTTCTTCCGCTTCTTGTCTTTGCTCTTTTTCGACACTATCCCGACGACCTCGTCGACTCCGGGTTGCGTCTCGGGCTCTGTGGCTACTTCTGCCGAGCGTGGTATCGCCGCGGACGTGAACATCGAGGCGAACGACAAGCGGCTACCGCTCCCGATGCCACCGAGTCCTCGGCGTTCGTCGACGTCCAATGAGATTTCCTGGCGCAACCTAGAAGCACCCAAACCCATTCGCGGCCGTTGATCGTAGTCGTCGTTGTCGTCCTCCATTTGAGTGGGGGTGCCTGGGGAGGACGCCGGCCGGCTCTTCGCGGCGAGCTTCTCCTTGAAGTAGTCCATGACACTCTTGCTCGAGACTGTGAGCTCCTGCAGTTTCATCTCTTCAGCGGGAGTAGCGGTGCCCGACGGATCGCTCGATGAAGTGCTCGGACCGGCCTCGAACGGGGTGGGAGGGTAGGATGTCAGTACGGAAGATGGGGTGGCAGGCGTGGTGGATCCCGAGTCTGCAATCCCAAGGATCTCAGCGAGGGCAGCAGACGAGGTGGACGCGCGGCTTTTGGCGGCCATGTGTCGAGCGCGGAAGGCCGCACGGGGACTGAAGAGCGATACCAGTTAGTACGGTTTACAGAAGGAGTAGGTGGAGGAGCCGATGATATGAAGCGATAGAATGCTCGGGAGGTCTATAGATGAAACTATTGAGACCAGCGTCAAGGGGAAGCTACTCACTGCCGACGTAGTGCTCCAGATCGGCTTTCGAGAGCGGAGGAAGAAGTGGACGCCTCAGTGTCCGGGACTGCAGGGGCTACCGCCTCCACTTGCTCGTCCCTTTTGCTTTTGATCTTCTTGCTCTTGGTTTCGCCCTCTGAATCCGAGCGATGGTCAGAGGACCTCTTTTTCTTGGACTTCTTCTTCTCCTTCTCGCCCTCCTCGCCATGTGCGTCCTTCTTCCTCTTTTTCTTCGACTTCCTCTCCTCAGCCCCTTCGGCCTCATCCCGATCCTCTCCGGAAAGCGTCGTCGTGGGTTCAGCCTCGACCGTGGCCATATCCGCCCCTTTGGTGAAGCCATCAACCTTCATCCGCGTCTCTTCCTCTCCATCTCCGTTCGCAGCGTTCAGTCTCCGGAGAAGGCTTTCGAAATCCTTGTTCTGCTTCCATGCGAGGCCCTCCGCGCTGTTCTTGTGATCGGCCCCAATGCCGAGCATGTCGAGCTTCTGGGTCACGGAGAGGGCCTTCGTGCGCCCTTCGCCTGACACCCCAAGGCCGCCTGACGGGTCCCAGCCGAATTTTGCAAGGTACGCGGCCCCAAACTTGTTTGCATCTGAAACGCGTGTAAGGTAAGTGGACTTGTACCTGAAAGAGGGAACATGGACGAGAAGGAGGAGCAGAAGGACTCGGGTGAGAGGGAAGGTACGGAGCTCGTACCATTCGCCCATGCGAGATTGCGTGGGTCGTTCGGGATGCGCTGTTTTGTTTTGCGTCCGGAGAGACCCATGGCTTCTAAATAGCCTAGAGCAACAAGGAAAGAGCCAGATAGAGATCCGAGAGGGATTCGAGAGTTGACGTTAGAGTCTCGCTGCCGCTGTCTGCAGCGCGTGCAGACTATTGCTGGCGCTTAACTCAAGTTCACTTTCGTGACAGGCGTGACCTCGAGGCGTGACAGAGGTGTAACACGTCGTCATAGCAAGCGCCTTGGCTTCTAGCTGCTCCGGGACCGACTCTTCTGTCCTTGTCCTCGTACTGCACCCACCTTTGGTGTCCCTGGTGACTGGATCCCACCGCTTCGCACCTACTTCTCCTGGCACGCGTAACCGTATCCAAGATTCAACCTTTCGGCCCCCTGTATCATGGCTATGCCCCAAGGCACAGCGGCGGTTTCTCCCGCTTTGGCAATCCTCTCTGGCCTTCTTCCCGGCTCCACAAATCCCCTCTCACCGTCGGCGGGGTTCGGAACGACGTTTTTGCGCTCCCCGTAGTCTATCTCGGGGTTTCTAGATCTGTTTCTCTCTCTGCGTCCCCAAGGTCCTGACATCGGCTGTTTCATCCCAACCTGCAACCATCTGAACATACCTTGGCGCGGGATTGGCGAGAGCGACATGTCTTCTCCCACCCAACACGAGGCAGAGCAGCAAGTCCGCTCCTGGGGCTTCTCTACCGTCTACACATGGACGGATGGTCCGTGAGTAATGTCCCTCAATTTCATCCACGCAGCGGCACGCGACACTGCGGTGTTCTTGCCTAGCTGCATGTTCTCTGACATCTCCAACAACGTGGCCTCAAAGTCCTCCTGTCGATGCGACGGGCGCATGACGGGTGGGCGGCGTTCGGCGCCGCGTCTGTGAACGCTCGAGCTTAAATCCTCTTCCTAGCCGACGCGTTCTTCATCACATGTTTACACCCGCCTTCTGCAGGAATGCGCATTACCCGCCCCACCGCCACAGCGGGCTCACAACGCATTTGATCCTTTCTGGGAAGTTCACCGTATGCTTCCCAGAGGATGCCCCAGGCGCGAAACAGACCTTTGGCCCAGGTGCGCGCATCGACGTGCCCGCTCAGAAGGCGCACGAAGTTTGGATGGGGAACGAGGGTTGCACGTACGTGATCGGAGAGTAATAGTGGAGAGAGCTGGGTTCCGTATCGCCGTGGCACGGGAGCTCTACCTCCGCCGGATCCGATGGGTCCAAGTTTTCGGCGACGATCGTACGTCCTTACTCAACGCTCGGGCTAATTGTGCATGTGTATGTGGTGGCTGATTTTGTAATGACGTCTAGGGGACTCCATAATGTACGTTAATATACGTTAAATGCCGTTGGTCTGGATCCAAGGATGAGCCCCGGTCGATGTTGGTCTCCAATTGAAGACTCAGAAGAGATGATCCGGGAATTCGTTATCCCCCAGCGCCGCCGCGAACATGATCAGCTCCACTGGCTTCTTTTTACTTGCCTTTCTGGACCGTCGCAAGTTTTTTTTTCGTCCGACTCTCGTATGCCGTGAACGTTCACCGTATGTCTAGTCTTTCAGATGTTCGCATCCCACAAATACCACACATACGTCAACCACCTCCACGACGCAATGAGGATCCTTTCTCATTCCTCAAAATAAACTCCTTGCCATGATCCAATCACCTCATGCGCCATTACCCCGGACCCCACGAAAGTCACGTAAACCCAAAAAGCCGACGTCGTGGAGATTGGACGGCCGGGGAAGGCGACGTGCTGCGGCTTCGTGAGCCAGGCCGTCCTCCAGACTACACTTCTCGTCCTCGGCCCGGTCCAGCAGTCGCGGCATCGTCGACGTCGAGAATTGAAGCATGCCGTCCGTCGATGCGGCCAACTGGCTGCCGTATGTGATGACGGTTCTTGGCGGCTCGGCGGGGGTGGCGGTAGCTGAGGACGGATTGTTCGTCTTACCATGCTGAAGGTGGACAGGTGGCTATCCTTCTCCTGCATCCGAGAACTGCCGAGGTTACAGCATTGAAGTCAAGCAATGTGCTCAGTTCGCGTCGAGACCAAGAGCCCGCTCTCGTTAGCTTCGCCATCTTCTGCCGGCCAGGATCGCACAGGGGCGAGAACGGAAAAGATTGAGCAGGACCGCCACGAGCGTTGTGATGGTCAGAAGAATGCGGTCTGGCCTCCCCGGCATTTAGTGATCATCACCGCTGGTAGATCCAGCCAATTTCGTGGGGCGACCAACTCACCTTAATCAGTCCAACTTCTCAAGAAGCGAGTTCTCGGGCAGCGCTCAACAAACATATTCGAGCTCTCTCATACACATATTGCGCCCTTGTGGTCGTCTTCTGATATGTTTTGTGCTTCGTGTTGTGCCTATCTCTGTACCTGGCGCGCTGATGATCTTTTTCTGTCTTTTCTGTTTCCCGCAGAGTGCAGTCAAGGGCGCTCGATTGGCGGGTATGATCGTCAAGCATTGCGTCACAGAAGCTTATTTTGAATTCGTGCGCACGATTATACTTATGTCCTTTGAATAGTCGCTGTCGTACTGACTTGTGTCCTCAACCGCCTTCTCAGCTTCTTGGCCAGGTGGAGAGGGAAAGCATCGTGCATCCTGGAACGCGGTGATGTCGCACAAGCATCATCAGATGGCGCTGGAGTACCACTCACGGCGGAGCGCTGTAAAGCCGGCGCTCGGACGCGCGTCCCGCAGAGGCGTTCTTGCAAGCAATGCTGTCTCGGAAGGGCGGAGGAGAGCGGACGAAAGATGGGGTATGTCAGTGCACCTTTCATTGGAAGCAGGGTGAGTCCTTACCTAATAATCAGCCTCTCCTTGGGGTATGTGGATCACTGGGGCGTTCAAATAGCCATAACTATTCGGACCCGTGCCCGAGAACATGTTCCGTGCCCTGTCCAGGCTCAGGCTGTTCCCGAGGATATGTTGAATGGGGCCAGGACTTCCCGCAACAATCCACATCTCCCACGACAATCACGGCCCGCACCGACGAATCGTCTTTCCAGCCCGTGGAATGTCCGCCGGACACGGCAACATTACTCGCATACACCGATGTGGCAGATGAAGAACCCGTCTGTGCGGCCGCGAGAGTTACGGAAGATCGAGATCCTGCAGGCTTGGGAGCGTCCGCGGGGATGTGCCCGTGCGTCAATCAAAATGAAGCTGGATTGGAGCAGGGTCGGGCTCTACGGGGAGTGTGGACATTGGAGGAGGCTGAGATCGTTGCCAGCCGCGCCGTTGCGGTCTGAATGGGGCTGATGGGTTCCGGCCAGCGGCCTTTGGCGACTGTTTCTGTGGGCCGGGTGGGGATGCAGTGTTTTCCCACTGGGCGGCCGCACGTGGGAATGCTCATTCCCGAGGGAGCGGACGAAAGAAGCCGCTGACGTGCGCCAGTGTGGAAGCGAGGAATGCCGACTTTACTCTTAGGCTTGCGCAGAATGAGCGGCCGCTCCCCGCGTTCCGCTCAACGCCCACACGCTTGGCGGACATACTGGCCGCACCTCAATTAGCCACGGGTCCGGCGGGGAATCTCAGGCAGACGGTCGAAGCTCGCACCCAGCTCGCACCCCGGCCGATCTCTCTCGCACCCCCTTCGCCTTCGCTTTGACTTTTCTCTGGCGAGAACTGCGAGAACACACGGCGCCACGCTTCTTTTCTCTCCTCCCTCTCTCCTTGTTTTCGTATTTACGTCCAGCGCTCGCTCCCCGAAAACAGGTCCTGCCCCGCCGCTCTTTTGTACCCCCCTTCTGTGCGCCTTGCACACTTCCCTGCACAGCACCCGTTGTCCCCTCCTTTACACCCTAGGACGACGCGCGCAACTCGCGAGCCAACATGAGTGCAGAGATGACCCAAACCCAGCTCGCCACAGCTGCGCAACATCTGTGAGTGCCCGGCTTCTTTTCCTTGACGGATCCCATCCACCGTGTCGACCCCGATCGCTCCTCCCCCTCCTCTCCTTCCATCTTGTACACCATGTACATATACGCCTGGCTTGGAACTATACACTGATCACTCCATTCAAACACTAGCATGGCCGCGAAGATGTTCTCCCTCGCTTCCTGCGGTGAGTCGCTCCCGAAGAGTGTAGAATGCACAAGCGCCTGACCAACACACTCCTCCTCCTCCCTTACAGTGATGTTGTTCTACGACATCGCGATCACCTTCGGGGACGAGGTGGAGAGGATATGGAAGCAGCGGTTCACTGGCGCGACCGTCCTTTGGTTTCTCGTAAGTCCTCTTGGTAACCGCCGCTGTCTGCTCCCGGTACGGGATCGTGATTTCGCTGACCTCGTTTTGCCGATCGACACTAGAACCGCTACCTCTCGCCGCTCGGCTACATTGTCATTATCGTTTGTGGGTCCTTCCACGCGCGCCCGTGCTGTGTTGTTCGCTGGTGCTCATATATGCGCCCTCATTTAGCATTCCACGATCCTTCATGGTCCAAGGCCGCATGCCAGCGCTATGTTCTATATCCTGAGGTCCTCAAGGTGTTCACTGCAACCACCGTTGGGAGTGCGTCATTTGCACACATGCTCACTTCCTACATTAATGGAAACACTGACATCTTCGATGCATATGTGCATATAGTCATCTTCATTCTACGCTTATATGCCATATATTCCAAGAGCAAGGCTGTCCTCTATGGCTTCACTGCCCTGCTCGTCATCGAGCTTGCAATCAAGATAGTCAGTACCCTCCCTTCATCACCGCGCGGATAGTCCAGTTCTAACCGGCAGCATGGAATGTACGCACGATCGATTGGATGCGTCGCTATGGCCATATGACAGTGGGCATTCACGGACGGAGTCATGCTCCAGCTCCCACCAGGTATGTGTTCCTCTCCAGCGCCTTCGGGAGCAATCGTCGTGCGGGCTGCACTCCAGAATGAGTGCTGAATGTTCCATTCACCGCGATTCTATTCATCAATAAGCAGGCTTCGTAGGGTGCATCCTCACGGGAAAGTCGTCCCCGTGCGTGTCCATTCAATATTCTCTTACGTCGTGCCTCGCGACCCTCCGCATTGTTCGCAAGCCCGGGCCGCGCGGGGTCAGCAGGGATCGCTAGCATGGGCCCAGACTGACGGCTTCGCTTCTCACAGGGGCGACCGAATCATCTACACATGGGTTGCGGAACTTGTGTTCGGTAGCTATCCCTTCCCTTCTCTCACCGTGCTCGACCGTTCTCACTGACCGCTCCATACTCTCTCCCTTGTTCGCGACCACGCATTGCGCTGCGCATCGTGCCGGACATGGCTGATAAACATAGATTCACTCGTGTTTTTCGCGACGCTGTATCGTACGATCCAGCTGTACAGGCGGACGCTCATCAGCCAAGCTCTCTCGCTGATCGCGGTCATCATGCGCGATGGTGAGTAGCAGCATGTCCCTTTCGATTAGCCTCAGAGGTTCCGTGGTTCGAAACTTGGGCAGTCTCCTTCCCGTCTTCGCCAGCGTCGACGTGCCTCGGCTAGAACCCGTACTCAGACTACAAGGAGTGTCTGTACCTGTCAGGGCTAGGCTGATGGAGCGTACCCTAATGCTAATGGCTGCCCTTCTGTTTCCGGCGTTTTTAGGAATCATGTACTTCGCGGTCATTTTTGTGTCCAACTTGGTGACCGTTTTGATTTTTGTCGTGCGTCTTCTCCATTTCTACTGTTCGGTACCTGCTTCTCTGACCACCGATCCCCGACACGCTAGTTCGCACCGGTATGTGCCTTCTTGTGCCACCGTTCTCGACAGCCACTGACTCATGCGTTGTGGTTGGATGCGATAGCCGGACCTCAAGGTCATCAATGCATCTTTCAGCACTCTGTTCGTCTTTCCTTCCTCTGGACCTAAAGATTTCAACTGATCATCTCAACCACAGTATCACTAGCTTGATGGTATCCCGCCTCATGCTCAATCTCCGCGGGGAAGTGCTTCGGAGAGGCCCGGTCATCTCCAGCCACCATTCCACGTCCCACAACATCCGGGACGTGCCTGAGTCGTACCAGCTTGAGTATACGAAGCATGAGACGGAGACGGGATGGTCGGCTTTCTCCTCGATCGTCGGCAACCTCGGCGCGCCCGTCATCACGTTCGAGGCGGAGAACAGCAGCTACTACGACGACCTCAACGAGAACGAGGACGACGCCATCGACCCCACGTTCCTGCAGACAACTCCCCGCAAGAGCAAGTTCCCGCGCAAACCTCCCCCGCATCTTCAACACGTCTACCCCCCTCTCCCCCGCTCCCCTCGCAGCGCAGATCCGCTGCGCAAAACATTTGCCGGTCATTCCCTCCACTCACGCCAGCCCACCGACAGCTCCGACGAGACCATGGGGTGGACGAGGGTCGCGATGCCCGACACGCCGCCCCCGTCCGGCCCGTCCTCGCCCACGCTGCGCTCCGTGAACCGCCAGCCGTCGGCCGAGTCCTCCTCGTCCGCCTCGGCGTCGGCGTTCACCTTCGCCACGCTCCCGCGCAAGACGAAGCTCGCGCGCCTCAAGACGCTCTCGCGCCCGCGCACGGCGGACAGCACGACCTCGGAGCGCGACGTCGTCGAGATGATGCAGACGCGCTCGATGCCCGCCCCGCTCGTCGTGCAGGTGACCGAGGAGGTGCTTGTGGACCACGTCGTCCCCGACGAGGACGACGGCGGCCAGGGCCCGAGGAGCACGGAGGACGGCTCGGGCTCGGGCTCGAGGGGTCGGCGGCCGTGGCTCGCGCCGCCGTCGTGGAGGCTGAGCCGGGATGGGCATTACGAGGAGGGATGAACGTCCTCGCGCGATTCACTCACGGAGCGCGAGCACGACGTATGTCAGGGACGATTGTGGTCGGTGTTGGTTGTTTGTACGAGCTGCTACTTACCCTTACAATAATACATACCCGGGATGATATGTATCTTTCATCGCCAGGGTAAAATTCAAGACTCTTGTATATTGAGTCCGCCGTGGTAAGTATACAACATGGTGTTTTATTTCAAACCCAAGCTCGGCACATTCATCCCCTCCTCCACATCCCGTCCGTCCTTGCCCTACCCGCGTCCGTCACTCAGCTGCGTCGACCCACTTCCCGTCCTCGTCCAGGCGCACGTCAAACGTCCACTTGCGATTATCCACCCACTGATCGCCCAGAAACGTATCGTAAAACTTGACGTGGTAGTCGCCCGCAGCGTCCACGAAGTAGCCGACGACGCGCGGATCGGGGCCGAGGTACTCGTGTCTGCTCGCGCGTGCGGTCCAGGTCCCCCCGTCCCCCAAGCAGCAGTAAGTAGTGGGTTTCGAAATTCGAATTGGCGTTCGAGGTTGACGTTAGCGTCGACATTGACACATCAGCGGAGGCGTTCGAGGCCGGGGAGGCAGGCCATCGCGCACAAACGCCATAGGCAGCGGGCGGAGGGAGCAAGCCACCAAGACGGCGAACGTAAAAGGCAGAATTTGACGCGTGACGGGCGCAAGGCAAAGATTGATATTGATGGCGTGGCGCGCGGGGAAGCAGGGATGGGAGAAGCGGGGGTGGGCGGCCAGAGCGGGGAAGCGGTGTAGAGAGGGTGTTGAGAACGGTGCTGTGGAAGGAATGCAGAGCGGAAAGGCCGGAGAAGCAGCGAATTTACGACAGCAGCACGAGCGCGGGCCCAAGGCGGGACTCTCGATGCTGCGCATCGAGTGCCACGAGAACGTATGTGGCTCATGTGGATGTGGGGTTGTGGTGAACATGGAGCGGATCGTACGCGGGCGGCATGGTTCGCGGCCACAGCGTTCTCGGTGGCACGAGGATTCGAGAGTTCGACTTTTGGGAGTATGTAACTCGGGTCGCCCGAGATCATCGCAGAAGCTCGCTTGGACGGACGGAAATGAACGTGTGCGTGCGGCAAACGCGAGGCGGGCCCGTTCGTAATAAAGACATAGACAGAACGAGGTCGAGGACGAAGACGGGCCGCGGCCCCATCATATCCTCGAGCGCAAGTCGCCGGCATGGCAGTATGGACCCGAGGCCCCGGGCAACGAAACAGACATCTGAACCAAGTTGGACTTGGACTCACCTCCTCGCGAGTATGCCCTCCGCCCCGACATAGTTCGGACACCCTTCCATCACCGGCACCTTGCCTACTGCCTCGAAGCGCCGCCCTCTCCCTGTCCTTCTCTTCGCACGCGACCCGCTCGCAATAGTACCGGTGCACGAGCTGGTTGATGTCTGTGCCGGGATACACCGTGCGGACGTCGCTGCCCTGGCGCGCGAGGTAGGTGCGGGGGAGGTGGACACGCGTGCGCTCATGCACGACGCGCCTCTCGAGCGGCCAGCGCGCGATCGGCCAGGCTTGCGCGCGGCGATGCTTGGAGAGATCGTCAAGTGCGGTTTGCCTTGCTTTGTCGTCCACTACCTGCGGGGCTGGGAGTGCGGCCTTGGAAGGGGGAGGCGGTAGGGCGGCGTCTTGGGGCTCGGCCTTGGGGATGATGGTGACGGCCATTTGCAGAGAGAATGTGATGGAAGGCTAGGCAGAGGGAGAAGCAGACTGGTGTAGTATTGACGTGGCAGAGAGCCTGATTCCTTTGCGAGAGTGAAGCTGCGTTCGCTCAAGTGTGACAGTGGACAAGTGTGGGCGTCTAGAACAGGAGAAGATTTGACGTGCTATCGAGCGCCCACCCGATCTAGTAATGGTGGCACCATATCGGGTCTCGGCTACATCTCGACGATCTGCACACGACCAAACGACTGCCAGACCATGGAGATCGTGGTAGAAAGCACCACCTGGGACGAGAGAAGGACATGAAAGATACGAAGATAGGTAGGGACAAGGCGTGTACTTATACGTAGCTCCAGTCGCCATATGCTCTGAGTTGTACATTCCATCTCTCCTGGTGCGTTAGCGCCTTCCGATCGGCTCGGAAAGTTCAGCCCCACGATTGCCCGGGCTATCGCACGACCTGCTCCAACTCAATCCATTGGCTCAAATGGCGGCACACTACCATTTCGCGACATACTTACATGTCTGAAAGATGCAAAAAAAAGGTTGTCCTGCGACGAGAATGCGATGCCATGGCTCAAATTTACCGCGGACGTCCGGCGGTCCGTCTGGAGGGCTCGAGACAGTCAGGGGCTCTCGGAAGATGGTGGAATTACAATGTGGCGGAACCGAGCCTAAACGACCTGGTCTATCCCGGCCGTACCAAGCTGTACTTGGTGTGGGGTAAGTGAATGCAAGGTAAGTTTTCTGGGAGTGGTAAGTAAAAGGTGGTAAGAAGCCGAGAGATAGCCGCCACAGGTACGATCAGCCGCGAGAGGCGAAGAGAGATAATAACAACCACTTCTTAATACCATCGGACTTGAACCGGACCGTGAAGTGCTGGGAGCGGAACCCCGAGAACGACAGAACAGGCAGGATAAATTAAAAGTCCCAGACTAACCGGTTTATTTCTAGCTGTGTGCATGACGATGACGCCAGGAAGATGCACATATGTCGTGGCGAGGGATTCTGCCGTCGGGTCGACGACACATGGTGGAGGGAACGAAGAGGAGGATGAGCTCAAGCCTGAGAAGGTGGCGAATGAAAGGGGTTATAGCACCCGCTGTGGTGCTATGTCAGAATTCCACGTAACTTGGCAGGGTACATGGGACCAAGCCAGGTACAAGAGGACTTGGGGGATGAGCTGATCGGACGAGCCAGGCAGTGGGGAATTCGGAGGGACATCAAACGGGGGGATTTGCATGTGTATATGTTCAGAGGTGGGGGCGCGCCACAGCGGCAGGAATGCCGCAAGACTAGGACATATTCGCGCTCGCGGAGAGTGTTATCGCGAACTGCCGTATTTGGGGGCAGAATCGGGAGATGTGCGAGGATGTGGCTAGGCACGCCCCGCAGCACCTAATCAGGCATCCCTTGGCAAGATCGGTCAGAGATCAACAGCTTATCGCACTGCTTCCCGTCACGTCCCGAGCAACGCCAGCGCCCACAACTCAGCATGCCACGCTCCCTGCGCTGCTTATCGGCCTCGTCGCGGACGACGAGCAGCCAGCAAACCCGCAGGGGCAGTGGGGCGCTCTGGGCGGACCCGCGACGACGGATGTGGGGAGTCGGGACGGGCTTGGCCTGGCGTCTGGAACGGACAGAGCTTGAGAGAGAATCAGGGTGTCGCGGGGCAGATAAAGTCGAGGGCTGTGATTGGACGATAAGTAGAAACGTCGCGGGGACGCGCCAGGCTGGAAAGCGCAGGCGGCAGGGGCCAGTGGCGTCTGCAGAGTCAGTCTGGGGCTCCCGCCTTCCTTTATCTTCTCCAAACCTTCCGCATGGCCCCTTCTTTTTCTTCTCATCCGAACGCCCTCCGTTCGCCGCCGTCGTCGCCCCCGACGCACTCGTCCTCCTCCTCGTCCCCGGCCGGCTCCAGCAGCGCGACCCCGCCCCGCCAGAGTCAACATGGTCAACATCACCTACGATGCATGTCAGTCCCCTCCCCCCTCCTCGCGTGCCCCGCACTCTCCCTGACCGCTCCCTCCGTTTCCAGCGGAGTCCATCCAATACGATGACCCCAGCACCGGCACCCTCACCGTCTACTCCCCGGGTGACATCGCATGGGTTCTCGCGTCGACGGCTCTCGTCTGGATCATGATTCCAGGCGTCGGCTTCTTCTACTCAGGTCTCCTGAGGAGAAAGAATGCTCTTTCCATGATTTGGGCCTCCATGATGACCCTCGCTGTCGTTTCTTTCCAGGTCAGTTTCCATCTCATCTCGTATCCCCTGCTCCCCGGATAGTCCGCTGACAACTCATACAGTGGTTCTTCTGGGGGTGAGTACATCGACATGAGCTCCGCGTTTTCCGTCATGGTGCTGAGGCCCTCTCTAGCTATTCACTAGCTTTCAGCGACACCGCTGGCCCATATATTGGTGACCTCAGTGCGTATATGCGTTAATATCTCTCTCGCGATACCTCTCTAAGCATGCTGTATGGCGTAGAGTACTTCGGCCTGAAGGGGGTTCTCGCACAACCTTCAATAGCCAGCGTCAAGGTTCCCGCTCTCGTTTTCTGTGTATTCCAGCTCATGTTCGCGGCCATCACGTACGTCGATTTAGCGTTCGTTAAGTGTCCCTCATTCACCTATTGTGCCTCCCTCAGCCCCATACTTGCTATTGGTGCCATTGCCGAGCGCGGTCGCCTCGGTCCCATCATGGTATTCGTCTTCGTCTGGTCGACCATTGTCTACGACCCCATCGCTTGCTGGACCTGGAACTCCAACGGCTGGTCCTTCAAGCTTGGCGGCCTCGACTTCGCCGGCGGAACCCCCGTCCACATCTCGTCCGGGACCGCCGCGCTCGCTATCTCCATCTACCTCGGTAAGCGGCGCGGGTATGGCACTGAACGGCTCGCGTACAAGCCGCACAACACGACCTACGTCGTTCTTGGCACGATCTTCCTCTGGTTTGGCTGGTTCGGTTTCAACGGCGGTTCCGCGCTCGCCGCCAACCTCCGTGCGACCCAGGCGTGCATCGTCACCAACCTCGCGGCCTCTGTCGGTGGTTTGACCTGGATGCTCTGGGACTACAGGCTTGAGAAAAAGTGGTCCGCCGTGGGCTTCTGCTCTGGCGCGATCGCCGGTTTGGTTGCGATCACGCCGGGTTCTGGTTTCGTCGGCTCGCGTACGTTTCAGCTCTCCCGTTGTCTATTAATTGCTCGGTGCTCATCTGACTTGGACCGCAATTTCAGCCGCCGCTGTGCTTTTTGGCGTCATGGCCGGCACGATATGCAACTTCGCCACGCAACTTAAGTTCATCTTCCATTACGACGACTGCCTTGATGTCAGCATGTTTCGCTGCTCTGACGTGGTTACCATCTGCTGACGCCACTTCTTTTCCGCCAGATCTTCGCGTCGCACGCTATTGGCGGTATCGTCGGGAACGTTCTCACCGGTCTCTTCGCGCAGTCGAGCATCGGCTCATTCGACGGTGAACTGGCGCCGTTCCCTGGCGGCTGGCTCGACCACCACTACATCCAGCTCGGGTACCAGATCGCGGATTCGGTCTCGGGCTTGTCGTACTCGTTTGTGATGACGACGATCATCCTGTGGATCATGCACTTCATCCCCGGCCTGCGCCTGCGCGCGAGCGAGGAGGCGGAGATCCTCGGCATCGACGACGCGGAGATGGGCGAGTTCGCGTACGACTACGTAGGGATCGACCTCGGGGCGGGCGGTCAGCACGACTACCACGATGACCACCACACGCACGGTGAGCTTAACGCCACGACAGGTGGACGCGAGCCGCGGCACGCTGCCCTCAAGGCCGACTCGGCGAGCAGCGACGCGGAGCACGAGAAAAACAACACGCATTCGGGGTCGGCGTCGAACTGAGGCTTTCTTTCGCTCGTCGATTGTGGTGGACACGAACAATGCAGTTTTTTTTTCTTCGCTCACATGAGGGGTTTTTTTGGGGGGAGGGCAAGTACGGTCGGTCGGCCGGCATTGGAGAACAGAAGAACAGGAATAGATAGATAAATAGCGCTAATCGCCGTGACGGTCGCGTTTTCGCAACGCCGCTGTGCCGCTCAAGATCCTACTTTGGGACTATTTCGTGTAGGATCTCGTGTAATAAACTTGGTTAAACTCGGTTCATCCCACGTTTTGAGCCGCGGGTTGGGAAGTGACAAGACATGCATATGTACTTATGGGTTTGAACTTTGCTCGATGTACATGTGCTTAACGCGAGTCCCTGGCTTACCCAGTGTCGAGACCTATCGAGCCTCCATCTGGAGTGGCACCTAGGTTCTTGTCGCGATCGTTCGCCGGATTCGCCGGACAGGAATTCGGAAAGCCCGTCGTGGTTGAAGGACACGATAAACATAGTATGATAGACAGGTGGCTGGTGCACTTCAAGGCCGATCTGTTTCATGGCCACCGCTTTGACATGTGGCTGGTAGGCTGGCATGCTCCCAACGTTGCAACTTGGACGTCCGGTATCCACGAGGCATCCGTGATTTGTGCGCCAAGGTTGCCAAACAAAGGTCCGGGCCGGCGAAGGAGCGGCACGACTCGGACAGCACCGCTTCTCCTCCCCCGTCTTCCTCAACAAGGGCGCAGTTGACTTGTTCGAACTGTACGTGATCTGTGTATTGCGAGAAGGATGCTACATGCATGGTAAGGCCATGACGGGCTATCAACGTAAACCGGATGAAACTAGGTATACATAACAAAATGCGCTAGGACTCCCACCGCATGCCGGCGCGGCGTCGAGACGAATACGATACTCCCAAACGTGCTGCCAAAGAATATACTTAGAGATTCCTTTCATATCCGCCAAGATGCTGAGCATATCCGCAAGAGCGCCGAGAAGGAACCACAGAAGACCACCTCAAGGACCAGAGCAGGCCAAGATCGAGGACGAGCTAGCACTAGTAGAGCCAGCTCTAGAGTCTAGGGCATAGTCACCCGGCCGCGGTGTCTCCGGACGGACGCAATGCGGCGATCGAGCGCAGCGAACGCAGCATCGTTCAGCTGGGCAAGGGGCCCAGAGAACATGGCGTCCTGCCCGAGCGCGCTGACGACGCCGCGGAGCCCGAGCACGACCTCCTGCATCGAGCGCATGACGGAGATGTTTGCCGCGCTCGAGAGCGCGACGCTCACCGTGCGCAGGCAGTCGTTGATGCGCTTCGACAGGTCCGCGAGCGTCGCCCGCGACGTCTCGAGCACGCGCGCCTCCGCCGCGAGGTCCTTCTCCTTCTGCCGGAGCTCGGCGACGCGCGCGGAGAGGCGGACACTCTCGGCGCGCTCCTTCTCGAGGTTAACAGTCTGCTCCTGGAGCTGCTTGCGCGAGACGTCGAGCTCGAGCGTGATCCGCGAGACGACGCCCTTCTGCTCGTCAACGGGCGCTTGGAGGGCCTCGCGGTCAACGATGGCGATGACGTCCGTGAAGCTTGTCTCTGCCAGGTGCGGTGCGAGGGCAATTGCGAGAGCTCCCTTCATACGGAAAAAAAGTTAGTATCCATAGAGAGAACTGGTGCAGGGAAGCGACGCACGTACCCCTAAGCGTACTATATCGCGAGTCCGGGTCTTCTTGCGCAGGACAGATTCGGCCTTCCCCAGCCGGTACTCGGCCTGTTCGAGAGTTGCGTTCAGGTTCATAATGTCGGCATTGAGGAACATGATGCGGCCCTCAGTCGCAGCGATCATGCAGTCGGCCTCTCCGAGCTCGAATGTCGTCTCTTTGATGGAGGCCTCGATGGACCGCCCTTCGCTCAGATTGGTCATGAGACGGTCCCCAGTCTCAATGAGCCATGTAGTTACTGTAGCATGTGCCGAGCCAAGACTCTTAAGGGTCGGGTGGCGGTGGGTGAGAGAGGGGAAACGCAGGGTGCGGGAGACGAACGTACCTCCACCACCGTGGAACTAAATGTGAGGAACTGCCCCAGTGTCACCTGTGGGTAGTTTCTTTCGATATGCTCCGAGGACGTGATTGAGCCCTGATAGCCCTGGAGCAGAACTACGATGCCATTCATGGCGCCGATAGAGCGCTGCACGTCGGACACAATCGAGGGCTTGTAGTTGGACTCCATGGGCGGCGGCGAGGGGCCTTAGATGAGAGCGCCACAAGTGAATATGTACTTGGGAGGTAGACGGGACGAAGAGCTCCAGTTGAGAGTGTCGCAAGTGGGTATATGTGGGCACACGTTGGGAACACGCGTTCAGCATAGTGGTGGAAGGTTCGGAATAGTCGGCAGGGTAGGGGCAGGACATAGTTCTTGACGTCTTCCAAATACAACAGAAGCAGGAGCACGAGCCGGTGCCGGCTTCCCACGTCAGGTCACGATATACAAGGTTTAGGAACGCGAGGGGAGTGGCAGGACTTGAATGTCTGAAAAAGACTGAGAAGAAGGGTTTTGCGGTGCAGTTGAGACTTGGTAAACATTGATCAGCTGGAGAGGTGGCGACACTAAAGCTGCTGGAAACAGCATCAACGCCTTGAGGGGATAGCGGTCAAGTGATTATGTCGGGTCATGATGAGGACCTGTGATCCAAAGACTAAGACGATGTAATGTATACGCTGCGAAGTGACTCACGTTCAACCGGAATCATGTTTCTAAAACTCAGGGGAAATACTTCAAGACCCTTCGCTGAAGCTACCATGTCCTTCGAATTTCTATGTTCTACGCTACGATCGATTCGTATCAAATGTTTCATTACAGATCCTGTCAGAGCTGGGGCCAGTGGCAAAAGGAGATGAGGGCGAGGTAGAGCGATCGAAAAGGGAGATATTGTAAGCCCCGCGCCGCGTAGCTTACCATTTACGGACACTCATGACCACCCGCACACAACTCATACGTCATATTCATCCCCTTCACGCTGTTCTCTCGATATTCACCCTTGTTTTGGACTATTTGTACACATAGATATATATTCCCCTTCCCTGCGTTCGGGAGCCCCAGCTTATGCTCCCGCAACGCAGGTACGTACTTCCATACTCTTACCTTACTCAGCTTATGCTCCCGCAACGCAGATCTTGTTCCTGTCCTTCGCGTGCCGAGTGTTTACCGGATTCGTACGTCCGGTCTTCCACTTTTTTTTTGACACCGAACAAGCTCTGTTGAGCTCGTTCTGGAACCGAACCACGCCGTGCCGCCGTCGCCGCTGAAGACACGAGGCCAACGCCACCGTGCGAACCTCGCTGCCGCTACCGTCCTACCGTTCGCTGAGATCTCGGACGACGAGATCGCTGGATTGTCGCTGTCAGAGCCGTCCACCTCTGCCGTGCCGGAGTGGGAGGAATTAGAACTACCGAGTACGCCATCATCGGTTTCTCCTTGGTCCTCCCTCTCCTCTATCGCATCATCCGTCCACCGCCGATCCTCATCGCAAAGCCCACCCGCCGATCTCGAATCGCCATCATCGTCGTCCTCCTTTTCTTCGTCCTCGTCTTCATTCTCCGAGCACCGCCGTGCACCTACCATTGCCCCCCACACCGCATATACCCACTTCTCGTCAGTCCACATGGCTCCCACCGACGCCCAAGTCATTATAAACGCCAAAGCGCCTCCGACATTCACGGATGGCCGCGTTACACCCACCGCCATCAATGAGTTCGACCAAGGCAACGTCTTATTCGCCAACGCAAAGGATATCCCCGAGAACAAGCGCATTCAGCGCGCGGCGACCGGTCTCGCTCACCCCATCCTCCGCGATTGGTACATCAACAACGCCGCGGAACTCAACCAACTGTCGTGGGCCGACTTCATAGCTACGCTCAGGGACACCTACTTACCTCGTGGATGGGACGTTGGCATCCGTTCCGAGATTATGCAAGCCACGCAGGACCGCGACGAACCGATCCTCAATTACATCATCCGTGTCGAGAAGATGAACCTCCTCCTCCGCGGCACCACCCAACTTTTCAACGAGGAGGGCCTTCGCGCCGTCATCGGCACCCACGTTCACGAGTCCATGCGCGCGGCCGTTAACAAGCCGTCGATCGTCAACATCGTCAGCTACAAGGACTGGAAGGACGCCCTTACCGAGATCGATGACAACCGTCGTCAGATTGACGACCAGGTCCGCCAGATGGTCTCTGCCGCCGCTGCCACTTCCGTCTCCAAAGCACCTAAGCCCGGCACAAACCCCTTCAAGGCCACTCCCGCTACCAACGCGGACCGTCCGTCCTTACCACGTCTTACGCAGGAAGAGTACGACTTCCTTGCCACCAACAAGGGGTGCTTCAAGTGTCGCGTTCCCTACGTCGACCACGTTTCACGCCAATGCCCCACGGGTTTCCCTGACCCCAAGACCTACAAGTCGCCTCTACTCATGAAGAAGACCACCCCCACGGCCAAAGGCAAGGAGAACGTGAAGCCGCGCAACGTCAACGCGATTACGGCCGACGTCGACGACGACGACTCCACCGACCATGACATGCCCGTCATCTCTGTAGCTGCCATCGCCCCCTTGGCGGCGACGACCTCGGGTGTCCTCTTGCCCTCGGGCAGCGGCTCCGAGTCGTCGGAGTGCGTTGCTCCCTTCTTCGCTCCCCACACCTTCATTTCTGCCCGCATCGTCTCCCCTTCTGGCTGCTCCGATGTTCTTCGGATGTTAGCTGACTCTGCGTCTCCCACAGTTCTGATTAAACGCTCCGTCGCCGTGGAGCTCGGTCTCAAAATTCGCAAATTACCGACGCCGTTTCGTTTCGGAAACGCATGGGGAGCGGGGGAAAGAACGTCTTCGGATTGGGTGAAGTTCCCGGTCACGCTTGGAGATTACTCGTGGAATTCTCGCTCTGTACGCGCCATCGTCGTGGATTCTCTCTGCGCGCCTGTCATTCTCGGAAAACCTTTCCTGCAATCGAACTGTCTTGTCGAGGATTTCGCAGCCCACACCTTGGTCGATAAAACGACAGGTCGTGACATTCTCAAGCCGCCGCCTCCGCCTTCCCCACCTCTCCCGCCCGTCAAAGTTCGTCGTGCCGCCCGACGCGCTGCAGAGGAAGACCTCGAACAACAACGCTTTGAAGAGCACGCCGCCGAGAACGATCCGCCGCGTATACAGCATCTCCACCTGCTGGCGGAGTTAGCAACGTCGACGCGTGTCCGACGTGTCGCAGCGGACCACACCACACCCGAGACCTCGGCCATCACCATCGCCGCTGTTCGTGAACGCGTCGAGACACTCGCCTTCCTCGAACGCCTGCAGGCCGAGAACACTGCGGCTAAGCTGCGGTTTGCAGATCTGTTCCCGGATGACATTCCGCACATCAATCGCTTACCCACCGATGTCTACCACAGGTTCGTGCTGAAAGACGCCGATATGGTCATCGCGCGCCGTCAGTACGATTGCCCCAAGAAGTACCGGGAGAAGTGGAAGGTGCTGCTCGAAGGGCACCTTGCAGCGGGTCGCCTCCGTCCGTCCGACAGCCCTTACGCATCACCCGCCTTCTTGGTACCTAAGACAGATCCGACGGCCATGCCGCGGTGGGTAAACGACTATCGCGTCCTTAACGCGAACACGGTACCAGATATGTATCCTCTCCCTCGCATCAGTGATATTTTGGCTGACTGTGCAAAGGGGAGGATTTGGGGGAAGATAGACATGACGAACGCATACTTTCAGACGCGTGTCCACCCGGACGACGTCAAGTACACCGCGGTGACGACTCCCTTCGGGCTGTACGAGTGGACCGTCATGCCCCAAGGCTGCAGAAACGCACCGTCGACGCATCAACGTCGAATGTACAACGCCTTGCGCCCGTACATCGGTAAAATCTGTCACGTCTATCTCGACGATATTGTGATCTGGTCGCAGACCCTAGAGGAGCACCTGCACAACGTCGATACAATCTTGCAAGCGCTGCGCGAGGCCAGCCTGTTCTGTTCCGACAAGAAAACTCAGCTCTTCCTCACGGAGCTGGATTTTCTTGGCCACCACATCTCTGCTTCGGGCGTGGCTCCCGACTCGCACAAATGCGAGAAAATCCTTAACTGGCCGGTTCCCCGCAGCGCTCGTGGCGTACGATCCTTCCTGGGGCTCGTGCGGTACGTAGCAAGTTTCCTCCCTAAGCTGGCAGACCATACCGTGATTCTCACTCCCTTGACGACGAAGGAGGCGGACGCCTCCTTCCCTGAGTGGGAGGACAAACACCAGCGTGCCTTTGATGCGATTAAACACCTCGTGTGCAGCCGTGAATGTCTAACTGTCATTGACCACGACGACCTCGAGACCAACCACATCTTCGTTTCTTGCGACGCCAGTGACGTCCGCACCGGCGCCATGCTCTCCTTCGGTCCCACCCTCGAGACCGCTCGCCCGGTCGCCTTCGATTCCGCGCAGCTCAAGGCTGCAGAGCTCCACTATCCTGTTCATGAGAAAGAACTACTCGCCATTGTCCGAGCCTTACACAAATGGCGTGTAGATCTACTTGGCGTCCCATTCACGGTGTACACAGATCATCGCACGCTGGAAAATTTCCATCGCCAGAAGGAGCTCTCTCGTCGTCAGGCTCGCTGGCAGGAATTCTTGGCACAATACGACTTCTCAATTCGATACATTAAGGGCGAATTGAACGTCGCTGCAGACGCTCTCTCGCGTATCGATGTTGAACACGAGTCTGTGTCAATGTCCTCAATTGCTTCGGTCTCCGCTCTCCTGTCCGCCACGCTCGACCTTGCAGATGGTCCCGTCGACGAGTCTCCCTCCCTCCCCACGTCACCGTGTGCGGCTCTTCGCCTTTCCATTAGCACTGACCCCAACTGGCTTCGGTCCATCCGGGATGGGTACTCCGTCGACAAATTCTGCTTGCGTCTCCGTGGCCTCGTGGGCACCTTGGGTGTCCGTGAGACGGATGGGTTACTGTATGTGGGGGATCGTCTCGTCATTCCGCGCACGGCCAACCTCCGCGAGGGCTTATTTCGCTGCGCTCACGATGCCCTCGGCCATTTTGGATTCGAGAAATCCTACGCATCCCTGCGCGACTACTACTACTGGCCCCACATGCGTAAAGAGCTGGAGACGCTGTACATTCCTTCTTGTGAAGAATGTCAGCGCAACAAGTCACTCACACGTAAACCCGCTGGACCGCTGCACCCCCTGCCGGTCCCTGACGGTCGTGGTGACTCGGTAGCGATCGACTTCGTCGGTCCGCTGCCGGAGGACAATGGTTTCAACTGTATCGCAACGGTCACGGATCGCCTGGGCAGCGACTTCCGCTTCATACCGTGCCGTACCGATCTCACCGGGGCGCAGTTCGCTGAACTCTTCTTCGACCACTGGTACTGCGAAAACGGCCTCCCCCTCGAGATCGTATCGGATCGTGACAAGTTGTTTACCAGTCAATTCTGGACCGCGCTGCACAAGCTCACTGGTGTCAAGCTGAAAATGTCGACCGCTTTCCACCCTCAGACGGACGGTTCCTCAGAACGAACCAACAAAACGCTTGTGCAAGCCCTTCGTTACCACGTCTCTCGCTCACAGAAAGGCTGGGTACGCGCCCTACCACGCGTCCGCTTCGCACTCATGAATACGATCAACACCAGTACGGGCTACTCCCCCTTCCAACTGCATCTCGGCCGATCCCCCCGTCTGCTTCCACCCCTGGTTCCTCGTTCCGAACCGCTCCCCGAAGACGACGCAGCAATCGCCGACCTCGCCGCCAACGTCATTCGCTCGATCGAGACTGACGTCCTCGACGCTGCAGACAATCTCCTCGCGGCCAAACTCGGTCAAGCCCACTTCGCAAACCCGCGCCGTGGCCCAGAGGTTATCTTCAAAGTCGGTGACAAAGTTCTCCTCTCCACCTTCCACCGGCGTCGCGACTACATGCAAAAGCACAGCAAGCGTTCCGCTAAATTCATGGTTCGTTACGACGGTCCTTACGAGGTCCTTCGCGCCTTCCCGGAATCGTCCGTCTACACACTACGCCTCCCGTCCTCGATGAAAATGTTCCCCACCTTCCACGCCTCCCTCCTACGCCCCTACATTCCTAACGACGATTCGCGATACCCGTTGCGAGCCCGGGCGCAGCCGGGCCCAGTGGTAACCGCCAACGGCGTCGAGGAATTCGAGGTCGAGAGCATCTTGGATCGTCGCCGTCGCGGTCGCGGTTTCCAGTACCTCGTCCGCTTCGTCGGGTGGGGTCCCGAATCCGACACCTGGCTCCCTGGAAAGGAATGCGACGACCTCGAAGCCTTGGACCGATTCTTGGCGACAAACCCTGATCTGGACTAATTGTTTTCTTTATGTTCCCTCTGCCCTCCCCTGCATTATCTCTTTCCTTACATTTCACGTCTTCCTTATTTCCGCTTCGCGCTCCTGCGTCTCTATCTTTTCAGTACGTATTTTTGTTTTAAAATGGGGAAGAGTGTAAGCCCCGCGCCGCGTAGCTTACCATTTACGGACACTCATGACCACCCGCACACAACTCATACGTCATATTCATCCCCTTCACGCTGTTCTCTCGATATTCACCCTTGTTTTGGACTATTTGTACACATAGATATATATTCCCCTTCCCTGCGTTCGGGAGCCCCAGCTTATGCTCCCGCAACGCAGGTACGTACTTCCATACTCTTACCTTACTCAGCTTATGCTCCCGCAACGCAGATCTTGTTCCTGTCCTTCGCGTGCCGAGTGTTTACCGGATTCGTACGTCCGGTCTTCCAGATATCCAAGCTTGGCCTTGCAGCGACATTGATATTAGCTTAACCCGTTATACGCACATGATCAAATCCTGCGCTCACCAGAAACTAGTGCTTGGCACGTTTCGAGAGCCAGCTATGAAATGTTAACGACCAATGTCGTAGATGGATTCATAGGACAGGTGGTGAACGAGAGTGTGATGTCGTGAGAGAACGTCATGAGCCCGTAGAACGGCATCGGCTGCTTGAACGTTCTCGTGCGTCCCCTCCATTCGCAAATATGGTCCCCGGGACACGCGTGTTCGGGCGCAGAAGCAGTTTCAGGGGGGTTCTCCGTGTAAAACTGGAGCATCGCCCAGTGTGGACCGCCCGCCGTCTCATGCAAGCGATGCGAAGAGTGGCACCGGCCGAGGGAGAATCATGACGGCGTCCTCGTTGATCTTGTGCTTGAACGCGAGCGTCACGGGCGTCGAGCCGTCCCAGGCGAAGTCCGTCTTCGTCAGGGTCTCGAGCGACCAGAGGTGCTGCCGGAGGAGCCGCTCGAGCTGCTCCTTGCAGAAGCGGAATGGGGTGGACAGGCTTCGATTGACGAGAATCCGCGGGCCGGCACCTGCATCTTGCGGAGGCTGATGAACGATGTAGATCACCTTCCACTCGGCTGTGAGAAGCTCTCCGTTGAAATGCCACTCGCTGAGGTCGCTGCCGAGGGTGATAGTGCGGTACCTGTCCACGCCTGGATGGTAGAGAGGGCGAAGCGGATCTGGGGCAGTGGGACACGGGGTGAGAAATAGCCCCAGGGCTTTGCCGTCTTTGTTGGAACAGCACAGAATGACGATCGAGTAGGACCTGGACTCAAATAGCATAACATGGGCGCGAAGACCATAAGGGGTGACTGCAAAAGTGGGAATGCCAGGCTGGACTGAGTCGAGTGCATCGGAAAACACCTCAGAGTCTGTAAAAGGCTGGGATTGGCTATGTCAGTATCCAGGACACATCCAGCAATCAGTAGTGACTCACGGAAACTGGTCGGCTTGCGGGTGTGATTGTGTCGCGAGGAGGGCTGAACGAGACTTTGCTGCATGACGCAAAAGCGGAAGGAGCAGTAGCGAGGAGGCAAGACTTGTCGTCGTGCACGTGCCGCGAGCTGGAAGGTTCCGATGAGGATGGTGGCAGGTATGGCACAATGCAGCACATGCCCCAAGCGAATAAGGATGTGTCGATTGATCTCTTCAAGATCTCCTCTTGCAGCCGCAGAAATGCTTGACGACCTTCGCCATAAAGCGTGGGCATGTTGATCCCAAAGATGCCCATGAGGCAGTACGCCTCGTCCTCTGGCCGGGTCGTCTGTCGCTGCGCAGCCCAGGACATCCGACACGAGACACTGACGTCCGAGAGCTCCACCTCGAGCCTCAGAACAGATACGGGTATTAAGGTGACCTCTTCGAGCAGAGTTGCAAGCTCACCCTTCGTTCCGAGCACCTTCCAATCCTTAGACAGGAAGATTACGATGTCGGGCGCCAGAAGCTCCTGCAGGGTCCAGCCGCGAGTATGCCACCTGCTCCGCCGAAAAGCGGAGTGCTTCGCGGAGAGGACAGTGCCGTCCGGTACATCTTTAAGGTAGGCATAGCATACCTCCGCGAGACCGTAATAGCGATACATCGAGTTGATAGCCTCTGAGAGTTCGGAGCTGCTGGTCTTGTCGATGCAGCAGGTGTCGATCCAGACCCATCGATACCCGTGGCGCTCCGCGAGGATGCAACACTCCGCGAGTTTTGCACAGACATGATCCCGGGGGTTGCTACCAGCGAGCGCGCATTCAGCTCGCAAAGACCACAGATCTTGGAAGGTCTGTTCCTTGGGGTCCCAGACATGGGAGAGTATGGCGTAACCTCCAGGGACGTCTTCAGGAGAGATGAAGAAGTAGAGCTCGGCACGGTCGGTGCTCAACAGCCACATATGAGAAACTTGATTGGGGCAGCGATCAGTAATCGGCTCAAAAAGAAACCGATAAACCCTGACATAACCTACTTACCAATGTGGAAACGGAATTGAGAGGGGGTGCCTTGGACGGAGCGAGGCGAGTTGGTGCAGACGTGAGGGAGGACGGATCCATCGATTAAGCCTTGATATAGAGGGAGAAGAGAGGGGCGGATGGTGCCGGCGGCGGCCCAAGGGTGCAGTCAAGATGAACCTTCGATGTCTTCGGACATTCCACCTGTGCCTGTGAACACGCAGGTATGCGATGGCTGGCACGGCCAAGACGTTTCTGGCATCTTCGTTGCATAGACCCAGCTACTTTAAATGCCGCACTGAGATGGGCCGGGGCTACTGTATGCGCTATGGACACGGTGTAATTGACACGGAGTTGGACCGTTGAAATCAGTCGGTGGATTGCGCTGCCGAACCAGGAGGCTGCTTGTTCGGTTCTCTTAGAGTAGGACACAAAAACAGGATCTGGAGCACATACATCAAGTGTTCTCAGAGGGCAAGCATTCGATATACACTCCATGGTAGTCGTAGGACGAGGAAGAGCAGCGGAGGCGCCAAGCGGCCACTGTAACGTTGAACGTTAACCTGTAGACGCCAAACAACTGTTGGACCCCGGACAGTCCTAGAAGTCGCAGATCTCAACTGTGTCTCGCAGTTGCGCTCTCCGCTAAACCCACCCTTCAGCCTCTCATTGGCAGCACCCATGAGTGAGCCAGTATCTACATTGCTGGATGATTGGTCTTAGGACAACAAAACTCTTCCAGCATCCCCGCGCGCCGCCTTCCGCCGCCATACCGTGACTTGCAATGTGGATTGATACTGGCATTTAAGGTGCACCATAATGGCCGTTTGGATGGAAAACCAACGCGTGTATGGTGCTGTGAGGAAGAGACGACGATCCCACAAACAGCGTCGAAACCTGCAGACCTCAGCAAGGACGGATCCTCCGCAGCCCACGACCCGGGTTGTCAACAAAGCACCCACGAATCGGGTTGTTGCCGTGCGAGTACATGAGGCATGGCGGATGGCGAATGCGGGACCAGTACGAGGACTTGTGGTACTTTGTGTATGCCGGGACACACAGCCGATCCGGATGTCGGCAATCCTCCGCCCCAAGCATTCGGCTATGTAGAACGTCGCCAGCACACCACAGAAGACCACAGATTTGCAAGCGTTGTCGTCATCAGTGGCGGTCCAACTGTGCTCATGTTGATTGCCTTCAGATGCCGTGGTCCGCGGGGAGAGCGGAGTCGGAGGCGGGTCGGAGGTGCGGAGAGTCGGAGTGCGGGCAGGAAATCCTACGTGGTTCGTGGGCGTAGGTTCAAGAAGTCTAAATGGAGGATCCAAAGTCTATCTGGCTGGATGATAGTGTTACAGGTGCGGCTAAAGTCCATCAGAAGCACTCAATGAGTTTTTTCACAGTCTCCTTATCGTCCTTGCCAGCCATAGATTTCTCCATGAGCTATGGCGAAAAACCTGAGTCAGCCAGTTTCGAAAGACGCGCATATACAACCCTCTACTCACCTCATTCACGCTCAAATACGTGTCCACAAACTCCTCCCCAAGCGCACGCCTCAACACCGTATCCGCGACGAGCGCCGCCCGAGCTTCGCGAATCGTCTGGGGCAGCTTCACCGCTTTCTCCACCCCGACAGCAGCCCTCTCCTCCGTGCTCATGGCATACATGGCCTTCAAGCAATCGCCCGTCGACAGCACCGCCCCGTCCACAATGCCCTGCGACCCCGTCGCAACGAGGGCGGCGAACGCAAGGTGCGGCGTCGCAGTTCCATCCACGCACTTGACTTCGAAGTGGTGCGCGCCCGCCGGGCCGCACAGCCGGACCGGGACCTCGCGGTTGTATGTCCCCCAGCACGCGTAAGTGCCCCCAGACCAGATGCCATCGGCCATCCTTGCATAGGACGCCGCGTTGGGGAGCGTGAGTGCGCATATGGCGGGAAGGTGGGTGAGGACGCCCTGGACGAAGGACCGTTCTGTGGGGGTGAGCGACGGGGCGCGGGACGCGTCTGCCGAGCGGGGCGAGTTGTTGCCGCCGTGGACGGAGATATGGGTGTGTGCGCCGTTGCCGCCTGTGGGAGGGCCGTCGTCGGGTGGGAGTTGGAAGGCGAGATGTGAAGGGTGAAGATGCGTCAGTCGTGAGGTTACCGAGGGGTGAGAGGAAGAAGCGGAACGGAGGAGAAAGTAAGCTGCATGCACACTTACAGTTGTCATTGTGTAAGCGTGGCGAGAACGTAGCCTTGAAACCATGCTTGTGCGCGACGTTGTAGATCGTCTCCCGCGTGAACACGACCGCGTCAGCGGCCTCCAGGGGCCCAAGGGGCCCAGTGATTACCTCGTACTATCGTACAGTTAAAGTTAGCATGGAAGGCGTTCAGAGCACAAGACCATAAGAGCATGCCAAGGCCAGACCCAGAACACAATCGACGTACGAGCCGCGAACTACCGGTGGTACGCAGGAACGGTAGATTCAGCACTTTGATCGCCGGAGCGACAGAAGCAACGGAAAGGTCGCAGAAATGGAAAGGTGGAAGCGCAATGTCAAGTAGGCTCCTCGCTCACCTGGCCCGGCGCAGCCTCCGCATGGTACATCTGCAGCTCGATCCCGGCGCCGACCAGGCAACGTGCGATCTCCTCCAGCACGGCCGCCTCCGCACTACCGGTGCGAAACTTTACGGCCGTCGACCAGTCGCCGGAGCATGCGAAGACGGGCTCGGGTGTCGTCTCCTTTAGGAGGATGAACTCGGACTCGACTCCAATGAGGAACGAGACCCCCGCTCTGTCTTGGGCTTCCCTGGATAGACGGAGTTGGTGTCAGTATTACCATCCTCGTCCTCCTCAGAAGCCAATACCGAGTATCGAGACAAGGCACAGGAACACTCAATGAAGAGTGCGATTGGCCGTTGACACCTTCGAAAGCTAGCCTGTGACGACCCGAGTCGGAGGGCACGGGCTCGGGCAACGTAAAGATGACACAGTCTCGCCAAAGAGCGCACGAGAAGAACGACGACGGACGAGCCCTCCGCAGATGAGCCGACGAGCTTGTTTATGTCGCGCATACGCGATAATGCCGTAATCGGCAAGAATGCATCGCATACATCCGCAATACGCACGTGCAAGACACACAGCACGACCAACGAAATTAATGGATACGCACTTGACCAGCCTTGCGAGCATTGTCCTCGGACACAGCGGCACCTCCAGCCCCGCAGTCGGACTGGCCGGCGTCTTCTCCTGGAACCACCCCATGACGCTCACGTGTCCCGGAGCGTACGTACACACCCTCCAGCTGCGCATGTCGGGCACGTAGAGGTACTCGCCGGTAGGCCCGAACCCGGGCGCGAGCGATATCCCGACGATGCCGAAGACCACTTTCGAGAGGCCGATCCCTGGGCGCGTCTTAGCTGGATCCGAGAGCAGTGTCCGGAAGTAGGCTGCTGATAGGATGCGGAAGCGGACGACATTGGTGTAATCGACCCATTGGATACGGACGAACTCGATGTCGGGCGTGAGGAGCTCATCCAGGGTCTTCTGGGGGGCGGCGGTGGCCTCTGGCGTGTAGAGGACGCCATAGCATACGTTGGGGTCCGCCGGCATGGCGATTATGGCGTGCAGATAATGTGCAGGAGAGGGTGGGTCGTCGATGTGGCGGTTTGGGAGGCGCACTTATTTGCGGGTCCAGTACTTGTTGGAAATGCGCTGCTTCCAAGGATGTCTTTTGGCATTTCGACATTGTTCGGTTATCTGCTTGATGCTCCATTTGCCAATCGTACGATGAAATCCTACCTGGTCCTTCCAGTCCCTTGGCGTGCCCTGGGGCTGGGAGGCTGCACGACTCTCTGGCACGGTGCACCGTGACCAAAGGATCTTACAGCCGCGACGATGAGAGAAGGATAAGTTCCAAGCGCCCAAGCGCCACAGTTGTGCGGCGCTCCACCTACGTCCGATGTTTTCGGGGCTTCGGAGTTCGATAATCACCATGCGCACCCAATGCAGTTGCCTGGAGGCTGGTTACTTATGCCCAGCCTCGCGCTCCGTGGTTGGGGAGACCGTAAAGTTTGAATGCCATTCTGGCCGGCATCGAGGGAAGTCTGGGTCAACTGAATACTATCGTCACTAAATTACGAAACCCCAACGTGAATGGCTCTCAAGCAGCGATTCCATACAATGGACTACCGGAACGTCCGGGTAGTCCTTATGGCATCACAAAGGTATAGTGCTGATAACGTCCGAGAAATCTGAAGGCCAGATACAGTCTTCATGAAATTGGGAGCTAGGGTGAGGTGATGAATTCCAGGCTAGTTTTGGTCAGCCACTGCCGCCGACTGAAGAGTGGGAGGGGACAACGAGGACGCCACATACACGAACATGCAGAAAGACGAAGATGTCAGGGCATGTCATTGGCAGGCCATTCGAGGTGCCTCATGCCACTCAGAGCCGGGTCCAAGCGATCTCGGGAGAGCCGACACGCACCGAAGCGACCATGTCCAACTCAGAGCGCGGACGGGGCACGTTCAACCTGAATGGCGCTCTTGTTGTCGTTATCAGTCACTGTGTCGAGTTCAGCGTGCTCGAGCCCGGATAAATGACCGCTAGCTCCCAGGTTCGCTAGGGGAATGCATCGAGGGCGGCTCTTTTTGTTGACTACGAGCGAAGCGATTAGGATGCAATGAAAAAGAAAGGCTGAAAACTAACCCCGAAAGATACCTAAGTATGTGCGCACACTGACGCAAGGAGCGAACAAGCACGACCCATGCGGCCATGGAGTCCGAACGGTCTGAGGTGAAAGCCCTGTAAGACAGGCAAAATATTCAGTGAAACAGCGGGATGACCGAAGAGAGGCTCCGGTGGGTGGCCGTGTTGGCGGTAATACTTCGGCGTGAGGGGATTCATGGTAGGCGAGAGAGTTCGACTCCGTGAAGCCTAGGAAGGAGACCAAGTTTTAATATGTCAAACTGCTCAAAGCACCGCCGGTGTAGCCGTGCAGGGCGATCAAAGCGGGGTCAATCCTGGGAAAGGCATGCAAGTGGCCCGCTTGCATAACGGTGCGGTTCCGTCAGTCGCTGGCAGGATGGCAGCCGACGGGCGGAGGACGTTGCGAAGCGAGAGAGTGGAAATGTCAAAGGGGATGTGGGTAGCGATAGCCTCATTAGAGGATGCCTGTCGAGGCAAGTTCCCAGAGGTTATGGGACCGAAGGCTGTCATATTCATGAGGAATAATCCGGTCGGGAGGACGAGGATCGGGACAGATGCTGAACTGAACTTTGCGGTATGCCGCAGCTGGCGACGAGCAACCAGAAGCAGATAGCACGAGGCATGCGCTGTGTAAGTTGACCGCCACTAGAGGCACCGTCTAGCGCTCCGGAGTGTACCTTGCACTAGCCTGAAGAACGCGCATGCGAGTGTTGGGCCGAATATCAGAATGGCGCAGTACGTGGAGCATGGCCGTTTGTCGCGAAGGTATGTACCCAAGAGAGAGGTGAGGAAGTGGTGGACAATGTCACAAGATATGTACTCAACGCCGAGGGTCGGAGGGAGTAGACGCTGGAGGGAGTTGCATCTGGATTGTGTGGTCGTCAACCTGGCTGTCGAAACGGACTTGCGTGAGAAGCTTCTGATTGTGGCGCGCGAGCGATCGATGAGATTTGGCTTCCCCTGACGATCGGCCTTTCGGGGCATCCTCCCCTCTCCAACCGCAACAACACGCGTGCACCACCAGTCGCTGACCAAGACCGGCGCTCTCTGGCGGCGTCTTCTGTGGGCGACTCCAGTGCCAGACAACAAGACTTGTGAGACAAGTTCAAGTTGGGGGCCAGAAGACGGGACGAGGTGGGGAAAAATCAGAGACCGCTCCGGCCGCGCACTCGGCAAAGCTGACGCTGGAGCTGGAATCCGCTCTCAGACGCACAATCAGATCGTAAGCGCTGCACCAGGACCGATCGTACCAAACCGCTGGAGTGCTGGCGGTCTCAGTCTGGACCGGCTCAGGTGTACTGTTGATGGCATGTTGGGCGACGGAGGCGCAGGCAAGAGAACGCAGAGGATGGGGGATGGAATGGAGGGCTGGCGTTGAGTATTGGTCCGAGGAAGGCGGGCGCGTAAGGGGTGCCGACGCGAGAAGCAGAGAGAAGCGAGGCCGTGGGGAAGGGGTTGGGGAAGGGGATGCTGGCTCGAAGGCGAGCGGAGGGAGGCGAGGAGGCCTGCTCCCGACCGCGACGACCCGCACCCGAGCCCCGAGTCCGCCCCAGCAGAGGCCGCCCAGTCGATCCGCGTCTTGTGCCGATCGAGCGAAAGATGCTGACCGTCAACCATTTTTACGACGAATCCGCGCCCGATCACTCCTGCCAGTGCCAACCGGATCCAGATGCTATATTCACGCACGACTCCCTCAAGCACCTCCCTCTTCCCCTCCTCCGCCCCTCTCCTCAACTCCCTCCCCTCCGCCCCATAAAGTACTTCTACCTCCTCCATGCATACCCCGCTCCCTTGAAAATGCCTGCTGGTGAGTTCTTGCTCGAGCCCCCCATCCGCCCGCCCCCGCCCGCTCCTCGCGTACACCGTTCTCGCCCCGCCCCATCCGACCCCGTCCCATTCCGCTCCAATCGCCATATCCTCTCCCTCTGCCAAGATGTCCTCAGGGCCATCGTCGACTTCTGCCCTCTCGACGACTCTCTCCAGCTTGCCCTCACATGCAAGCATGTCTACAACTTCGCCATGCCCCGCATCGTTGCCGACGTCTCTATTGGCGACCCCGGTTTCGACGACGGCCCAGACCGGCTCCAGAAATTCTGTCGCTTCATGATATCCAAGCCCGAATTATGCTCCACCAACTTCCGCGCCCTGCGTCTCCTCGACGGTGCATTCTCCCGCCCCTCCGGTTCTGGCGCCAGGACCGGCTGGGGTGCCGATTTCTCTCCCGCAGGACTCCTTACCGAACTCCTCCTCAAAGCCAAGAACCTCCGTGTTCTCCATATCCGCGACGCTGAACCCCTCTTCCAATCCCATCCCGCCGTCTACGATGCCATCTCCCAGCTCAAGCATTTGCAAGAGCTCTCCCTCTACTATATCGGCAACACTTCCCTCAAGGCCATCTCCCAGCTCGAGGGCAAGCTGCGTGTCATCGAGAACGGCCTTTGGAAGGATGGCCCGCGGCCCCAAGGGGACATCACCCCCTTCGGACGGTACGTCGACCATCTCAAGCACATCAAACTCTGGGAGTGCGGATGTATGCTCGAGAGCATTATCGACAGACATGTCTGGCCGGACGTGCACACGCTTGACATTGGGGGTCGCATCGCGAAGATATCCGAGCTCGCGCGCGCGTTCCCTAACCTCCAACGCCTGACCTTCTACCTGGAATTTTCTGTGAAGCAGGAGACTGGGCCGGTCGTATGCTGGCCCGAGCTAGACTATCTGGAGACCAGCGCACCAATTCCACTCTTCCCCTCGCCAGTCCGGCGTTTGCAGCTTCAATACCCGATTGGCGCGAGGTCCGGCTCCCAGAACGACCTCAAGACGCTCCCGCTCATGGAGAGGACGAACCCCGTCGTCCTCTGTGTAACCATGTCACACACGGTCTCGGAGACCTTCTTGGAGCGGATGAAGACGGCGATGCCGTCGCTGCGATACCTGGAGCTGGTCGTGAGCGATGGAGTATGTGGGCGGGCGAGCATGCAGTGGCAAACCTTCCAAGAATGGGTTGTGCGTGTTTTCGCCCATTCATTTCCTCGCGCCTGTGGCTCACCCGCCGTTCCGTAAAGCAGCGAAACCTTGAGATCATGCGGCAGACCTCGCTTGTGGGGCTCTGCATTTCGTATGCAGGCCCAGGGTCAACGTCCGCAATCTCGGACCAGCAGCGGCGCCGTATCACTCTCATGGCGCGGACGCTCACTAGGAGCGTCCAGACGCTGGAGTACGTTGGCGTGGGCTTTCACGACGGAGACGCGGGCATGTACGCTAGCGATTGCATGTGGTTCAGGGCCCCGAGGCCCACGGATGAGGTCCCCAGCCCCGGGCTCCTGCCGTTGTCGCAGGCGGACGGAGAGCGGATTAGGGCCATCCTGCTGGACACACCGCGCGACTAGGGCTAACGCTGGACAACTGCGATGGTAAGACATGTACCTCTCGTGCGGAAGATGGGCGCTGGACTGACGCGGCTCCACAAGGGTCGAACCTCGACGCGCAAGAGCGATGTTTTAGACCCGGATTTGGTTGGGCGTGCTGTGCGTCCTTCCTACCTGCTCTGTTCACCCTATCTTCACCACGGATGGCCTCATGGCTCCCTTTGGTCCGTACCGTTGTTGAAATGCTAGTTCTCTGTCTGTCTGCCACCTGCAAACACCCGAGACCTGTTCTACACACTGCCTTCTCGCCCCGCGCCTCCGCCGCCGCTCGCCTCTCACCTGATATATATCACCATCTCATGTGTTCTGATTTTCGCCGTGTACATCTTGCCACGATCATCTCCTTACAGTATCTGTAACATAGTGTCCTAGTTCGCAGCGCAGCCTTGTCTATTGGAACCGTATCGTCATCAGTAACGCCCGGTTATAAATCCGCCCAGTCGCTCGCAACACGTAGTATGTACCGTATTGTCTTGCTCTCACCGCCCAGGGGCCATTGCGTTCTTCAGTCCTCGTTATCCCCCCTCTCCGCCTGGTTCAGATCTTTGCGCCGCCGTCAGCTATTTCACGTCACGTTCCCAGCCTTGGTCCGGACGTTCATGGATTTCCTCTAGATGCGTTCTGTGCCTGCTGCAAGTACTTAGCCCCCTCGCCCCCGGCGCTGGTCACGACCGTACTTATGATTAAAGAATAAAAGCTCTTCTCTGATCAATGTCGGAGGTGCATGCCCCCTTCCCCTTCGAAATTCGAATTCACCTCGCAACCCACTCCGCTGGACCCTCTGGCCGGAAATCCGATAGCTTGAATGACACCAGGAAGGCCTCGCCGCGTGACCTCCCGCGCGCACTTGCACGTCATAGCCCCAGCGGCTGGGAGGCCGCGTTGACCGTGTGTGGGATTACCGTGCCAGCGCACCGTGTCCCCGTTATTATTGCGTGCACATTGCAGAGTCGCTCTGTCTCCGAATGCCGTGAGCGGGCAGCGCTTGCCGGTGGGTGTGCCACTATCTGATTGTGGGATGGAGGGTCCGGCCCCTAGATGATGGGAACGCGACCTGCCTAGTGTGGAACGAAGGAGGGAAGACGGGAAGCATGTCGGGGTTCTGCTTAATTCTGGGGGGAGGGGGGCGAAGGGGGAGGTCCCGAGGACGGGCCGGGCTATATGTGGAAGTTAGCCACACCAGGTCGTATCTGCCGCTGCGTAAGTACGTACTTCCGATGCTGCGCTACTGCGCGAAGATTGGTTCGAATATCTGGTGGTGATTGCGTTGGGTTGGAGGCTCATGCTTCAGGGATCGCCGTAACGATAGGCCTGGGGGCTGACTCCCGCAAGGACGGGACTCCGATGTTGCCGGGAAGTGCGCAGCACAAGGGGTTAAAGCGTGGAACGCTGGTCGGCTCCGCCTAACGTACGTGGTGAGAGCGCAGGCATGCGCGGTATCCGGAGAGGGAGCGGGTACTACTCACTTAGGAGTTGCTGAGGTCTCGGTAATTTAGGTATAAGGTTAGCGAGCGACCCGAGTTGAATCTGACCGTGCTCGCCAACTCGGCAACCCTACTGCGCCTTCCGATGTTGTGCCAATGAGCATGCGCTGATTGGGTACCTTCTAGGGAACACAGGGATGTTTGTCCTCTCCCGTGCACCCACCGAGGAAGCACCTGTATTTACGTTACAGGCGAGATAGTCGACGGTATGCGGGCCAGCCGAGATGCAGTCGCCTCTTCGACTCCAGGGGTAACGGTGTTTGTTGTGGTTTCACTAGTAGCACCACGGACACACTTGAAGGGCGAGGCCTCTAAATATGTTTTCGCATAGAAGGGACTTGTTCAAGCGTGCTCGTGATGTTCCTAGGATGGTACCTGTGACGACCGGAGAGGTTCCGTGAGCGGATGCAGTGCGCCTCGAATCCCGACATATCTCCACGATACGATTCCCAGCTACACAGTGAATGCAGCGAAAGGCATCTATCAGGGAATCAACATGTCGATTCAGCGTCGTGCGAACCGCCCACCAATGCTCACCAATTGGTAAATGGAACATGGATTCCATATGAGTGGCAAATGGCTAGGTTAACGTTCACTCACACGCGCAATTCTATGGTGTCTGGCAAGAATTCGATGTACCACGAGGTGATCGACGCGCTGCGCTGAGGATACACCGTCCGATAGCTTTGAGAGTCATGGACGGATCGCATTCAAGTGTGTTTTCTCGGATGCCAGGCTGCAGGTCCAGATGAGACGCTGTACGTACAGACGCATGCTGATAGGTATAAGTGTTGTCCTAGCTAGATACACCTGACCAAACGGAGATCACCTCGCGGGTGTGCAACGAGGCATCGCGTAAGTCTTTGCACAGCGTGTGGAGCTCACCAACATACCGTTCCCAACGTAAATGGAGGGCTTCGTGGGCTCCCGCGACCCTCCCAACGACTTCTCGTCGTCGCCCTCTGTTCGGTGATGCCATTGCCATGTCATGGAGGAGCTTGAGCGGGCGTCTTTGGGCTGGCGCCTACAGGCACAGAAGCGGTAGTGCGCACAGTTACGGACGCTTGCTTGCCCTTGTATTCCCTGGCAAGCCTTCCCGGCCATCCCGTTGGAAAGACGTAGGACGTTCGTAATCTGGAGAACTAGCGGGGTTCGAGGCGTGTACGTCTTCTGGGAGGGAGGAACACATGATGGCTGGGCGGCGGAGTAAGCTCCGCTAAAGGATACGAGCCACGTGGCTGTGAGAGAGGCAAGAGTCAGACGGGAGCCAAACAAGGACCAAACAAAGGCCTCTCCTGTAACCGTTCTGCTCGTTGTTGACGACGGCGTCCATGATGCCTGCCCCGTTCTCCGCCCCGCACGCCGCAGTGCCCCTTCCTGCTCTCTATCTCTACCCGCTTAACGACTCTTTCGTACCCAAGCATATATCACTTTGTCAACAACCAGCGCGTGAAGATTGGACGACAAACCAACGCGAAGACAGTCCCCGCAGAGCGCAATGGCTACTTCGATTCCAAAGTTCTTAGCAGGCAGCATGCAGAGGTGTGGGAGGAGAACAGCAAGGTGCGCCTTTCAACCCCCTTTGGCCCCCAATGGGGCCCGGTGTCCCCATCGCGCTCACCTCACCACCCACCCGCCCCGTCATCAAGATCTTCATCAAGGACGTGAAAAGCTCAAACGGCACCTTCATCAACGGCGAGCGACTCAGCCCCGAGGCGCTCGAGTCCGAGCCATACGAGCTAAAGACCGACGATATCGTCGTAAGTTCGACTTTTTTTCGCAGACCGCTGCCTCTCACGCGATCTCCGTCTTTGTGTCTCACGGCCCTGGTCCCCGCAGGAATTTGGTATCGATATCGTCGGCGAGGACAACAAGACCATTGTCCACCACAAGGTCGCTGCTCGCGTGGTGTGCGTCTTCACGGAGCTCGACGCACAGGCCGCGCAACGCGCTGAGGCGCAGGCGCAACAGCAGGGCGCCGGGGGCTATATGGGAGGCATGGCCAATCAACCGACCCCCAACGGGCCATTCAACTTCGTTAATGGCCAGGGTAGCTCGAATGGGGCCGTTGGCCCACAGAGGCGGCCAACGTTGCAACCTCAAGGCCTTTCAGGGATGGGTGGTATGGGCGGGAACATGCGTGCTCCTGGAAAGAGCGGGTTGACGTTCGACCACATCCTGAGCCGATTGCAAGGCGAGCTCCAGAAGAGCAGAGAGACGGGTGCGGAGTTGCACTCGTTGAGCAGTGGTCTCGCAGAGATCCACGAAACTCTTGGCGGTAACCTCGTACGCATATATTCATTCATAGGTGGCCAGATGCTGACAGTAGGAACTTTGCACAGCCGTCAAACCTCCAGCCTTATCCCGCGGCGTTACCGCCTGTAATGCCCGCGCAGGCAGCTCGTGCACAAGAGGAGGCAGCGCAGCAACAGCAGCAACAACAGCAGCAACGCCCATCGTCTGAACCGCCAACTGTGGTTGTCGAGCTCCAATCTCAACTCCAAGAAACTCAACGCTCACTCGCCGATCACGTCGAGAAGGTTCGCACACTCGAGGGCATTCTGGCAGAACATGAGGCGATCAAGCAAGAAGTTAGCTCGCTTCGGGATGCGATGGAGGAGAGGAAGCGAGAGATGGAGCTTTTCCGTATCACCAACGGCCGCCGTTCACATCACCAAGCTGACGACGATAACGACTTCACGTCCGACGACGACGATGCGAGGAGCATCGCTACTGTGGTTCCCCACGAGCTGGAACGGGTTGAGGAGGAAGACGAGGAGCAGATCGCCGCTGAGGAGGAGGAGGAGCGCCGAAGACGACGTGAGGAGCTTGGTCGGCCACGTACACCTGAGCCGACTGGAATGGGTATGACTGAGGACGACGACGAGCACGAGCAAGACCAGTTCCGCAAGCAGGTGGTTGCTGACCTCCGCGCTCGCTCCCCTTCACCCTCCCCTGTTCCCGCAGCAGCTCCCGTTCCTGATGAGCTTACCGAACGTCTCAACGCACTCGCTAAGCAGCTGGAGATGGCGCTCGAGCTCTCGCGATCCCTTGAGGCCCAACATGCGAGTGCACAATCAACGATCTCCGTCCTCGAGGCGAAGGTCGCGTCGCTCGAGAACATGGTCCAGGTCACGCAAACTCAGGTCCAGTCACAGGCCGAGGTCACGGACCAGCTCCAAGCAGCCGAGGCAGCTCGGGCCGCGGTCTCCGATGAGCTCTCTGTTCCCGCCGCCGCCGTAGAGGAGGCGCGGATACAAGAGCGCGAGTCACTCACGACAATGTTCTCCGAGTGGAAGAAGAGCGTGGAGGGCCGATGGAGCAGCGTGCAGGAGGACTGGTCGGAGGAACGGGAGCGCTTGCGGCGGGCGAAGGAGGACTGGGAGAGTCGCATGCGCTCGGCGGAGGAGACAGTGACGAGCGCTGCACAGAAGGTCGAGACGGGGCTGCTCTCGCTGGCGTCCTTTCAGGCCCAACACCAGCATAGTTTTCTCAATGGCAACGCGAAGCAGCACACGAGCGGAGGACTCGTCACCCCTCCGAGTCCCAGGAGCCTATCCGCTGAGTCGATGCGGCCACGGCAGCGACGGAAACGCTTGAGCTCGTCGAGGGGTCGCACTCGGTCTCGGTCCATTTCACCTCCCATCACGGACGGTAGCACCGCTGTCAATGATGCAGAGGGTAGCGAAGCTTCGTTCCCAGGTCCCCGGCGGCGGTCTCCTTGGTCTGTTGACGACTCGAGCGATTCGGAAGGTCTTCAGCCTAGCGATCGAGAACGAGGCGACGGTGGCGAGGGCAGCGAGCGCAAGATGCCATTCCCTATTACGCCTGAGTCTTCTGTCGTGAACCAACCAATTTCGACGTCGAGTGTCGTCACCTCTGCGACCGGCGCTGGTGGGACAACAGATACACGTGCACACCAGTCGTCGAAAGGGCCAGTGAGTTGTATTGTATTGTATCGTTCCTTCCCGCATTCACTGATACATTCTATTCAAAGCAAACTCCTTATCAGCATGCGTCGCAAGTGTTTGGTATTGCAGTACTAGCAGTCGCGGCGGCGGCGGTGTTCTGGCGAGTAAAGCCAGAATCATCAGTATAGAGTCGGGGTCCGCAGAAGCTAGCAAAAAAGCACGTAGGTGAAGGTCTTTCTCTCTGTACCACCCTCGACGTCTCCCTCTTATCGTCCACCATATCAGTACACACCCTTGATATCCCGGAATTCGTCGTTTCATACGCCTTTGCGTCGCATAACTCGCATGCCCTTCCTTCCTTGCCTGGATAGTCTCGGTCAGTTTCCTTATCCTCTTTTCGCACTCAGCCGTTGCCCGCATACCTTCGTGCCCACGACCACCTGCCAGCGTGTTCATTCCGCGACAGCTACCGACCCTCGTTGACTCTTCCTCTCCACGGCCCTCCTAATACTACACGTCACATCCTCATACATATGTACATAGGCCCTCTTCTCTTCTCCGCTCACCCATGTCTTCTTTACTTGCGTCGGTTAGTATTTAACGACCCTAATGACTACCTCTATCTTATGATTTCCTCCTCCCGCATTAGACTTTGGTGTGTCGATTGTCGTTAACCCACAAACTAAGCAGTTCAATGGAAGAGTTTCAGGAATGACTGGCTGCTGACTACGTCAGGGCTGAGGCGCGCAGTGCCCGCAGTCTTCACATGGCCTGCGCGACATTAACCCATGGCCAACCTTCCTACCTTGCTAGGCCTCATGTTTAACAAGGGCATTCTCCGCTCAACATTCGCCCTATCCTTGATCGTACGTGTTGAATCATCTATTGAGGAGCCACAGCTGACCTCGGTTTATGTGTACATGGGCTGCTGATGGAACTCGGAAGGCGGTATGCGATCTATGATGTCATTTCACGAGAACTCCCCTTCTCATTAAACTCGCTGCGATCGTCATATCTACTGCGCGTAAGGTCGTTGTTTGTTTGTTTTTGCCGTTTTTGCCTGAAGGACTCTGAGAGTTATGAGACTCAGAGCGCGGCACGGATCCCACAGAGTCGAATTTGGTCTACAACCGGCCCCCCTCCCCTCGGGAAGGGATCGATCCGGCCATTGGCGAGATGGCTGCATGGAAGCGACCTCGGGCGAGCGAGACGTGAGAACTCAGCATCCTATTCGAAGGACTTAACACTGAATGTGGTTATGTTCGTTGCGTTTGCAGATCTCCGACGGACCTCAACTCTAAATGGTCGGGTTCATTCGGACTGACGCAATGACGAGAACAAGTCATTTTACAGCACGTCTACACTTCGGTCCGTCACAAGGCCCCTAACATTTCTTCGGCTCCTCGAAGTTATCGCCACTCTGCCTCTGGACAAGGAGGGCATTGTGCCCCTCGGAGCCCCGTCGTCGAACTGAGATCCGCGTCCCGAAAGATTGCCTTTGTATGGCGTACTAGCACTACCCCGGTGACGGTCTTGGATATGTCTCGTTTTGTAAGGCATCATTCTTTTTCGGAAATTGTATCCGACTGACATAGTCTGCCGGTGCAATTCGAGGCATCAAATGCGACTCAGGTGAGGTTGCTTTCGCTTGACTTCCAGCTTGACCCTACACAGCCGCAGCCCGACTGTCCTTCGCTTTTTCGCAGAACGGAGCGTTAACTCACAGTTCTTTTCAGACGCCATCTTCTTTGGGACCCTTGGTTTAGAACGTCAATGTCCCATTGGCCTGGTAGAGGGCATGCAGGATACGAGCAAGGACCCGGTGCATAGTGATCTTACCTGGGACCCCCTGGACCTTTTGGAGAATCAATCGTCAACTCATCGCATCCTCTATTCTCGTCATGATAAGCGCCATCGCATGGTTTTCGCATGAAGCAGGGCAGCTCGCTAATGTCTGTTACACATTGTTGCCATGCATGCGGTCGAGAAGGCTTGAATTTCATACTAACGTGAGTTTCTGTCGATATAACTTCAAGTTCTCGTCACTACATGAATGTTTGCAGAGGTTCCTCGACACATCGCTGGAGAGTGGCCCGGCATTCGCATGCATCATCTTTTGGGAGACTGGTACGAATGGTGAATAGAGAGCTCTTGGCATGCTATTCACTTCTTGTGGCCAGTTGTTATCGCTTTATTCTAAGCTAGGCTGATCTCGGCTCCCGATACAGTACATGATGGCCTACAGTGCTCACTGTGCTGACACCTTTACCGACTTAAAATCGGATGCCAGCATCCGACCGGGTGAAAGAAAGCTGCAAATTTGGTCTTCCGGGAGGTATGCGTTGAGGACCTGAAGCTTCGGACATGCAGCCGACCGTCCTAATACATAGTACGTACGCGGCAGCTACAGGGTCCCTTGCGAAACCCCATGGCTCAAAGCCCCATCTATTCCCCTTCTCCGCAAGATGCACAGCGTCCTGTGGCCCTGCGCATTGACCAACCTTCACTTTTCCAGCGCTGCTGCAGTGCGCACGTCCGTATCGTCCCGTAGATTGATCCATACACATAACTCATCTTCCGGAGCGGTGACATGACATAGATACGCTGACCCTCTCTGGAACCTGAGGCCTGACGGCTTGAGATTTGTAGAGCTCGGACATAGCGCTCCTCCGGTACTTACGCTCAGTGGATCATCGATGCTCCTTCGGGAGAATGTGTTCACGAGCGACTTTAACTTGTAGGCCGGTGCCACTGCGTCGGGGACTGACACTGGGCATGACACTGTACCTGATAATCTACTTCTGCGCTATCTCAGGTCCACCTTCCGGCCGCAAAGTCAGGTCCGACACTATTCACCTCACAGTGCCGTCTACAAAAATTAAACTTTGTATGGACTGACGATCAGCATGAGCCGTTGGCCATTCATACAATTTTTGCATGAAAGAATTGCGGTCAGAAGCGGTTCAAACAAAGGATCTTCGGACATACTTCAAGGGGCGGCTGCCCTTCGATAACCGCCCCCTTATCTCTCGAGACAGCGCCGACCAAAGACATCCCGTTCTCAGCACAGCCGAAATCCCTGGGCGGTGTAGATCGGTGATTAAAGGTTCAACGTTTAACAACGCCCAGGGCCATCTATAGCTCCAATGTACAGGCTCAATGACCTTCCACCGAGACTTATCCTGACTTATCTCTAGTACTGGCCCTCTGTACCTAAGTACCAGACCTCAGTGGATGTTCTGTTCTGTCAAAATAAGGGACGTCTAACCTGAGAAGAGTTCGTGCCTATTTTGATAACCTGGGTTCAATGTACTCTATCCGGGATTCGAAGCACAGGACACCGATGCGGCATCGCATACCGTGCCGCGACTGTTTTCAACCAGCTTCAACCTCGGAGGACGCCCTGACGGCCGACGTCATATATCTCGTTTTCCAAACTAGACCTTACTGGGTTTCATCATCCCACTACTCGGATGTTTTCACCGCTTTGTAGCCGGAAAGTGGGCGCACATTAACAACACAGATGGCGCAGTTAAGATAGATATAATACTTAAACAGCGTCGAGGCGACCCGGGCTCGTCCTTCTCTCCAACATCGGCACACTTCGACGTTGTGCAAATGCTCCCTTGGCGAGGTGCCTAAATACCAGACCCTGGGTGTACAGCGTCGCGGAGAGTCAGTATACGACCAAAGCGCAAGGGAAAGACGTTCGGACGGAATAAGGCACCGCCATGGGTGCGATAAGGCCCACCCATGAGCAAGGTGGCACAAAAGTACTTACAATGTGTATATCGTTGAGGGCGAACCATACAATGTCGTCGCTTAAGCGGCTGTTTCAGTATCTGTGATGTCTGGTGCCGGAGTCCGAGAGGTTTCGGGGGGCTGCAGAAGAGCCTGTAAGATCTCCGCGAATGGACGGAGCCGCTCGCCAACTGAGCTGAGGCTTATCGGAGCCCCTAAAGACGTCTGCCCAATGTCCGAATATTCACGCCCCGCAGCTTCTAGTATTCTGTCAGAATCTGTTCCCAGCCAACGCTCACGGCACACGAGAGCCTAAGGCGGGCTAGCTGCGAATGGCCATTCGCTCGTACGCCGTCGAGGCCGAGTTCGCCCGTGCAGGTCCCGCGATAGATAACCGAGGGAGCACAGCTGCGATATGGGAAAAAGATATGAAGGAAGGAAGAAAAGGCAGGGCACCGCTCGCGCAAGCGCACTCCCCATCCCCCACCGCCGTCGTTGTCATTGCGAAACCCCAGCCTCTGCGCAGGCTGATACAGTAGTCGGTAAGTACAAAAGGGAAGATAAGTTTACATACAGATACAATTCGTGAGTTTTGGTGAGTTCGAGCTCTTTTGCGTTTGTTCCTTCTTTTCTGACAAGTCATCTTCAAAGCGTCGAGGCGCGGACGCGCCTCTTCCATATAGTCGTGTATTCTGGAGTTTTCGTCGCACAACCCCGCTCGTCTTCGGTGTCGTCTGTCACCGCCGCACCAGCTCGGTCCGTACGTGATGCCCCTTGCCCGAGACCGCAGATCGTCCGTGCGTCCAACCATCCATCCATCTGTCTTGCCACCGTCATGTCGGACTGCCGTCGAGCCTGATACATACGCAGATGCGCCGGTTCGGGGAGACGAGGCACATCCCACTTGCAGCCTTGCTCGACGACGCTCGCCCCGCCGGCGAAGCTTGGGAAGACGCCGAGAACCTTGACGGCTGCGGGTGTACGTCGTCGAGCGGCCAGCTCGGCGAGCTTGAGCTTCTTTGCGCGCCCGTCTGGAGGAGAGATAAGGACCCGGTCAGCGTGTCGTGCAAGAAGACGAAGCAGGACGTGGGAGGTGGATAGAACCATCGAAAGAAGGAAGGAAAAGGAATGAGAGGATGGATTGAAACAGACCCCCAAAGCGGCGCGGCCGTGGAAGAGCGCAGTTGGAAGCCGCCCTCCCGAAGGGGAGCGCCTTCCAATTGCCTCCTTCCGCCGATCTCTGCGAGCGAAGGCGAGGCAGCAGAGCCTTTTCCCCGTCATCATGTCCAAACCATCCCCGCCGCACGGCAGGTGCTGTGCTATGGGATGTGGAGAATGAGGGCGACGAGGAGGAAGGTTCTGTCAAGCCCTGCGCCGCGGCAGATAACCGGGCGAGAAGCCGCGATAAAGGCTGTCCTCCAGCCTCGAGCGCGAGGAAGACGCCAAGGGCAACGTAAAAACAGGCGTGGAGCCTGTGTCCAGCCCATCGAGATCGTGTCGAAATTGAATGCGGGGAGCGTGGGGCAAAGCAGGAGCAGGGGGCATGTGATGTACAGTAGCATCCGTATATCGTAGAGTGGGCATTGGTGGGAGTGTGGGGAAAGCAGTCCGAAGTGTGGGTATGTCGTGTTGTATCATACGGTATAGTACAAGTGTTCGTCGCGGTAGCGAAAAGCCGCACCCGGGGTTGGCTGGGCAGCATCACACCGGGACCGGCAACGGAACACTTCAACGTCTCTCATGAGCTGTGCCCCAGCCTGAGAGAGGACGTGAATGTCCACGAAGCTGCATCCCAGCAAGACCTGCGAATGCACGAGGGACAGCGTCGTCCGCGGACGGCCCAGTCAAGTCAACCGATAAGGTGCGAGCAAGACGTCTGTTATGCGTGGCAGCGCTGTGGCATGGAAGTAGGACGCAGATGGTCCAAGGGAAGAAGTACATGATGCACATGTTCGCCGCGCGTGGATGTGGTGAGGGCGAACACCCGCTGTGGAAATCAAAGAGGGAAGGTGATACACGGAACATGATACATGGAGGGAAAATGATAGACGATACCGAGGGAACGGTTGGGAACGGGCGGTAGCACTAATGAATGCGGGGCAGGAGAGATAGACGTGGGGAGGTCGAGATGGGGTAAGCAACAACCATCCAAAAATGAGGACGCACATCATCTTCTTGAACAAAACCCACCCAGAGATGGTTCGAAAGCAAATAACCAAAGCAAAAGTAGAACAAGACAGCAAAGAGACAAAGAGAAGAAGAAGCGTTCACGGCTCAAGAGAAATCAAGGAATGACACATACTCAGATTCCATGTCTTCGCTAACCGTGGGGAGCGTTTGGGCGGAGCGCTGAGCAGCACGCTGCAGGACTCTAGACTTTGCGGACTTGAAGGACCAAGGATCAGGTGCATGGATGAAGAGTGAAATCACGTCGCGGCTGGAACGAGGGGGTGACGGAGGCGACTCGTGTGATTGGATCGATGACGTCGAGTCGAAAGAGGTCGCTGATGGAGACTGCAACGACGCTTCGCACTGCGGACAATGGCATGGAGCCGGTGGTGCACGGACTGAAGGCGAGGAGGGGGAAGAGATCGGACCCGGGAGCGAGATCGTGGAAATAGAGGAATTAGTCGAATGAGTAGATGAAATGGGCGTCACGAATTGAAGCGCAGAGACGGGGGAATACAGAGATTGGGAGTCGACAGCGGTAGGGGATGAGGAGGCGAGCAGATCGACGGTCGCGATGCGGGACGAACGCTGGCGTTTCTTGCTGGCGGACTTGGAGGACATGAAGTCGCGCTTGCGCCGCGATGCCGAGCCTGCACGCCTCGCAAGGAGTTATTCGGGCGCACGGGCAGCCGCAGAGGGCTCCGTTAGTTCAGTCACAGAGCTCATGCTCTGGAGACCCTCTGAGCCTTCGTCCTCCCTTGGAGAATGTAGGCCGACCTTGTTCAGGATGCGAGCGAGGCTGCTTGCACGATCCTTCGAAGGAGTTCGGGAGGCGCTTCGACTGCGACTTTGGTCAGGCTCGCGAGAACCAGAGCGCGAGCGGATCATATTGCCGACGCCGCCGCGGCCTGTTGTCTCGAACTCGTACGGATGAGCGGACACAGCTTCTAGCGGAGGGGTGTGCTTCACGGTCAAGTTGGCACGACCTCCTCGGCCAGTGGAATGACTACAATTTTCAAGAATGAGGGAGGATATCAAGAACGAGACGGAAAAACGACGCACACTCCCTCGTCATGGACATGCTTGAGGCGTTCCTCATCGTCCAATTGGGCTAACAGCTCTGGATCCGTACTGATGTTGGCTTGTATGTTTCCGGCTCCTCCGCGTCCGGTGGATGTTATTGGGGCTCTGGAGCGGGAGCGAGAGTTATCTCCTGACTTGATATTTCCGATACCGCCACGTCCGGAGGAACGCTGAAGGGGGACATGTAAGTTTTATCCACACCAGTCAAGTGGGGTGTATGCGCACCGCGCGGGCACTTGCCGCCTCTTCACGCGTTCGAGAACCGCACGCTCGTATTCGGCCATACTGGCAGCATGGTCGGACACGAGGGACGCGGTCTGGGGGTGGTTCTCGGGGATGAGTGAGATGTTGCGGGCTCGGGAACCAGAGCGGATGTTGCCCATTCCACCGCGACCAGTGGATTGGGCCTTGGGGGATCTTAGACTCGATCTATGCGCTAAATTCTGGATGGACTTACGCGTTCGGGGTCTACGCGGGCCTCGCGGCCCCGCACTGGGGACAAGGGCTCACTCCGGAGCCACGCGAGATGCTCGCAGTCTCCAGAGAAGGCCTGCGGATGTTACCGATCCCGCCGCGGCCGGAAGACTGGGGGACACTGGATGAGCAGGGCGAAATTGGGGAGAAATAGAGGACGCACGAGTACTTCACGGCCACGGGAGACGGAGCGGCGGTCGGCTGAGGAAGGACTGCCTGGATCTGCCATGGGAGAGGTGGTGAGGAGAGGGAGGGGATGAGAGGAGGAGTCAGGTCGATTTATTAGGCGCGGGGAGCGAAATCTGGAAGGTGGCCCTGGGGCGGAGCACGTCCTCCGTCTGCCAAGGCACAAGCACAGGCAGGAGAATAAAAGCGTCCAGTGCGCGGATGCAGCCGTATTCCATCCATGGTGCCCCGATAGAGTCGGAGAGGCTCGAGATAAGAGAATTGAAGGCGCAGGAAAGACAGATAACACGAGCGACGGCGAGAAGAGGAGGCTTATCTCCTTATCGCCCACAGTCAAAGAGCGCAACGAGGCTACTCACCGTCTCTCTTTCCTCCTCCCACCACCACCCCGAACGCCTGCTTCAGCGACTCCAAGCTCGCCCCGTCCACCGCAGTCCCGTACGTCTCTTCAGACCCAATCGATTGCTCGTCCGATGTGCTCACCCGCCGCATCCCCAGCCTAGCGCCCAGCGCCCCTGTCCACGACGACCGCCGTAGAGTCGCGCTGCCCGAATCCTTGCTATCCTGTCGCTTCAACATCCTCGGTGGCAGCAAAGTCTCCAGAAAGCTTCCTGTGTGTGGGGGGAGAACCTGTGGTCAGCGTGATGGAAGGGGGAACGTTGTGACTCGTGAGTGCCTCGTCCTGCGCTGGGCGATACTAGTACCCGCTTACCTGGCGCCGCGTTCCGGCTCTTGCGTTCGATTGCGCGGTGCCTGCGTCATGGGACGTGTACGCTCCTTGCGCCTTCCGGTCATGCTCTGCACGCACTTGCGCCTTTTGTCCTCTCATTTAGCCTCTTTCCGCTGCCTTGGCTCGCCTTCTGCACCCCATTCTTCCCTTCTCATGCGCCCTTTTGCGGCTCTAAGACGACCCTCCTGTCACACGTGCGGAAGCTTCCTCTCTTCAGGAACCTCAACAGTCAACCGGTACCGCACACGTTGCACCTCTGACGACAAATCGCGACAGGGACGATCGTGCAAGATGACGCGCGCGTCCAACTCTTCCGCAAACGTTCGCGCTTCTCGTCCTTCCGTGGGCCGTGGCACACGACAGCTATAAAACCCGTCCCCAGCGTCCGCTTCCATTCACTACTAGCTTTCGCTCCCCATACCATCCGACCTTCCAGTTGGTCTCGGAAACTCATGGACTTCCAAGCGTCTCAACTCCTGTATTTATGGTATATGTTCCCAATACTCATGCAATATATCGTCCGTTTCCCACTTCGGCTCCTGAACTCGGCTCCTCTCCTCCCCCTCAACCCTTTCGAGCGACCTTTCGAAGAATTATTGGACCCATATGATTCCTGTTGAGCACGCAAACCTCCGTCGATTCTCTCTTGAGATATCTTCAGCCAGCTAACTATAGCGCCCTTCTCCCATGCTGTCAGGCATTGGAGTGCCGCGAGGACTCGGGAAACCTGGCATTTCCCCAAGCATCATCTTCCGAGCCCTGTTGGTGGCTGGGACGACAGCCCACCGAGCGAGGACGTTCCGGAAGGCCTGACACGTTCATCGATCGTAGCGGAAACGAAAACGTTGCCTGTCGTGAACGTGTCCTCAAAAACGCTTAGCATGCGCATGCGAGCATTGCTCGGCGCTCTGGTGCACTCCCTTGCCAGTGCCTTGCCCGGGACAATTTCCTTACGCCAACAAAGTGGTGCATCGCGCCTTATGCCACACTCTTCGTAAGTGAGCATTTCACTTATTTGCCGACATCGCGATTCATGACCAGATGAAGTGTAGAATCATCAAGAGACCTACTGACCTCTGTGCATGGTGCGACCAGATGAAATGTAGAATCATCAAGAGGGAGAGCAACATCGTACCAGTTGCACCAGTAATCGTGAAATATTCGCGTAAGCCATTTCACCTCTCCATGTTAATATGGTTTCAATTCCTGCGTAGAGATTCGTGTCATCAACGTGAAGAAGGTGTGAGTTCCGATTTGGGCTTTTGGTGACCTGACTAACGACAAACAAGTCAGCTCCTCGTTCTTGTCTACAATGTAGCGATCCTATACACTCTGCACTGGCAGATAATCGAGGCTTCGAGCGAATAGCAACAAAACGAACAACGCTTCACGCACCCTCAACCACATTTCACTCCCCGCTTCGAGATGGAATGACATGGGAACAGTCCACGCGCAGAGCCCCCGTCCAGATTCCGGGTTCATTTTCCTACCCGTGAGGAGTCGCTGATCAGTCTGCTCATAGCAGCGCAAACGACCATGGATCGAGTCCCGGGTCACTCTGGAAGTTGAACTGTCCACTCGATGCGCCGCTTTCTACGATGTAGAGTATCCACCCTTTCAGCTGCGGCTGGGTGCGGAGGTTGAGGTCTGGAGTGTCGGTCAGCGAGATGTTCAGACGGGATTGAATCATAATCTTTTACCCGGCTGGGGTCGCAGGTCTCGGGGCTAGCATGGGCCGACTCGGAGTCGGGTGTCAGTCGCCGCTTCCTTCCGTCCTTCTCATGTCGGCGATCTGGTTTGGATATCCCGTTTGAATACCCCTTCACGTTGCGTGCTTGCTCACCTTCCGAACCTTCTCCAATACCAAGACTATGCGGGCCGCATGTGGGCTTGGGCGGCCCGTCGCGCCGTCATCGTTTCGCCGGCTGTTTGTCCGAGAATGAAGAGGACTACAGTCAGGCCAATCCGAAGGTACATTTACAGCCGTAGCCGTTCCTGTTGTCCGCGAGGCTAATCTCTTTCCTCTTGTGAAGGGTTACGTAAATGATCCATGCGATGATGGTTCGAGCCCTCCAGGCTCTGCAGAAGGCGCGACACCGGTTGTATGTCTAACATATTGTCGGAATGCTCTTTAACTGATTCTTCCCATTTGAAAGCTAGTGAAGTAGTAATTACGTATCTTGTTAAGGTGAGAGTCCTATCTAGTCAAGGAGGTCGGTCTCCCGTGCAGAGCCAACGTGTTCGCTCAAGCACATGGCAGAACGTTCCCGGTACGTCCCGCTCTCGCACTCCATATGATATATGAAGACCGTGACCGATCAAGTCAGTCAGATGCCTTGGATTATATTGATCGTTTCCGCCATGTTCGAAGGTAGACGTTCCGAGGAAAACGCCGCCCCGCAGTAGTCTGAAATTGCTTAATTCTAACTCAGAAGATGTATGACGGGACGCGGGTCTGTCTATGCGCTCTTTCAGACGCCCCTTTGGTTTTGACCCATTCTGAGAGTCATCTTCATAGTACGAATAGGGAGCAAGGTGAGTGGGATGCCACGGTTGGGACTGTAATAGGTGTTATAGAGCTCAAAATGTACTCCTTGTAGTCCATGTTACCCGGAAACACTTGGGAACAACCTGAAGCGCACGGAAGCCTCTTACGCGATGCGAACCGGTGGCTCATGGACTCGCCTACCCGTGCCTGCTCACGTACGCCTTTCGCTCCGCAACATTTTACCCTGAGTTTCTCCGGTATTCTCTTATGTTGCGTCGTATATAAAGCCTGAATCCAAGTCCGGTGGAACCCAGCCTCCCAGGTTCTCTGCCAGTTTCAGTTTCCCAACACTCCTCTTCTACGATCATGTCCAGCTTCCTCCGTCTCGCTGCCCTCCTTGCCTTCGTACCATTCATCGTGGCGGCCCCCTCTGCCACAGACTGCACGGGCACCATCTCCTCGCTCGATGACGTCTCCGCAGCGGTCAAGTGCACGACCGTGAACATTAACAAGTTCACCGTCCCTGCTGGCAAGACATTCGAGCTCAAACTCGAAACCGGGACCACTGTCAACCTACGTATGCACTCCCCTTCACCTTCATATTCTTAACGAGCGTGGCAATTTAACATAAAATAGTCGGCGACGTCACTTTCGCGGTGAAGAACTGGGCGGGCCCCCTCTTCCAGATTAGGTAGGTCTCATACACCCTGTAGTCCTATGCGCGACTGACAAGCTCGTTGCTTCCAGTGGCAAGGACATTACGTGTGAGTCTGTCGAGCTCCAGCGGGATTTCGCTGCTAAGTGCTGACGCCGCGTCGTCGCTCTCACAGTCAACGGGAATGGGCATACCTTCGACGGAAACGGCCCCTCCTACTGGGTAATCGCCCTTCATTTTCCCATATCAGCATGTCACTGATCCTTCGTTACCTACACAGGACGGCCAGGGTGGAAATGGCGGTGTCACCAAGCCTCATCCTATGATGAAGTACGCTCGATCTCTTTTTGCGGTTCACGCCACTGAACGCATGTGATGTATCTAGGATAAAGATGTCTGGTACTTACTCCGTAAGTTCTCCTATTGGATTATTGTGGAGGCGACAGTGTTGATGCCAATTTCCGCAGAACGTGAAGGTTTTGAACTCCCCAGCACACACTTACAGCGTGTCCAACCCCGCGACGCTGGTGATGTCGAAGCTGACGATCGACAACTGTGCGTGGATGCTTGCTCCAGAATGCCTCATGTCCCGAGCTAACGTGAATCGCCTGTAAGCCGCTGGAGATGCTTCGAACTCGAAGAGCGATGGCAAGGCCGCCGGTCATAACACAGATGGCTTCGACTGCAGCACGACTGATCTCACCATTGAAGACAGGTATGTCTTGGTGAAATTCCCTTGTTCATTCCGCAAACAATCCTTTTGCATAGCACGATTCACAACCAAGATGACTGCATCGCCATCAACAAGGGCAGCAACATCGTGTTCCAGAGGAACAGCTGCACCGGTGGTCACGGCATCTCCATCGTGAGTCTGCCCTGTCGTTGACTCCTAGCCATTCGTACTGAGGCTTTTTATGATTCGAACAGGGCTCCATCAGCTCGGATGTAACTGTGTCGGGCATCACCATCAAGGACAACACCATTACCAACAAGTATGTTAATCGCGGCGACGAACTCGCTGAGCAGCTCTCATCCTGTTTGCAAATTGCAGCGACCAGGCGCTCCGTATCAAGACCAAGAAGTCAGCCACAGGGGCTACTGTCTCCAACATCACGTACTCGGGGAACACCGGCACGGGCTTGCGCAAGTTCGGTGTCCTTATCGACCAGGTCTGCTAGGCTTCCTCATTGCGCTTGACACTTCTGACTGTTTCTCTCGGTAGAGCTATCCGTCCACTTTGGGCACTGCGGGGACCGGTGTCAAGCTGTCGGTCAGTGAGATGCGTTTGGGAGACTGGTCTGGATGATGATGCCGTTTTCTACAGGGCGTGAACTTCGTTGGAAGCACCAACAGCATCAGCGTCGCGAGCGGTGCCAAGCGCGTCGCCGTCAACTGTGGAGATTGCAGCGGTAAGCTAATGTTTCGTGCTCCTCAAAGCATTGCCGCCTCGACTGAACACGTTCTCAGGGACTTGGGATTGGTCCGCCTTGAAGGTCTCTGGCGGTTCGGCGGGATCGATCAACTATTCCGGGATCAAAAACTTCTCCCAGTGAGGACCCAGGATCGTGTCCCGTCGTGCTTCTGCTATTGTCATAGGCACCTAGTGGGAGCTGGTGTACGCCATCGAGAGCCAAACAAAGGTCGATTAATTCCACGTTTCGCTGTCGGTATAGGAGAGATCGAAATCCATATCCGCAGGCTCTATTGTGGAGCGCTCACCTACATATTCCTCACTTCCAAGCCAAATCGTGGAAGGCTGCCAGTGTGCCACAGGCTGATCAACTGACGCCAACTCAGTCGGCGCGCATATCACCTCGCCGGACATGCTTGCGATCATCGTAAAGGTCACATACAAATCGTGCGGTCCGGCGTTCACGGGAGACTGGAGTCGACGGGTGGGTCAACGTCGAAAGCGAGCATCGTCTGGCCATCGTTCAGTGTCATTTTGAATTATAACTTGGCGTCCAGGCTCAAGCGCTCAAGGCTGAAACTAGTCAGTTTTCAAGAAAAGGACGGCGAAGAGCCAAGATGAATTGTAGGTCTATTATCTACTGCCCTTTGAAGAGCAGAAATATGATCCGAGACTCGGAGCGAGGCCACAACTGCTTAATCCTCGAGATGATCTCCGCTGCCGCCCTCCGGAATTGAGGCTAGCTCCCACGTGAGTGTTGGGGCACTTGTTTGCTCGGGACCGAGGGTTGAAAGACCGGGCGATGCAGCAGCGGATTCGCGGAGGTTCAGCAGCACCCGTGTGCACAAGGTGTTGTGTATTACCCTAAGGGGCCTTTATAGAGTGCGTTATCAAAACCAAATCGGTTCTATCATCACGTACGAGCTGTGCTCCGAGGACTTACATCTCCATGCATGAGACAAATTCAGGCTGTCAATTTAGTATTAGCGATACATCCAGGCGCGACACAGTTCAAACTGCAGGGTTTCTCACCGGAGCAGTCAGGAGGACGATTACATTGACCACGGAGATCACTGAACCACGACTCATGTTAGAAGTAGGACATCGACTCAGATTGCGAGGATGTACCTCCAACTACCAGGTATGCCAATGCGCCTTCGAACAGAAAAATTAAGCAACTTTGTCTAGTAAAGTATTGGTGTGAATTTCCTACCATCGCGATAGATGGTCGGGAACATGGCATTCGTCCTACCGGCTTTGGAGCCACTGAGTTCCAGTCGAATCAAGGTAACGATTCCTACATACCGTTTTGTGAACGCTCCTGGTACCACCTACTGAACGTCAATAGAATGATTGCTGTCCAATGGGATGGCAGTATCAGGTCTCGATATTCTACAATGTAGGACGGGTGATCCAAGCCGCTTACCTGTCTCCCCGATCGTTACACAGGCAACTGCGGGCCACACGTCAAAATTGTCCGGCATGCACCCTACGAGGCGCATCACGTCATATTGTGGAACTGTTGGCATACATTATAGCAAACATTCTGGTCAAGATACAAAGGCTGCTTACATGCGACGAACAGGTTGGACTGATAGAGAATGTATACACATAATATCTGTTCCGTGATCATGGTCAGAAAGAACGATAGCAATGCAGAGAGAGCCAAATATGCATAGCTTACCACAATGATGACACCCCCGCCTCCGAGCAACGCAAGAACGTACGAGTTCCAACCCCACAAGGCAATCGTCCGAGAGAGCAGAATTGCTGGCGCCGGTATTATTCAGTGGAATCTTCCGTGGAATCAAGACCAGTTATAGCTCACACTCAGACTGCAGGACACCTGCAAAATAGATCCCTACAAGGTCTGTGAGATGAGAACTAGGTCATTGAGCCCAATGGCGTACGTACATAACACAGCAGTGTAACGCCTCAGACACAGCTATAGGCTTCGGTATCAGCGACGATCTGGACGCCAGGCAAGGCAATACCTGCACATCTCCTGAGAAATCGAAGATATCTACATGGTGGATCAATATGGAATCATCTATCCTGTGACGTTGTACGCACTTGTTAAGTCTATGATCTGGTCCACCAAAGGCGAGTATTTGTTGAACAAGAACAAGGCCTTTGCGAACCCGAACTTTTTCGGCCACACTAGGTTCACCTTTGTCCGGAAGCTTAGTGGTAATGCCAACCACGAACTAGGCATGCTAACCTCCTTGGGAAGCGTAGCGATGATTTCGAGGAACTACGTTCCCGTCAGAGCAGGCTCAAGGTGGATGCGAAGAGTCGACATACCAGAAGAGTGGCCGAAGCTACTGCAACACTGACATTAACATCCAGAACCAGCTAGAATAAACCGAAATTCACCTTTCATATACTAGTGAATATCGTCCTAGTCAGCAGGAGCTAGCGTAATACTCAATAGGGAGAACACATACCTTATTAGCTGCGAGCAAATACAACCCCTTGGATGAGTGAACCATAAAGGTATGAGTGAGGTCGACGTCGGTTGGAGCACTAGAAGCCATGGTGGATTTCGGTCAACTTGCAGGCAACGGTCGAGCTTATTTACCTGGATGTTGAGCCTGGTGGCACATAGCTCCCCCAGAAACCGTCGGGGAAACCCCCAGGCAGCGCTGTATGGCATGGAAACCGGTGATTACGGTATTGAGTGGATCTTCCGTTCGAGAAGGTGGTCAGTCCGGGGAGGGGTCGCCGAGCCAGCGGCAGGAATAGGCGCACAAGCAGACAGGAATAGAGGGGAACTTGAAGGTGATCATCATACTCTTTTTGGACATGCAGTTGTCGTGCACGTGTCGTGAATGGAAGCATAGAATGGATCATCGAAGGTTGAAAAGTATTTTCATTGTGTGCTCGCTGGGTCTCCAAATGGTTTGGACTAGTGTAAAACGCCTGACCCTCGGAGACGCATCCAAATTCCATAGGATAGCTTTTCGGATGGAGGAGACGTCCCAGTACCTGTCGCACAGGGCGCTCGGACAGTGCACTATTAGCGCTCTGGTGTACTCTTGCACCATTCTTCGAAGGATTTTCATCATCTTTGAGCAAGCCTGAGAGGGCGGTGTCTGGAGCACATTCTCGAGGTCCACACGTTGCTGGCAGGCTGGTTGGCGTAGAATCACTGATGCTGATACCACCGCCCGATGTCCGAGTCGCCACCGCGGTTCTCCGGTGATTCAGCACGAGCCGGGTGGATAATGTGCTGCGGACAATTCATGAAGGATCGTGCTCAAGCGACAACTGGAAAGAAGGAGATATGAAAGGATATGCACCTTCGGAATGCTGCCGCGGAGATACGTTGACTTCTACGTACACAGGAAGCTTAAGATTGTTAGTGGACTCGCCTCCGATTGAGGGCACTAGGACACACCTTCCCTGACGTAGAGGCGGAGCTAAGTAGTAGGTCTGCAAGCCGTCAGCGTCTCCAAGGCATGCGCAACGCGGCAATGTCTACAAATCAGAGTGTCAGCAATCCAGAGCACCTCGACTGACCCTGGGTGCTGAGGCGCTGAAGCTCGAGCAATGAATGACACTGACAGTTGTGGAATGGTGGCTCGGCTGTTGCATTCAAGATGGTGGAAACAAGGGCTCTCGAAGAAATCTGCTGCTCCGCATGTGCCGCTCCTCCGACATCGTCTCATTCCTCATGCCGGGCCGGGTTGACGATCATGGATGAGCGCTCACACTCCGGTCTGCCTTCGAATCATGTATCATGCTCAAGTCCAACTTTCTTGGATATCGACACTGGATTTTATTTCACAACAGAATACTCAAAGGAAGAGGGTTGGGGATTGTCTAGCTTACGCGCCGTTCAGCAGACACATAATCCATAGATTCGTAAGTTCTGAGCTCTGGCCCCGACCCTCATGATGTGATGTCGTATTCGAGTCCACAACGACTGCGACAGGTAATTGATTACTCGACGCTGAAAATGGTACAAATACTCGTCCGGATCTTCTCTCTATGAGGTGTATGCGTAGGTCTTGTTCACAACCAGCTCCATCGCAGTGATGTCCGCCGTGAAGTTGTGCTTGCTCTCGCTCGTCAGCCCGAACCATCCCCGCGTCTCATGGATGTCCGCCGTCAGCCTGTCGTCCCAGAAGCCTCGTCAG